>VZRU01001945.1:501895-513427 GCA_013398155.1 Pedionomus torquatus
AATATAATTAAAAGTTAAAGTCTTAAAGTTTATATATATATAAATATATATTCTGAAATTCTGCCAATCCCAATACAATTATAAATGGGGGAAAATTGGAGAATAGCCTCTTTGGTCAGAATAGGATGTAAAATAAAATAATTAAAAAAAAAACCCAACCAAACAAAACCAACCAATTAATCAATTGGAAATGTATTGTTTTCATGAAGAGAAGCTATCTAATGTTAGAAATTGGATCAATTAATGTCCGCATTCCCATGGAACATTTTAATCTTTGTGTCTACTGGTTATCAAATAAAGTCATCAAGGGGAAGGTGAGTTTGATAAAAAGTCTATAGAGTAAAACAAAGCTTTGACATCATATCACACCATTAAGAGATCCTAAGAAGTACAAGCTCTCTTTGGGCTTAGTCATAGAGGTCCTGGTGGACAGAGGAAGAAGTTACTGTTTGAGAGGGCAGAGGAGTGGTGGTTTGCGTGGACACCCCTTGTGGACTAGAAGCAGCACAAAAGCAGGACAGGTGAAATGAAACAGGCAGAAAGGAATAAAATTTGGCTGAAGGAATACGAAGTGAATATGAAGTGTGTATCGTGTGGATTTCTGAACATTTGGTCAATGCTTCAATCAACCATTCTTTTCATATTTCCTCAGTTTCTATCCTAGTTTCTAGATGTGTTATGAGGGGAAGAGACTATTTAGCTTTGTAATTTTGGGTGTAGTCACTTCTTGTTCAGAAGCATTTAAAGGAGGCTGTGCTTACAAATTAGCTTGGTTTTAGCAGTACTAGTTGTCAAACATCTAATTGAAAAATGAATTGTTTGGGTGGCTAAAAGTAATAGGAAGATTTGGAAGATTAAAAAAGAGATATAGCTTGAGAACTTTCTCATATTTTTTGGCATGTATAATTAAGTAAATTGAGTATTGATAATTGTCTCTTAATGACAAATGTTTTGTCAAAAGTGAACACAAATTGCATAATGGCACAGAAATACAGGTAACTGTTTAACGGCTACTTTTTTCTGAAGTGCCATATTTCAGGATGTCCCTTGCAACAAGTTGATCCCTTGAGTCAATTAAAATGTTACAGGAGGATGAAATAAAATAAGCACGTTATGCACAGTAACTGCTGTGGCTGTCATTTTGTTCTACCCCACTATGCAGAGAAGTGACATCCTGCCTTTTGCCAATTTGTCCAGATTTTCCTGAATTTAGGTTTTTAGCATCAATAGAATATATAATTCCTGCTATTTTTTATTCGGTTTTCAAACTGCAATTAACCACCCTTTGAATTCATAAGATCGAAAGGATGTGTTCTGCTATTTGCTTCCCGGGATGGCAGTGCAGCATAAAAAGGGTGTAACAGGAGAGGAGGTAAAGTGCCTTGAAACTTTACTGCATTGAGATACCCATTTTGTAGGCTATTAAACCACTGGGCTGCTATATTTTAAAGTGACTTTTTGCTATGGGCCAAAATATTGTGAAATAGTTTTTTCTATTTATGTATTTTCTGTTTGCATACATATGACTTTTTGCTTTTGCTTTTTTTTTTTTTTTTTTTTTTAAATTACGGATCCCCAAAGGTCTTTGTTATAAGTACAATATTTGCAAATTTTCATGTGCCCCTGTTGATGCATGTACACCACATGAAAGCCTGTGGTTTATATTGTGCTTGCCACTGCTTAATAATAGCAACTAGTGTTCTGGGAAGAAGATGGTTTGAAAATTCTCCATACTGACTGGAGAATCAGTATGTATATGTCAGTATACTTGACATACTGATGACCGGTATGACTGAATGTTTACATTGCTGCTCATGCCATCATCTTATATTTAAACAAGCTGCTGAGTATTAAAACATATGGACAGTCTTTGTATAACAGCTCTGATTTTTTGATTGGTTTACTAAGACAAGATTTATGCAATCCCACTTTCCATCTGTTAGTTGTGCTTCTCAGTAACTTCAGTCCTGTGGCCAACTTAAATCAGTCTTGCAGAGGTCTCAGAAGTACTGAGTGCTTATAACAGACCTTTTTGAGGGCTGGACAGAGCTGTTAAAGCTCAACATGCCAGTGTATCGAGGCACTCTCTGGGCTCCTCTGGCATCAAAAGATAGCATCCATCCGGCTGACGAGCGTCAGTTAAACTCCAGAGTAGCCAAAAAAAATGCTGCCTTGTTTAACAAGCAACTCATGGAAAGGGAAGGGGACTATGGGGAAGAGAACTGAGGCTACGGAGCATGTGGTGTGTAGGGAAAACGAGAGAGAGCTAAAGGTATTGTGGAGGTGTGTGTGGGAAACCAGGCTTCATTACTTCTGCTCTTCACAAAACAACTTGTTTTTCTTCAGCTTGTCATTAATTATACATTACATTTTGCAATATTTTAATGGATAATTTTTTTTTCCCTGAAAGTTTTGAGGCTGCTGAAAGGATGCTGACAAACTGACAATTTAGAACAGTCATCCCTTAAAAATTATTACCTTGTTAGTTAGTGGTATTGGTAGAATATTAGTATCAGAAAAAGATTATCATTTTAAAGCTCTACTAGCAATTCCAGGTATAAAAGCTAAATTTCACTTTGAGTAGGCTCCTGCTGATCGAACAATGTCAGTAGAAAGCCTGGTTTACAGTTGTTAATAGTTGTGTTGTAATCATGTGTTCTCAGTTTGACAAAGTCCTCCATCAGGTATGTATTTTTGTTTCGTGCGATTCATCACAGTCTTGTACATGTGCAGTTCAGCAGCTCAGTTCATCAGGATAGAGTTTCTTTGAAAATTTGCATGACCCAGACATGCTTAGGCTTTATATTTTCCCCTCTTACTGAGAACCTTATAATTGGAGGCTAGGACTAGATAATCTTTTAAGGTCCCTTCAGCCCAAACTATTCTATGATTCTATTATTTTGCTATATTATTTATTTATTTGCTATTATATTTATTTAAGTTCCCATGCAGGGACTGCTTTTTATTTGAATGTTTCTGGTTGGTCTATTTTATGTCACATTCATATATGCTTTATCATTATTCGATGATAAAATATGTGTATCTATCTTGCCTTTTAATAATGTGTCGTGGTTTCAGCCAAACAACAAAATGATATTTTCATACCTTAGTATTTTGTTCAAGTCAGATTAGTCTCTTCAGTATTGCTTGCTAGAAACTAGTAAATGAATATGCATAAGGCATTTGGAAAAGTAATGTTTGAACTTTTAAAATACTGCTTTCCAGCAGTATTTCCAGTTCATCTTGGAAACAGGGTCACTTTGGTATGTAAGAAACAGGTTGACAATTATATAATAGTTTCAATAGCTTATGCTACAGTGGAGTGCTAGAAAAGTCATTTTCAAACTAAACACTTTGATAAATTTCTGCCAAATTCAAAGTAAATCAGTGAGTTCCCAGAACATTATAATATTTTCTGGCTGAATATTTTCTGTCAAGAAAATGTGGTCAGCTTCTATTGTTGTGCTTTCACATGGATCTCCCAGCATGAGAATTTGTGTAGACTTCGACTTCTGCTATTATGATCCTAGTTGCTTTGTTTTTCATTTTGGGAGAAGTTTGAGATGGCTGAACTAAACTGCTTGAGACAGTAATTTCCTTCTTAAATTTTAAAGGCAACTTTCTGCATTGATGTTGGTTTAGCGTAAATCCATTACTCTGTTCATGTCATGCACAGCATGATATATTTATTTAGATTCAGTTTTATAAATTTTGGAAAGCAGAAATTGTATCTTGGAATTAAAAACACTGTCTATGTATAAGTCACTACCATACTAAGATCAACAATTATGGATTTGATCAAAATTCTTATTTTATTGACTTTTTTCATCATAGTAAATCAATTGTCTAGTTTTTTTGTGGTTTTCTTTTGTAATTAGGAGGAGTTTCTTGGTGACATCAGAAATCCTCACGCAACTCACCTTAATATGATGGATTTGAACCTGAAAAGGGTTGACTACTGAATCACACTAGCAGGTTCACCTTTAAAACTGTAACTGGGGTGTAGAAAATACTGGAGTGCCTTTCTTGGAGTATCAGAGCCCTGCAGTCTCAGGCAGAGAAGTCAAGCCTGACACACAAGTGCAGTTTCATGTACACTCTCTGGTTCGATGCATGAGCTTTCCATATTGTCAGCACTGGGGAACCAGGCTCAGAGCATTGTTTTTATGGACACTAATTGTGAATTGTAGCAAGAGGAACGGGAAAAAATGTATCAAACAAGAAAATGTTATGAAAAATCACAATTTTACACTGATCTAGGAGAATGTAACTTGGAAAAAATATGTATGTAGTAGTGTAGGAGAGGAAAGACCTTTCCATCCTGCCCTAAGCATTCACATTTTTACTCTCTGCTAAGAAGATTCCATTAACTTGAGTGGACAAGGAAGATTTAGTATCTTACTTTCATTCTGCGTCTCATCTGGGCAGTGCTGACAATGTCGTTGTAACACATTGCATTAGTTCTCTGTACATATCTCATCCATTACATTGCAAGCTACTGACTTCACTTAACTAACATGCCCATTATTCTGACTGTTTTCACCGCTGCATAGTGAGAGTCATTAGTCAGGGCTCCACATCTGGCTCACTGCTCATTAAACTGAAGTATGTTTCTGCAGTGCCACGATGACGCCCATCCTCATACATGAAAGGGGCCATTACAGCAGCACATGTGCTGCCTCAGTTACACTGAATTCCTATTGTGAGTTCTGAAGTGGATCTCAGGTGATACATAGTCCTTTCTGCAGAGACAAGTTTTCCAACTTTCACATTTCAGCAGAACTTACTTCACTGGAGCTCTTGTTAAATTGTACAAGCCAGTCCTCATCAAAAATTAAATATAAATAATAAAGCTTTCCAGATATGGTTGGACTTGCTACATGAATTGTTACCTAATTTTAAAAATGAAAACAGTTTTAAAGGACCAAGGGCGCAAACCACTTCTTGGTGAAGTGTCAGTTGGTAAATCAATGTCCTGGGTATGGGAATTGCATAGCAATAGTACCCAGAGGACAACTTGTAACTCAAGCAGTGTTCAGGACATGGATGTAGCTAGAAGTGATTAATACACCTGGTGGTTCATGGTAGCTCCTACACGTAGCTACTACTCCTCAGTCACCAGCTTGGGGAAATGATCATTTGGTGATCATTGAGCTGCTCGTGGCACTTGAAACATTTCTGTGCACCCAGGAGCACACATGTGCTGACTGTGAGGGTTAAAAGCCTTTCACTGAAATTATATTCCAGTGTTTATTTAATGTGACATTCAGTGTAGCAACATGTAATGATAATATTATTGAGTTAAATAAGTAATTTTTCAGTGGAAAGCTGTATTTTTTAAGGAACTCTAGCTGTTACAGGCTGTTTTTTCCAGGGTTGTTTTAAGTTTTATATATTTTGCTTCAAGATCTTAGTGTTATCTGTGGAGACTGATTCTTTTATTGATGTCCTTGTGCTCAAAAGCATATGCATTTCCCTTCTTGCAATTAATATGTACAGCAAAACAAACATTACCTCTGTTTTAATCTTCAGGGCATTATGTCTTTAAAGTCTTACTGTTACAACATTTTTTGTTCCAACCACTTAAAGCTCTGGCAAAATTTAGAGCTGTTGCAGAAGTTTTTGGCTGTACATTCGTGTGAGTGTCCTAGAACAGCAACAGCATGTTCAACTCTTGACTTGTTCTTTCAATCTGTATCCCCATTCTCTGTGCTTCAGTGCTGTAAGGCTACAAGAAGACACTGTTCTCTGTGAATCTGTATTTTATTATATTACTTATATTTTCATTAAAGTATTTTAGTTTGTTCTAAACTCTTGAATCTCTTTAACTCCTTCCTCTCCTCTCTTTACCCAAAGGAGGGGAAAGGAGGGGGNTGAGACCGTGACACATTTAAAAAATAAAAATATAAAATCATGCCCCCACATGGGAACAATCATATGTGGGCAGGTCTTCCAACCTTTTAGTATTTATAGCACCTCTCCAACACCTGAGTGATGCTGAGGATGCATAATACAACAGATACTTGAACTATGGATACATAGTTCAAACGGTTTCAAACCTTTGCTATGTTCCTGACTCTCACTGTGAGTTGGGTTAAATGTTTTAACATCTGACTGCAAGAAGAATGGGAGCTTGTTATTTCTGTGACACTGTTAGAATATGCTCATTTTATCTTTCAATGCAGGAGGAGATAGCATGTGCCCCTAATGTATGTAGGTTTGCAAGTTGAGACGTTTAGTCTGCTGTCAATGTTATCACTGCTGTATCCTGAAATAGAAAACTGCAGGCAGATTGGATTGTGTTAGAGAATGGTAACCATAATAACCAATAACTATCTGCAAATGATAAGCAGCTTTAGCATTTAAAAATAAAATTTAAATAGCATTCCTATAGTTCCATGGGCATACTTTCAGATTTTATTATACATTCATTTTAAGCTTGTTTTTGAAATTTAAGATGTGACATTAATCTTAAGGAATTGTTTCATTAGTGCATCTTGAACTGTTTGACATTGCTTTAATATATACCTAAATTAAATCTCATAGAATAAGATTTTATTCATCAACCCTCTTTCAGATGTACAACATCTGTAAAGGAGAATTACCAACATCCTACATGATGCGTGAATTTTCTGTAAGGAAGTGGACTTTGATTTTATGCTTAGAATTAAATCCAGTACATTCAGAAAAGACATACAAAGTCTGTTGTAGATGAATGCAGAGCATCTTGATGATTTGAAACTTGCACCATGGTATGGGATGCTGCGCAACACTTCTGTAGATACGAAAAGGAAAAACAAACAAAGAAAAACCCTTTTAAACTGACCCAAATGCTATTTTTTTGGGGGTGTGTGTGTGTGCTTTATAAAAGAAAGGAACATGTCATTCAGAAGTGAAGGAGGAGGTCCAAATCGTGTCCTGGCCCCTCCATCCCCCTTTTTTCTTTCCTCCAACATAAAGGTACAGGTGTTTAGCAGTAGTCTGAGAAACTCAAACTGAATGACTTGTGATGAAAGTGTAGGAACAGCATGGTGCTGCTGGACTGGCTGTTCACTCTTCTGGGTTAACTTGTTTTCTGTCACCCTTGCTGAGATGGTCCTATCATTTTCATAAAATACTTGTATGTTTTTTACAACACAGACTCTTATTTCCCAGTTTTTCTTCACTGCTGAGACACTGAGGTTACCCCACCATACTGCATTCAGAATGTAGCAATGGCAATGAGAAGAATTGGAAAAGGCCCGTCATTCAGAATGTCCTGATGTTCAAAGAAACAAGAAGGCCTGGGCTTCAGATCCTTCCTATAGCTGTTTCAGGGCAGTAACACCCTTGTATGAGGTGTAAACAAAACACAGTTTATGCTCTTGGAAGTGTGGTACCCACAGGTATTCTGATCGCCATGGGAGAAAATCAATGAGAGTGCTAAAATTCATAGAAAAAAAAATTGAAAAGTTACTTGCTAATCATAATTTTTCCATTTTAGTAACATTGTCAAGCAATTATTTAGTGCTGGCTTGGGATAGGATAGTTCCAGTGGTAGGTAAATAAAGCAGAATAGCTCTAGCTCTTTGGTCCCATATGTGAAAGGGGACAAGTTCTGCAGTGTTTTTTGGCACAGGTAAATGAAAAATGAAAACGGGAGTATTGCTGAAGTTCTATTAAGACTGATAAGCCTGTGTTTACAAGAGACAATCCTTGTTGCAAGTTATGCAAAAGACATTTACAAGCTGTTGACATTCTTCACTGTGATTTGAATTTGAGTCTGAATTAGGTAAGAGAGTTGATTGCATTTGAGTTCCTGAAGAAAAAATAGTTGTTACTGTTGGATGCGAGCTGAAAGATTCTTGTTTATCAAGAAAGGTCTGTTTAATCTATTAACCTTGACAACCATGTCAGCATTTTTTTCTGTTTGTTTTCCCAAAGGCACTATGTTGAAGTAGTATGGTATACAGTTATTTATAGTGTAGACACTTCATAACTTTGCTTAAAAGACATGGGTCAGAGTTTAAATACCAGAGTTAAATGCCATCCTCCTAGACAGTTTGAAAAGTTATGCTTAATCTTTGAAAATGAAAATAGAGCTAGAAACACTAAAATATCAACATGAATCAGATATTTTTTATATGAATTTGTTATGGCTTCATACTTGGAGTAGGTCTACCTAGACCCAGTTGACCCAGTTGCTCAGGACTGTGTCCAGACAGCTCTTGAGTATCTCCAAGAATGAAGACTCCACAACCTCCCTGTGACAGTGCTCAGTCATGCTCACAGTAAAAAAATAAAATAAAAAAAAAACAATTAAATGGAACTTTTGATTTTTCAGTTTGTGCTCATATCTTCTTGCCCTTTCACTGTGAACCACTGAGAAGAGTCTGTCTCTGTCTTCTTCACTCCTCATTAGGTATTATACATATTTGCAGATTTTTATAAAAGGAACAAAATTTACAGAAACAATCAGAGCAAACAAAGCCCACACATATTGAGAAACCTGCATTTGTACCTATCGCTTCTGTTAATACGTGTTTAATATTGCTATTGCTGCCCTGGATTCTACAGATGAGCAAGGGCTACTCTAAAAGTAGTTGTGTGCAAAAGAAAGTTAAATAAATGATTTATTTTTGTGATTCATGCAGCATTTCAGACTGTAGTCTTGACTCTCACAGTCAAACCTCTGGGCAGTTTGGTTTTCTTTAGTCTGAATGCTGTTTTTTAAGGCTCAAGCTTCATCAGTTTTGGTTTCCCTACCTGTATAGGCCTCTGTCAGACATCTTCAAGCATATGTTGGAAAGTACCAGTGGAGGAGAGGAGCAATTTCCCCCTTAGCTTTGTTTCCACCTTCTTTTTTAAAGAGCCATTGCTGTGATTTTGACACTTCCTGCCTTTATCCCAGTTTCGTTTCTGTCCTTAACTTCATCTCTTGCTGATGTCTCCACCCTACAGGTTTTTCAGTAGCCCCTATTTGCTTAATCAGCCAGTTCTGCCCAGGCATCCCGTCTCAGAATCTCTGCTCTACTTCTCACTATTCCCCTGTTCCCTGGTTGCCTCCTAGCTTTAGGATAGACAGTGGTCTTTTTAAATCCTATTGTGTTCATTGCTAGCCATGAATGTTTTTCTTACCTACTCTTAGTTTGTGTCTTCTCACCTGGTTTATATCATCTCCTCCCGGTAGGTCACACAGTTACACTGCTTCCTGCCTTGTTCTGGATGCTTGTTTCCTGTCTTTCCCATGCCCACCACCTTTCCAGCCCCATCGCCATCAGATTCTTTTTCCAACCTACCCCTCTCTCTCCTTCTCTCATTTCCACTTCTATGCTCACTTTTTCTGTGATCTCAAGATTCTCATCCGTGCTGTCTTGCTCCAAGAGTCAGCACCAGTGAAAAGACTGATCGCCCAGTGCTGGCCAGTCCCATACCACACTGAGCCACTGGGGAAGGAAGCAGAGAGAAGACCCACTGCTCTCTGTTGTCACTTACTGGCAGTGGAGCACAGGTCATCCAGAAGTGCTGTGCTAAGTTTAAATGCGCACAAAGGGGTACTATTTTTGCAGACTTTAACTCTTGAACCATAAAAACTGTATACAGGTTTGCTTTGTGGATCCCTGAGTTAGGCTTGGGTACTTGTCATGATGTTTCAATTCAAGAGAGCAATGAGCAATTCAGCTTATTTACTGTCCAAGCTGCCAGACTCTGGTGGCTTGTACTGTCTGTAGTGAGAATTACTTGTGACATGTAAGTCACTTATGGTGACAGTCTGAATAATGCCCTAAGTCTCTGCTGAATATATGTGAACTGCAATTCTCCTGATTTCATATTCATGCCCAAACTACAGAAGCTGATTAAACTATTTAAAAAAAAAAAATCACCATAATTTTTATTAACATGGAAAGCAATACGTTTTCCTTATTCCCGATGGTAGGAGAAGTTCTGACATTCTTGCTGATTTTTTTTTTTTTTTTCCAAATTTAGCTGAGAAAACCATATCCAAGAAGGGAGCAATCAAGTTACAGTACCCAAATTTTGGTTGCTTATAAGAGCTGTGTCACACAAGTGAAGTACTGAATGATGACACAGGCTTTGCCTAGTATTGAAGGTTGGTTTCATGCTAAAAAAGGTGGGCAGTAATGCTTAGGTAATTCATTAAAATGAATAAGTGTATGTAACCACACTTGTTCAGCATCAATAGTGGCAACCAACTTGGACAACTGATTATTACATTCCACTAGAAGCGTCTTATTTCTGCTATTTATGTCCATGCAGGAATGGTGCATGTTTTGTTTATTTTCTGGGAACACAATATTATGATATTACTTATTTGAAGCCTAATTTGCAATTGATATAATGTGAAGTGACCTGTTTGGCTGACAGATTAAACTACTGCTCTTTTATAAACATATGGTTGGAAGTAAAATTAATGTCTTCTGATTTCTAATTTGCTCTTTCCAAGAGTACATGGCTTAGTTTTAACTCTGCTTGTGAATACACATTAAAAAAATCCGGTCCCGTGAATCACATCACATATAGTCAACAGAGGACTAAAGGCCTGTTTTGACAGAGAAAGCAGACTGATAGAAGAATATCCTACAAATTCACTCAAAGAACCTGAGGTAGTCAAGTCAAGATCTATTTAAAATAAGTGGGGTGTGCGGTGGGAGAAGGAATGGCAAGGATATTTACAATGTATTTGAACGGCTTAATTTTGGGGTTTTGTTAGGAAAGACGTCTTCTTTTATTAGGAAAGATGTCTTTCCCGTGTAGAGCCGAAGGAAGTAGAGTAGCACAGACTGTTTTTCAATTGTGTGTGTGTGTGGTACCTTGTCACAATATGTTGTGTGTATAATATTAACATGATTACAGATAAAAATGTGCAACCATACACACGCACATTTCCTCCTTCAGACATTACTTATTCTATTATTTTGGCTAGATCTTATGTATAGTTCTGATTATGGGATATAGCAATATCAGCAATATGAACTGTAAGAACTTTAGGAGACTAAGCAGAGAGGGGATGGGTTTCCTCTTGCTGTTTTAAAACTGTTTTGATCGGGGTTGTGTTACTGGATGCCAGCTGGTGGCCTCTTCCCCAGCTGTGAAGGACAGCCTTTCCCAGAGGGCAATAGTTCTGTATGTCTGGCTTTCTTTATGCTGTACTCCTAAACCGTCTTTAATGAGATTTACTTTTAAAGCCTCATTTGGGAATGCTGTTGGTGAATGAATCTCTGAAGTCTTTTAGTCTGAACAGTTTTATCCTGCTGCTTTTACTCTTTTGTGCCTGCTCTACCTGGAGCCCTACCTGGACTGGAAGTTGGCCAGGAGCAAGGCAGGGCCTCAGGTTCTTCTGTCACGGTGTGGTATCATACACTGGATCTGCTTCCCATGGTGTGGAGGTAGCGGGTGAAACTTTTCTGGTGCCTAAGTGCCATCGTGTCATAAAGTTGCACTGTGTGTTGCTAGTGGAGCAGTCTGGGATTAATCAGCAGAAGGAAGCGATGAAGTAAGTGAAGCATAGCAACGGAAAAATATTCCGCACTG
>VZRU01001945.1:513810-549640 GCA_013398155.1 Pedionomus torquatus
TTACCCGACCCTGCTTCCCTGCTTCCCCCCCCCCCGCAGCCAATCAGGGCAGCGCCAGCAGCCTGTGACGAGGAGCCGGAGCCTGAATGAGCGCCCGGCGCCGCTGGGGGTTGAGAGCCCCGGCGCTCCCGCCGCCGCCTGCGGGCCGCCCGCCGCCCCCCTAGAGCTGCCGCCGCTTCCCTCCGCCTGAGCGGGGTTCATCTGCCCTGCGGCTTGCCGGACCGTCGGCTCCCCCTTGGTTTTGCTTTCGAGCCTGAGCGCGGTACTTTAAAAGAGCGGTTCGGGCGTGGGAAACGAGCTGGGACCGTGTCGCCGCCGTCCAGCCCGCCCGGCTGAAACGCACAAGTTAAAGATGCAGCTGAAGACCTTACTCTAGGCGGTTTGGACTCTTCTGGACGTCTGGAGTCAGGCCGTGAAGGTGTAGCTATGTATCTTTTTGGCAGTGAGGATTACGAAGTGGTAAGATGTAAACTAATTATTGTTCTTTAATTATTTACTTTCAATATTTCCCGTCTCTCTTCCTGAGCAGCTTTGAATTCCTGTCAGTGTTGTGCTTTCTGTAGTTGAACTTCAGTACTTGCCAGTTTGGTTTCTTTCAAAAAATAGCAGTTTTTCTGCAAGTTCTTTAGGCAGTAGGATACTATTTGCTAGATAAAATTTAATTTACTTTCCTTGTCATGATTATTGCGTTGTGGTGATACTAAAAGTCTGAATTTGAGGCAATTCAGATTTTGGATTACGCAGAACCTTGCTTCCAAATAATTTGGAATTTGTCTCATACTTTGTAATGTAGATAGATAGACTACAAATAGCTTACAGAACTGCCCTTAATTGCATGCTTGCTGAGACGTTGCCAAACGATTTCTTTTGCAGAGTTCAAAACATGTCATTGTAATCTAATGTAATGTCCATCAAAAGAGCTAGCTTAAAAAAAAAACCCAAATGCACCCACATTAAGATCTGACACCTTTTACTTCAGTATTTGTATAAAACAACATCTGAAATAAGTCAATGACAAGAAGAATACTACAAATACGAGCTTGGCATTGGTAGCTGACATAAAAGTTTGCGATTTTGCAGCTGGATGCTCATGAGCTACATTGTAGGCAAAATGAACTTTTCCGCCCACACACCAATCCTGACCAAGTCAAGACCTGAGGACCTTTGGGGAAAAGTAAAGAAAGAGAAAAAATTGTACGAACACTACTATAGGACATCAAAATAAAATTCACATGTTAAAAAGTGACACATTCTTTACATATAACTGGCAACAGCAAATGTTTTGTTTTGGTTATTGCTCTTTGAAGTACGAAAGCGCCTTTTACGGCCGTCAGGGTTCCACAACACATTTCAAAGAATTAATTTAGTTATTTTGGATTTTTTCCTTCTTTTTTTTTTTCCCCCCTTTAATTCTGACCATCTATGTTTTTGAGATGCAGAAAACATAGAAGTCATTGTTGAGGAAAATAATTTAAATACAGCTGTCTGCACATTGAACTCATTTGTGTGTGCCACTGGCACAAACTTTCACAAACCAAGCACGGCAACTGAACTCAGTTTCTCCAAAGCATGGCTATGCTATGAATTATAATAGCATTTATGCTATGGATTGATTACTTATAAAAATTGACATGTAAAGGAACCTTTCCAACTATAAAACTTTTAATGGACTGATTTAGTTATTTATTCTTTAATCCATTACATCTTTATATGTATTTGTAAAGGGTTGCAAATCTCTCATAACAGGTTTTTGCCCAGTCCCTACACTCTGTTGTACCCTATGTAGTTACTTGCTGGTTTGTACAGAGAATGAAGCTTTGTGTCTGAAATTCTAAAGTATCTTGAAAACAACCTGGATGACTAAAGGATGGTGGTTAAGGTTTTGGACTCCAGTGTACTTCTAATTCTCTTTTTCTGATGCTGTTTCAGCTAAAAAGTATTGAAGTATTATGTGTCGTAGAAAATAGTTTAATGTTTAAGACATCTTTCCCAGGCAAGTAGAGTATCTCATTCCAGTCCCTTTTCTACTGTACAGTTAAGCAAAGTCGCATCAATAGAAAAAGGTAGGAAATTTGCCATAAATTTTGTGGGTTGGGGTTTCTTTTATTTTCTTTTCTATTTTTTTTCTTTTTCTTTTTTTTTCCTCTTTCATATCTCTAGACATCCCTGAAACTGAAAGGATCGGTCCAAACCAAATGTTTCATTGAGTCCAGACCAAAATGTCATTTGGGTTTTTTCCTCCTAATTTTTCTTTAAAGCAAGAGAGTTTTGTTTTGAGAGTGTTATTTTGGCGGCCAGGCTTATCAAGATGTTTGCTTTACTCAGTGATAAGTAAAATAGAATAGATGGCCTACATAAAGCTCGAAGAACAGTTTTATTGTTCAGTAAAAGCTAGAATCAATGTAAAAGTTCTGTTTGTACAGATCTGTAGTCCATGAAGCCATATGCTTTGCACTGTGGAAAAGGCATTTGTTTTATCTTCCCACACAAACAATTGTGAGTCACTGAAGGACAAAGTGAGCAAAAAGAGTGACAATGAAGAATCTCAGGATTGAATTTTAAGTTCACTATTAATTTAAAACAATTTTAAATTAGTTTGAAGCATTCTAACTACATATACAAAATTCTATTTCTATTTTAGAAGGTTATTGAAGATTACTGATAAAATGAAGCATCTCTTAGAGGAATTAATTAAAACCCTCTTTAAAAAGCCAACCCTTAAATAGAGTAATAGAGAAATAAACTTTCTGTGGTCACTGTGTACATCTCATATGCACACATATCTGTCCACATGAGCACACACACACCTTTGCAGAAACGTGATAATCTGAAGCAATATTCTAAGTCAGTTAAATTTATCAGTGAAGCTTGGCAGACTGCTACAACCAGCTTTTGCATGCGGGGTCCTCTTTTGCTTTCTTTTTGTTCATGTGTATAAAAAAAGCATGGATTATTAGCTTATTCTAAGTACACAATAAATCTTGATATCTGACAGCACCGATAATAATCTTTTATATCATCTCTCACAAACCCTAGCTAAACAAAGATAATACTGCTAAGGATCAGTTGTCAAAAGACAATGCTAGAGTCTCATGTATTTCATGACATTGTGACAAATGCTATATTTTTGAAATCGTTAATAAAATGATAATAGCTGTGGTCCCTCCCCTGTTTGAATGAGTTTTTGCATAAATAAAATATTGAGTGTCTTTGGCATTGCATTTTAGAACTTTAGGCAGATGCTTATTAACGTCTTAATAACTACTAGAATAAACTTATGGTACATTTTGTGATTTCTTGATGCATTTTTTTTAATGCCATATACCTGGAAATGCAGAGGTTTTTGCATACATTAAACAATTTAATTTCAGAAATACAGGAAACTGTAAAAATCTGTAGGCCAAGCAATCTCATTTGTGGCTACAACGTGTTTGTGCAGGGATTTTCCTGGGATTTTTTTTTTCAAAATAAATCTCTGGTAACAGAACAGAATTGGAATAGTTCATTAAAAATGAAGCAGAAAGTGGGAGCTGCTTTTCATGGCTACCTGGTAAACGATGCTGTCCATTAACCTCCCAAAGCAGAGGCATCTAAATCTTGCTCCCATCAGCCTTTTGAGTTGCTGCATAAGAGATGAGAGGAATCTAGGGTTGTGCTTTCATGTTTGAGAGTCTTGGCTGGCTCTCCTGTGCCCTGAGACTATGCTTGGCCCAGCAGACATTCCCATAGCTGCAGAGTTCAGGTGGGCATCTCTGGCCATGTTCCACCACTGTCTTTCCAGGGGCCCCTGAGTGTAGGTGTGCAGGCCAAGGCTGACAGCACTGACTTGTCTCTAATTGGGCACAGGACACCTCTGTGTTTCATCTCTCCTCCTTCCTGACAGTCTTTTCCATGGAGAAACTTTGGACTCTGGTGGTAAAATGATCAGCCACTGTGATGTGCAGGGTTAGGATTAATTAATTAGGATTTCTTTTGAGAACAACCTAGCTGTTGGAAAGCTGTTTTATAGCAGAGCAATTTAGAGGCAGGGAGGAGTTTTCTTGATAATTGGTTATTTAAAGAAAATCAGTGAATATCATTTACTGTATTGCATGCAACTGTTAAACTTTTTCAGTTAAGTAGCTGGTTTTAACTTTATTAAGAAACTCAAAATTTGTCTCACTTGCTCTTCATAGAGTTGTCTTTTTGAAAGTATCCTTACAAAGAATGGAAAACCTCTTTGTAATTCCACTGATTTGTTTGTGATGTCTAGAACAAACATTTTGATTGCATTGGAAATCCAGCATTTGTCACTTGGGTTCTCCAGGCAAAAGTTTTGACGTTGTCTATTTAAATTAAATCTCCACTTCCCTGGAGTTTGCCTATGACCTCTTGGAGGATGGATCACTTCTTATGGAATATTAAGTATGATGTTGATAGATGCCACTTACACTTAGGGATCCTGCAGGGCAGCATTATCTTCTAAAAAACATGAAAGTCTGTCTGCTAAATTTCTGAAGGAATGGAAGATCTTGAAGCAGCCAAATGACATTCAGGTTTGAGAAGGATTACTTTTTGAGTGCTACTTCTGACTCAGTCAGACCCTGATTCCATTTGCTGCAGGCAAACTGCTGATAGGGCTAATTGCGCTGTGAGAAGGGAAAACCCCATCTCTTTTAGAAACATGCTTTGAAATCCTAGAAATCGGTGGGGATAACACATTGATGTGTTTCCAGTGTTTGTTCTGGGTCATCGCTACTAACCTCATTTCGTACACTGAGCAAAGGGAGAAAAGATAATAAGGGTGTTTCTTGAGGTTGGAGAAATTTACATGTAACTGTTTAGCACCGGTATTTTTTATAATACTGTGGATTAACACAGGAGCATGTCTAAAAATCATAAATCAGGAGTGCTTCTGTGGGAACCTACTCACTTGAATTGCAAGTTTTTGCTTGCAAGCAGAGTTCTGCAAATTCCCCGTGGCAGAACACTAAAATTTGAACACCAAGATTTTGGAATTACTTTTAATTCTCCTTAGTTCAGTCTCAGGCACCACCATCTAACACTGTGCTCAGATGAGTAAGTTGTGTGGCACACGTGAGCGTGACTTGAAGTGCAGACTTGAAAGACAGGAAAATTAAATTGAGCCGCTGAGGTTTTCTTCAGAGTCAGGAGTCCATCCTTGGACATCCTTGGACAAATCACTTGACATTTTGATTCTTTGAGCCTTTAAATTTTAGGTAGTATTTGGTTCTCTTTTGGTAACAAAAGAAGTTTATCTTTTTTAAGCTGGTATGGTCTTTTAAAAATGCCTGCTTTGCACACAACAAATGCTAGCATTCTATTAGTTTTCAACTGCAAATGTACACGTGTCCAAGGCATTGAGTTATTCATGCCTAAGAGCTCTATCTGACAGACAAATATGCTCACATCCAGAACTGGATGTTAGTTTGTGAAACAGTCACCCTTGGCAAGCTTTTGCCCATGGATTCTCTGCAGCAGCCACAGTGCTGTATGCTGTGTGCATACAGCTATGCATGCTGTATGGCACCATTCTTCATGACTGGCTCAGAGATGTCTCAGCTTTGTTTTAAGCATTACATATGAGTTTTGGGATTCCCCCAAGGAAAGCCAGAGAGAGAAGGATGGCTGCTGAAGTAATTTTCAGTTTAGGATGGGGAAACAGTAGAGAGGAAAATCTTAATAAACCCATTCAGAGTGAGGTATTGGTCATTTCTGTGTTACTCTCAAGATACGCACTGTGCTTCCTAGTTAGTGATTTTCACAATTGTAGTCATTGTACTTTTTCCTGAGAGTAAAACAGGTATTTAACTTCCTGCAGTGTATGAAAAGTAGATTCTTTAATGATGGCATTACTGTTTGACCTTCAAATAGCTATTTTTCCTTGTCTTCTTTCTTTAATTTGAATTTCACTGACTATGGAGCCTTTTGATTATTGACAGTATACTGAAGGGATTTATACTATGTCTGTCTATCGACTGTACATCAGCTGTTCCTCATCTAGAGTGCAACATACCTATGTTACAACGTAGTGTACTGGGGTATGTAAAGCTCTTGGAGATTAAAGATGCTGTTTTACCCTCAGGAATTAATTTTTTGAAGTAGATATTCCCAACAGCAAATATGAGGCAAAGCGACAACTGCAGATAACCTGGATCCTTTCATACCGGTTTAGTGCTGAGTTGTGTCTGAAGGCAATGAGGAAGAGAATGTGCATACCTCTTGCCACAGAAGCGGTTCACAGTTAAGTGTACCATGTTTGAGGAGCAGGTTTGTACATGAGGCATGCTCAGGAGGAAGCAAACATCAAATGGTTTCAAGCATTCAGAAACCAACTGCACTGATCAGCTCCAGGTGGTGAAGCAAGGGAGCAGTTTACTTTTGTTTATGGAGTAGAGGGGAAGAGATGTCAAGTGTCAATTGGCCTGGGTTGGCAGGACCAGTGCAGTTTACCTCACAAATGTGAAGACAAAATAATGAAACCAAAGTATTTAAAAACAACATTCACGAGTGGTGTGGGTGAGCAGTCTCTTGAATGCTTAATGCAGAATTGTAGAATGGTTGAGGTTGGCACTTCTGGAGGTCGTCTGTTCCAACCCTCTGCTCAGGTCCACATAGAGCCAGTTGCTCAGGCAGTTCCTCATACAGCCAGTTGCCCAGGACTGTTTCCAGGTGAAGTGGCTTTTGAGTATCTCCAGGGGTATAAACTCTAGTACCTCCTTGGGCAGCCTGTGTCAGTGCTTGGTCACCCTCAACGTAAAAAAACATTCTCTGGGGGAACCTCCTGTGTTTCAGTTGGTTCCCATTGCCTCTAGTCCTGTCACTGGACATCACTGAAAAGATCCTGTCTCAGTGAGGCCTGTCTCTTTCCTCTGTGCAGGTGTTCATATAAGTTAATAAGATCTCCCTGAACCTTCTCTTCTCCAGGCTGTACAGTCCCAGGTTTCTCAGCCTTCCCTTATGTGTGAGCTGCTCCAGTCTTTTCATCATCTTTGTCATCAAAGATGATGACATCTTCATCATCAGCCTTTCATCGGACTGTCTCCATTATGTCCATGTCTCTCTCTGCTGCAGGTGTGGCTTCACCAGTGCTGAGTGTTTAATTTGTGTGTTTTTATTGTGGCTCCCTCCTTTGCTTCTCACCTTCATCTTGCAGTCATAGTAAGTGCTGGTGGAAAAAAACCCAAAGAGTGGACATGAGAGGAGAGACTTGTCTCAGCTTGCTCTCCACCAAACTGCTCAAGGTAGCTCTGTATCTCTTGGCTCCTTTTCCATTTGTGAAACAGTGGTTGGAAGGAGTTAAGGGAGTCTCACTCAGGATCTGGGAATAGTTGGCTTCTAACTGTGTTAATAGCTCCAAGTCCTGATGAAGTCCTGAAATTGCTTGGTCTTGGTTTCAGTTTTTTCCTTCTGAAGGAAAACAATATGATAATACTGCCTGTTTCCTGGTAAAGCAGTTATCAACCTCTCTTGCTGGACAGTTTGCCTCATTGAAGAAAACAAGCATGAACTTTTAGAAAAATAACTTAATGGTCAGGAATTCTTGATGATTTTCTTTCCTGTATTGTCATCTGCTCTACAGGCCTTGATGTAAAAAATATGGCTATTTTTCAGTAAGGAACTTAAATGGAGCCTAATGTAGCCATAACATGTATGAAGCCATAGCATGTAAAAAAGGCGTAGTCTTAACTATAGCAGCATAGAGCTAACAACAACCAAATTAATTGTGCTTCTTTGATTTACATAGCTGCAACATATTTAATTCACTTGGATTCCTCTGCACACTTGTGTGTGCACATTGCAGATTCTTCGGAATTATTTACAACTGGCTCCCTGTTATGCCACATATATTCATACTTCTTTTTTAATTAGAAGTTGGGAGACTTGTGTAGCAAGAGGAGAAAAGGCATAAAGGATACTAATGGTATGCCTGTTTTAAGTCATGAATTTATAACTTTTGAGTTGGAGCCCTGCACAGAAAAACTGTGGGTATTTAGAATAAGGTAGCTTGAATCTCTCATTAAAGAAATGGGACTTTTATATGCTGTGCATTAATATAGTATGAGAAAATTCCAGATCTTACAGGGGCCTCAATGTAGCGTTTCTAACAATAGAGTTATTTTAAAGTCTGTTTTACAGTTAAGCATTTGCGACAAGCATTTTGATGCCTGTGTTTAGTCTGTGGATGGATGTAAATTAGCAGAAGGGGTACACATGCAAGATGCTTTATGTGAAAAATTGAAATGATGACTCCCCTGCAACACATACGGAAAGCTGTAGTCGAAAAGGCATGTTCGCGCTGTCTGCCATACATGCCTGCCTGCCTGCTGTGGCAGACTGCCTGTTTTCGATGCTCTATCCTGGGGTAGTGCAGCTACTTTTCTCCCATCAACAGTATAGGAGGTGGTGTCTGACAGCCTAGATAGCTCGTTGCTCTCCTGACCTTTCAACACTACAGTAGTTACGACAGCTCAGTTAAGCACTCCTAGCATGCAGGCTGGATATAGTCCAACGTCAGTTTGATAGGAACCTTCCACACGGGGTAACCAAGGGCCAAAAATCCTGTTTGACATTATCTGATCTGAAACTTCTTTGGTAATCTTTTCCAGGAACAGTTCTTTTTTCTTTTCCCTCTCCTCCTTACAGTTGAGATTGTGTGTTTATGTCTGTGTTGGAAAACATTTTTGTTTTCCAGTTGGTTGTAATAAGTAGGTCTGGTGAACCAGTTCAGAAACAGCTGATCGGACTAAACCTATTCTTTATTTGTACTCAATATTAGCAGTCAGGAAGCCTGTCACAGGAAAAAAAAATCCATCTACCTCTTTACTGAAGCCATGGGCATCTGTCCTCATGAAGATGTATCTCCTCTAAATTACAAACAAGCTCTGGACAACTGGACCGGCTAAATGAAGTGCTCTTTGTTAACTTAAACCACATGCTACTTTCCAGATAACAACTTTAGCTAATGAATTCGAATTATGAAATACTGGGATAGTTAGCTCATCTTCCGTTGGAGTCATTAACTCTTTTTTCAGCAAATCTTTCGTTTACATAGGAACAGGTAACAATAACCATGAGAAGCTTGTTTATTATTTTATCCATCTCTGACCAGGTTAGTGTGTAAGATTTCTTCAGGGAGATAATTTAGTGAGACAGTTTGGATGTTATGATTGCTGTAACTACAGAACTATAGGAACCAGCAATTTGAATAGCTTTTCTCTGAGAAATGAAAGAATGACATTCCTGAGAAGTTCTTCTGTGCACATTTAGTTGTACATTGTCTTTAACAACACAATCTGAATCTATACATTTTAGCTTGGCAGTGCATAGGACTTTTTGGCATTTAAAATGCTAGAATAACATACTATATTTTATGATGTACAATATAGTTTTAGTATTCTGTTAAATCTTACAAACAAGTCAAACAGATTTAATAAGCACTGGTTTTAATACAGTTTTGACAATTTTTCAAGGCAGTTTCTGTGGTTTGTTCCAAATATCATGATAAATTTTCATATTTAAAGTAAATTCTTTAAATCAAAGTATTTGTTTACTGGTGCAAGCAAAGCAATGTTTGTGCAGAAATCTGAAATAAGAGTCCTCCCTACCTAGTTGACCTCTTCAGTCTAGGGGTAGGTAGATCATTACAGGAATTTAAAGCAGAGGGAACAGGAGTAGGCCAGGTTGTAGAAGCAAGGCTGATACATGCATACCTATTATTAGAGTATTATAATAAAAAAAAAATCATTGTATTGCAAAGTTTTTCTTTTAAGGAGCAAATCAGTATGATAGGGAGAAGGTCTCTGCATGTCTTCTTATAAAGTGTATTTGCCTGAAAGCAAATGAGAAACTATTGTTTCTTCACTGCAAGCAATTAAGGTTTTTTCATGTGCAGAAATTGGCTTTACTAAATTTGACTTTGTGCTGGACTTAATGTAGTTGTCTTTGTCTGCTTGTGGAAGCAGCTCTTAACAGGCTAATTTTTGAGGTTAAATGTCATATAACTTCTTAACTTATTATCTTAAGATAATAGATTGCTCCTAGAACATCCTTATATTTTTCTGGTGTAGGAGATTAACAAGTAAAATTCTATATACGTTTGGAAAATTTCCATCTGTGAAGATTTTCAAAACTGAACTAGACAAGGCCCTGAGTGAGCTAATCTGGTTCTGAATCTGGCACTGCGTTGAGCAGGAGGTTGGGCTAGATGTCCTGTCCTCCAGATGTCTCCTCCTCAACCTATTTTTTTGTCGATTCTATTCCAAGAACACAGGCTATATAGATGTCTTACAGACACCAAAGAAGAAATTCCTATGTTTTATATTAAAAGTCAAAGCTCACTCTTAGAAGTCTTTACCTTGTCTAGCAATTGCCCATGATTTAGTTCTCATTGCTGAAGGATGCACTACATAATTCTGAAATCTGTAATTCACTGTGATTCTTTTGCTTTCATCTGCATTCCATATGAACATAGTGATATCTATAAAGTGAGATCTGAAGAATCGGGGCATTAGGGGGCTCAAATATAATCAATTCACCATATGTATCATATTGTGGTTTACCCCATATATTTAAGAAAGTTGTGTTCTATTTCCCTTTATTATCCTGTGGTCTTTCTAAGATGGAATTATTTTTATTGCTGCAAAAGCAGTAATTCTAATATGTGTTACAGTTATTTTGGTAAGAACATGGGTGGCCTTTGGAGATGCTTAAGCAAAATCATAAGGCTCATTGTACAAGAGTGTAGTACCATATATGAAATATTGCTTTTGTTGATTGACATTTCTCTATAACTTAACAGCAAGAAAAAAGCTTTTTGGTGGTTTGGGGTGTTTTTCTTGTTTTGTTTTGTTTTGGCTTTTTTTAATATTTTCCACATTATCCTATTTGCTGATATCAGCTAATAACTTAAACTGGTTTGCCTTCTGACTATAAGAGTTTTTCCAAGCATGTGTGAGTGTTATCCCCTCTGCTCCTGCCCCTATCATTAACGTAGAACTGTAAGGAAAAATTATTACTTCTGTTCAGCTATATGTTATTAGTACAAAATAATGTTCTGATCAATTTGGATCCAGAGTTTGATGGAGTTTGCAGGCAAGAACATCTGGGAATTGGTCTGGATGGGATTGTGTTGAGGGAGAAAATAAAATCCAACTGATGCTGTTTCCTCTAACTGGTGTTGCCTTGTCAGCACAGGAATAAAATTTGAGATCTTTCTCTAATCAAGTGCCTGCCAGTAGAAAGCATACATTTTAAAAAAACCTCAAACACTGCAGGTTGTGCTGTTTTGCTTAGGGCTATTTTAAATAAACCTGGACATCTGTGTCTTTAAGTGTGATGGGAGAGATTAGTCCTGCCAGCTACACAACATGTTACATGGATCAGCTTGTCTTGTGAAAATTGACAGTGTTGTCCCTGCACTTCTTTGGTAGATTTTATGACGTGAGTGAAATGCTATTTGATTTAAATAAGGTCTATTTTAGCACAGTGAAAGAGGAAACAAAAAGGAACTGCTATTGAGATCATAAACTATGATGATTTGGAAAATGAACAGGACTTAAAAATACTAAAGCCTTCTCAAATTTTAAAAAAGATCCATGACTGCAGACAACTAACAAAGCATGAGAACATGTTAGTGTTGCCGTGCCAACTTCAGCAACAAACAATAAGCTGTCATTTTTGTTTTACTCTTTGTAAACGCAAGAACTTGGAACTGGAGGGGAAATGTTAACTGTCTTAATTACTGCTGACTCTAGGTGGGATAATCATCCAGAAGGAGTGACAGAAGGAGAGCAGTGAAAATCCAGAGTGAAATTCTGGTTTCCCTAAATAAAAGTTTACAATACTTTTACATCAAGTGTTTCAACCTAATTAAAAACAGTTAAGGATAAATATAAAATAATAATTAAAAAAAAATCAAGAAACGAAATTTCTTTTTTTTTCTAAAACATGGATGAACTGGAATACTACTGAAAGCCAGCAGGAGTCAGAGTTCATAAAGAATGAAAAGGTTGTCTTGCATTTAGTTTTCTAGAGCTTTAGATTTCTGACTTTAACCTGGCCAGAGGAGCCAGCATTCTGTCTCTGGAGACTCTTTGAAAGGGTTTGAGTACAAATGTATTTGAATTGTAGTATAGCAGCACGTATACTATCTACATGAATAATAGGTGTGACCTGGGCAGTAGATGTGACCTGGAAAAGAGGATGCATCTTAGGTTTCTCTATGATTTTATCATTCTTATCTGTCCATGAATACTTTGGGGACTGACTTCATGTAGAGCAAGGCAAACACAAAGAAATTGCTGAATGCTTGTAAACAGAAAAATTAGTTGTGGAATTAGCATTCTCCTTGAACTTTTCAATTTGAAAGCCTAAAACCACTGGATATTTATTGACTGTAATTGAAAACTGCAAACGGGACAGAGATGGAAGTGGTTAGATGTTACAATAATGCACATTATTTTTAAAAAGGACAGATACTATCTTAATAAATCTTCTTGTAGCACCAGGCATATAAGCACAAATAACATCAAGGTGGGTTTTTTTGTTCGACAGTACTTATATACAATGTTTTTCATACTAGAGAAGATCTCTTTTGGCCTTTGTAACGATACAAATTTTGCCATAATTTCTGCTGCTAAACTAAAGAGTGGTAAGAAATGGTCACTGGCCTGCTATCCACCAATTAAAATCTTGAAATCTTTGTCTCATATTTCTCCTCTGGAAGCCCTTCATTGCTGCTTTGTCATCGGTACTCCTCTTTTTTATGATGTGGATGATCCACTTTCTGCTGGCTCCTTGTTCACTCTTCTTCCTCTTTGTCTTTAGGAGTCTCACCTAAACAATAATTGCCTTACTAATTAGCACAGCAGAGCAGCAATGTCAGCAACATCTTTGTAATATTCCTGTCCCCTCAGCAGGGGTCCAGTGGCAATAGCAGCAGTGGTACAGTTGATAAATTTGGGTGGTAGTTCCTTAAGCAGAAATTGACTCCCTCATAAACTGGAGGAAATATGACTTTTAATTGGGCATAATTGGATGAGTTTAAGGAGAGAATTAATTCAATTTCCAAACAATGAAGCAGAGAGATAGTTCCTAAGGAAAAGAAATTTTCAGGGATGACATGGGTTTGTTTCTATTTCTTTGGTGAGAGTTAGCACAAGATGTTTTGAGAACTTGACACTTGCAGAACTGGACTTTCCGTTTGCATGCCTTTCATCACAGCAGGTGCTAGAGACTCTCTTGTGATCAGAAACTTGCTAGGGATGTGCTGAAAGAAATCTCTTTGACCAAAGGACTTTACTAAGTTGATTGATCCTAGTAGCATATTAATAACATTACTTTACAGTAATGTGAGGCTTTGCTTTCTCTTAGAATTTTTGAATGAGTTGACTATTATATAGCACATCCATAAATGCAGCTTTGCCTAAGGTGTATGTTGGCTCATTTTTGGTGGGAATTTTATTATATTTCTAACGTTGCAGATTCTTTTGAAATTCTGAATTCCTGAGTCCTCTATAGCACAGGCATTATATTCAGGGAGATGGCCGCCTCCCTCTGCACATCACCTGTTAGAACATACCTACTTCACTGTGACTAGTTTCGGTGTCCCAACAGAAGAAAGATAAATCAGTGAAGGTTCAGCGAAGAGCCTCCAATTGATCATTGGGGCTGGCCTGCAGGGACAGGCTGGGGAACTGGGGCTTGTTCTTCCTGGAGGTGAGATGGCTTTGAAGGCAACCAAAGCATCTACAACCCAGCATCTACAAGGAGGTTGTCAAAAGCAGTGACGACCATGCAGATTGGGCATGCAGGGCTGCCTTTAGCTTCTCACCCTTGGATGATTATCACACATTCCACACTTGATACCTTCACCCACTCTGTATGAGTGCATGAGGTTAGATAGGAATCAAGTCTAAAAGAGCCAGTGGATGTGAACAGTTGACAACATGGAATCTCTACATTAATTGGTGTATTTTAGTTTTAGAACAAGAACCGTAAAGCCATATGCTGAAAAGAGAGAAATTTCCAAGATTATTATTTTGATGTGGGATAGACTAGGGGGCCAAAAGGCCTTTCCTGAGACTTTTCCATCAGTGAGAAACTATTATGCACTTCTGCATTCTTGAAATCAAATGAGAATAACTGTAATATTTAAGTAGTGTAAGAAGCCTCACCCTCTCAGTGAGGCAGCTTGCTTTGGTTTATGCTAGACCTGGAGGATAAGTAATAGATATAAAGAAACAGCCCTGATATTTATCAAACAGTGTACATTAGGCTGAAGGCTGGTACAAAGGACTAACGCCTGAAAGCACAAAGACTCATGTGGCTTCTGACACATTTGGAAACTGAGCTTACATTTAGCTCACTGACGAGGATATGTCTATTTTATGTAGCGTTTTTATCCTGAAGTAAATGGTGCCATGCAGTGTGAAAACTGCTCTCTTGGTGTTTCCGGCAGCATCAGAAAGAGCAAGTCTGCAGATACTTAAAGGATGATCACGGCTGCCAGGGATACGCGCATTGAGTCACAAGCAAATGACTGTTTGATAAGCTTGAGCCTTCAGTGAGCATGGGTTAGGGAAATTTAATTAATTAATTCTTTAGTCTTTACTGTGTGTAATTTAATAAAGGTGTTGAAAAAAACCACTTCTCCTAATGTAAGCAGTGAACAAATTGCAGTCTTTTCTGTCATGACAGTCATTGATGCTGTTAACAAAAAAGATCATGACTGGAAAAATCAAGATTTCAGTAGTAGATGATGGGCTGGAAAATAAACTTATCAGAGGTTGAAAATATTGAAGACAGCTAGTCTATGACAGCATTTTCTTCAGAGTGCATGCTTGCCAAACTAAGTCATGAAGATATATGGAGAAAAGGTAAATATTTAAACAGATGAATACTATATTTACAGTAGGGAAATGAAGAGTAGCAAGCAAAAATATGTATTTAAAGCAGTTGTTACATTCGAAATTATAAACTATCAAAGACTTTACTCTGTATACTTAACCTCAACATTTTTAACAAGTTAAAAAACAAACAAACCAACCCCCAAAACTACCATTTGTTATCTCAAATAGATAAAACTGATACCTTTGAAAATCAATTAGTGATTTTACATATAGAGATAATGTGATAAAATGCAAAGAAAATATTTTTTCCCTTCAAAATTCTCCATTGCTAACAGAATTTCATGCTAAATTTTCAAGGAAGTTATTTTTATGTATGCAGAAAATCTTAATGACTTGAACCAAAATCCCAGACAAAAATATACTGAAGATCTGGAACAGGGAATCTAAATTGACACTTTTAACTGAGCTGAGACAAATTGAGATGATGGTTGCCATGCTTTCCTTTAAATTCTTTCCTTTTCTAGTTGCTTTTCTTTCCTTGTCATCCCGGATGTGTTTTCCATTTTTCCTTTTTTCAGTTAAGTCTCTGCAATTTTGTGGCTGACCTAATCTTTGTCTTTGTCTGCATGCTCTTGCATTGACATACAGCATTTTATATTTTAAATAATTTTCCTGAGTTGTCCTTCTGCTATTTAAAATCCTTTCTTTGTGATATCTGCTGCTGATTAATTAATTCACTCAAAGAAGATACTTTCATTTTTCCTGAAAACCTTCTATTTTTCAGATGCTACTGTGTCAATAACCACCACCACATTGCCACTTGTTGTTACTAATAGTTCTGGTTTACCATTGCCTAAGGGCTTAGACATATAATCAAGTTACCAGAACTTTAAAAAGTAATTGTGAGTCAACCAATTTGTGTTAATATCCATGTGTGTGCTGACAGTCTGAGGCAAAAGTGAGATGATTCAAGTTCATGCAGCTTGCAATCATTTCCTTGCTGTATTTTTCTTTCTTTGACACCTGTCTCTGAGTTGTTTCGCTGGCAATATCTTGGCTCTGTCATTGCTCTGACTTTTCCTTACAGCTCAAAATCATCAATAATTTAATCCTATCCTCTAGATCCAATTAATTGTCTTGAAAAAATCAAATCCTGTCTTTCTTTAGTTTTGGATGGGTTATTTTTTGTTGTTGTTTTTCAAGTTCTCGATTATGCTATTATATTGTTGATAAAGCAGATTTTAAAAAGCTAGGAGGTTTCCTACCTTTGCCCTCTTCCTGAAAACCACTTTCTCTTGTTTCATAAGTGGGAGAATCTCTCTGTCAGAATATAGAGCTACCAGATTATCCTCCTTCAGAGGCTTTCACAGAACTAATCTCTGCCATAATACATATAGAAAACTTACTTAAACAACAGCCCACCATGGTTATGCAAGGGATGAGTCATAATGCTGGGATTGAATATTTAAAAATGCTTTATTCTCTATTGGGTTGCTACCTTGAGCCCTTTCTTACTCCTTTTTTCTTTTATTCATCCCTTGCTCATATTCTCTCGTCCTTTAGATTGCAAGTTCTTTTAAGCAGTGTTTGTCATTTACTTTCTGACTGTACAGTTCTTAGTACAATAGGGTCTCAAGTAGTTTTCCCTCTTAGATGTTTTTTGCAAAAAAATGGCAAACCTTAACACATCAGAGCATCCCACAGATTTGGGGAAAGTTTAGCTCTGACTCTGAGGGGTCCATTTGGTTACTAACTAGGCCAAAATCTGCCTCTGCCCTTTTGGAGACAATTTGCATATCACCAAAGTTTTTCTGAAGAATCAGCACGAAAAGACTGTAATTCCTCAACACGTCCCCCCCTGCCCCTCCCCCAACATACACTACTTTTTCTTAGCAAAACACCAGGAAAAGGAAAATGTGAGCGGAAATTTGGNGATAAAGTACCTGGTACAACTGTTTACCTGGTTCACAAATGCCAAAATCCAGGTTTTTGCAAACCTAAAGGCTACTTTAAAAACCTCTGCTTTCATCCAGCTGTTGACTGGATTCGTATCTTGGAAACCTGTTAATGTTGGGCTGGGTGCTGCAATCAGGCTTGCCAAAGTCATGCTAAGGGTAAAGAAGACTGGTTTCCTACATAATCTCCTTTTAATCACATTGCCACCCTAAAGCTCCTGAGCTGTTCTAAAATTTCAGTCCTCCTGTTATTTGAACGTCCCCCATGGCTGTAAATGTCCTTAGCAATGCCCAATTAGCTCTAAACAGCAAAATCTCATCAACGTTGGTTTTGTCTTTTAACTGCAAACAGTGCAGAGCATGTCAGTGACTACTGCAGGACCCGGTAGCCCTCCTTGTGTAGTAATGGTGGGAGAGCACAGTTTTACAGCGTTTCAGTGTAAACGTGTGTGTTATGGGTAAATGGCCGAGCACCAGAAGGGCTGATGCCAAGGACCAGAGAGGATGTCAGAACTAGACTTGACAGTTTCCAAGTTGTGAAGGGTCCATTCCTGTGGACAGCTTGTGTCCAGAGCTGTGAATGGCACTTAACACAAGGAGTTGACAATTCCTGCTTGATATCCCCTTAATGAATACGCAGTCTCTTTCCTTTTTCCTTTGTTAAAATGTATTGCTTCAGTTTGTCATACACAAACTTGCATGTGTATTTGCCAAACTAATATACGTGCCAAAATAATTCCAATTATTATTATTGGAATTAATAATTCCAATTATTATTCCAATGAATTAGTTTGGTCTTTACTTAAAAAGTCTACCCTCAAGTTAACTAACTTGAACACCAGGATAACATTGTATGGCATTCTCAGAGCAGAATTTTGTTCTTTCTTCACTATAATTCAAAATAATGACATTGCTTAGACATCTGGAGAAAATTTCATAGATAAGAAATTTTCACATTCAGTAGCTGTGACTACTCTGCTAAGCTGAGGTCCCTACTGATGGTACATTTATGGGAGTGCTTCTGATTTTCTAATTGTGTGGCTCCTACATTTCAGGTTGGTCAATTTAAGATGAAACAGGACAATCTATTCCCTGTTGAGATATTATCATTTACCAGTGTCAGCAGTTTCACTTCATGCTGAATTTCAACATTTCACATTTTGCCTTTGTTCTGAATAAATTTTAAAGATTTTTAACTACATGCAAATTTTATGGAAATGACCTTCCAACATTTAATGATGGTCTTTGTCAGTGTTAGGCTGATGGTTGGATTAGGTGATCCGAAAGGTCCCTTCCAACCTAGGCAATTCTATGATTCTATGATTTTTTTTCGTTTACCTTACTTCGTAGCACTTAAGTAGTATCACATCGCAAGGACATAATATACAATCTCAAATCATGTCCTACCAGGACATGTGATGACCTTCTTATTACTTCAATAAGATTAGAAGATAAGCAGTTAGCAGTATCTCTGTATACATTCTGAATATTTAAATTAGTTGTTCCTCTTACTGACACAGTGAGGCCTGAAATTTCCACATCCAAAGTATAAATCGAACCAAGACATAAAGATATTTCTCCTCTTAGAGTTGAAATGCTCTTCAGTATTAAATGAATGAAGAGATGAAAAATACATCTAGGAGAAGAACTCAGTATTGAAAATGAAGATTTTATATATTATATGCAGTCACATGTATTTTTTTGTTCCTTGTAAAAGCTTGGTGTGTGTGTGTTTACTGCTTTGCGCCTTCATTTAATAAATAGTAAGGTGAAAAGTCTCTACTTGAAAGAACTTATTTGATCTTTCTAAGGAGAGAATTATTTAAGAAGTTTTAGTAATTTGTCAAGTTATCTGTCCTAATAATGCTCAATTCATAAGTGGATTACCCTGTTAAGGAGAAACTCATGGTACTCAGATCATCACTTTTATTTTTTGAGAAAGACATAATATAAAGGCCATGACTGGATTTGCAAGTGTAATGATAGCTATATTAACTCAGTGAGAATTTATTACAGTAGCAGACCAAACACATTAGCAGATTTTACACTATGAATGTAACACTTCAGTCAAAATCTGTACTTAAGCTCCAACTGTACTGACCAAACTCAAGCATGGGTACAGAAAATTAAGAAGAATAAGAGAGCTAGAGGCACCTAATTTAGCAACCAAGCTTCTACCTGCAGGTAAAGGAAAATATTAAAAAAGCTCGTCTTACTTGAAGAATCCAGTCTCTTGAAGATGATACATTTCTACAATACTAAAGAAGATATGACACATATGGTCTTGAAGAAAAAGGAGCTCAAATATTGTCACATATGACCACTAGCAGTGTGAAAAGTGTGGGTTCATATTATAAGAGTACCTCATAGAAGCTACTCTAATATAATAAGTGGTAGGATAGTTGGTAAATATTTATCAAGCATGTCATTAAACCAGGAAATTGTTTTTCAAACAAACTGGATTTGTAAACCTGCCAAGTAAGGAGGAAAAGAAGAAAGAACAAATAGGGTAATTATTAACATGACTTATCTCACCTTTATTAGATGGTTTCCTATGAAATATGAGGAATGGGGGGCTACAGTGGCCTATATTACACACATATGTTACTGTAGCTGTTCCTTATCAGAATGGAAGGAGATGGAGACCTGCAGAATCTTGGAAAGGCTGAATTTCAGAGGCTCTTGGGAAAAGATACATTCTGTTCTCCAGAGCAACTCCAAAAAAATAGTGTTTCCCAGGCTGATAATTTAGTTTCCTTAGCTGTCATGAATGGCTAGTCCACATCCACTTGGCTCTATTTTCCATAATAGTCAAAGTATTTTCGCTGTATTTTTGTCATGGTTTTTATCTAAGTTAGAATTTTTTTTTGCTCTGAAAGTAATTGAAAATATTATTTGCTTATATAAAATACTCATTAGTTTATTAAGTGAATTAATTGTAATTGCATGCACCCCTGTTTCCTGGCTTGCCCAGATGTCAGGCTTTGAATTTTTTTCCATATTTGAGAAGTGAAGAAGCTCCCAACTTCTGCTTTCCACAGAAAATTTATATGACCATGTCTGTCCCACTGGAGAAATGAACGTAATGTTGAGTTTGATTTATGAGATTTGTCAATATAATTAAAATAAATTGAATGATTATGATTTTTTGGATGTGTGTTGGGACTGTGGCCAACACAAGACATGACCAGCACTGTAAAGGATCTCTCTGGTGTGGAAGACAGAATTCCAATTTTTGCAATTCCAGCCTGACCCCAAAGGCATCTTGCTGCCTTACGGGAGATACAAATTATGTTTATGTGCTTTGTGACTTCTTTTTCTATGGGATGAAGGCATCTATGGGATGATGCTAGGCAGCATCCCTTCTGGACAATAGAAATAACCATATTGAAAGTGATGCCATGCCTGATGGTTAGTGAGAAATATGATGTGTTCACCCTGGAAGTGCTGTAGAAAGCTAATGCCCACCCTGTCTGTTGTGTGATTGCCATGTCAGGCTTAATAGCTGGTTTGCTGGTTTTCCTCTTATTTAAAGATAGTGTTGCTTTGGAGCTGCTTTACAACACCATGCTTTGCTTGGCAGCAAAGCGGCACCAAGGAGCTGCAGCGCTGGTGGGGAAGAGTTTGGACGTGCCCTTTCTGAAGAGGGTTGAGTTGAAGGACCCCAGAGTGTCCTGGGGGCAGGGGCAGAGATTCATCAGTATCTCCACTTTCTTTAATGTTGTGATAACATAAATGTTTTCAACCACAAGACACTGTTGGGTCAACCATAACAGGATTTAAACTCTATGCTAAACTTTTGTCACTTGTTGCTGCTCACCTTTTGCCACTGTTTCCACTGGGGACCTGTGTCAGAAATTGTGGCAAAGGAAAATTTTAAAGAATAGCCAAATTTGAAAGGCTATGGGGAGGTTACAGTGCCTCTGGATATTTTCCTAGGAGACAAATTTTTTCAAAAAAATTAAAGAAAAGTTTGAGTATGTTTTCTGTTAACTTCAGCTCCTTTTCCTTTAGCTCGGTAGGCAATTTAGTTTTGAAAGATCACTACAACATAGCAGATGTATTTGGACTCTTGTAAGCAAAATATTCCCGAGAGTAATTTTCTTTAACTCAGTTGAAAGACAGCTTATTAAACTCTAAGGTGTAACTTGTATGGGCTTCATGAAAGATAAAAAGTAAAACATTTGGAAAGTTAAAATTTGCCTTTATTTTAAGCTGTCAGTTTAGTGACAGCTATTGTTTGCTCTAATAGTAGTTAAATATAAGCTGCTGCATCACTTGTGGTGGGCAATTTCGTTGTTACACAGAACCAAACCATGGCAGGATTTGGTCCTTTCTGGGACATGCTGACGTACTATGCCATGTGCATGATCACCATTCTCAGCTGTAATCTCTAGTGTCTATTTTTTTTTTTAGCTGTAAATTTCTGTCACAGGCAGGCACTGCAGTCAGCTACAGTGATATTTTTCAATTAGAATGTTGCGTGCCTGCTAGTGAATTGTAAATGCATGTTATTCCCATGTCAGTTTATGAAAGGATAGAGGGTGACTCCGAGAAGCAGAATATAGAAAATCAATGTTTTGCTTGGCTTTTGCTATATTAGGCTCTAATATTTATGTGTTAAATGGTGCAGTTATTCTTTGCTTCTTTCCCCTGCTAATGTCAGAAAAATATGAGCAGTGACTAGGGGGTTAAATTGCTGCTCAACAGGCATATTTTTGGATTTACATTTTTTGTGAGAGCTCAGAGTGGAGCTTGCTGCTTTGCAGTGGAGGGAAGTGCTGCGTGACAGATCGGAGTGTCCGAGGGAAACATGGCTTGCAGCAGGCATACATGACAGGAACGAGACGCTGTACCAGCTCTCCCAGTTTCTCAGGGACCTTGTGTTTTCCAGCTGTTTACCCTTGAGATGTAAAATGGCAATTTGGCATAGGCTAACAGCCTGGTGTGATGTGAGCATCTGCGTAAAAGGCTTCACATATGGAGCATGCCCAGTGATATGAACAGCCTGTTACCCCACCCCCAGCCAATCTAGGAAGAGATGAAATGAACTTTGCACTTGCAAATGTCACTGAATACATTTTGCACAGGATTTTAAAAGGTTCTCTTATTATAAGCACTAATTTTAACAGCCAAGCCCACCCCCCAAAACAGAATGGAAAAAGTCCTAGATATTTTTCTGTGATCATTCTCAGTTTATGATCAATTGAAGCATCTCTCACAAAATTTACCTGAAGCCTGGCATATTTTACCTTTTTGTCTTCCAAGCTGAGATTTTTGGAGATGGTGTGGATTTTTTTGATTTTTTTTTTTTTTCCCTCCTAATGGTGTGAGAAAATTTGAGAATTGAATTGCAGCAAAATACTTGGAAACAGTGAGGTTGCAAGCTCGAAAGGCAGAGGGAAGAGAAAGAAGGCTCTCACAGCAGAGCATGGATAGGAAAGGAGCAGTGATTCTGCGGTGCTCAGTGTGCACATGTTTTATGAGATCAGTGCTGGGCGCTGCAGCTGCGGACAATAACTGAGCTGTCTGGCTAATGAAGGCCACCTGGATCAGGCTTCTGAAAAGAGCCAAAGGAGGACGTCTGAAGAATTCTGATATCTGTGTAAGCCCTGTGTTTTCATTATTGGTGTATGTTGTATATATTGTGGTGAGGGAGGGAAAAAAAAGAGACAGCGAGGAGAGGACAGTTGTTTTCATTCTGATTGAATTAGCAGAACTCTGTTTTGCATGCAGGGAGATGCAGAGGGAAAGCAGAGCTGTCATTATTTATAGAGCTGTTCTGGCATTGTGGCTGCTTCCATTGTAGTGATACAGGGACATGTGTTGAGTCCAGACAGATTTTATTAGTTGGAAGTTGATTTGTGGTCATTTGCATGTTTTGCTGAGGGGCTGAGATGGATATGAGCCATTTGCAGTTCTGATGGGGAAAGTGTGTCAGGTAAAGAGATTGCCCTAAAATAATAAGTGGATAGCAGAGGTTAAATCTGTTAGCAGTAATACTGTGTAGTGGTAATTATTGATGCTGAATTTGCATTTTGATTATAAAAAGTCTGTTTCCTTGCTAATGCCGTCACTGTTCAGAGTTTCATTTTTATGGAGCCATCCTTGAAGCTGCTGTGTGTCCTTCAGCCCTGCACTGCACCACTGCTGTAACTCTACAGAGCAACTGGCTCTGCTTGCTGGAAAGCACACAAATAAGAGCATAGGGATAGTGGAGGAAATGAAACACTGGGGAAAGCACCTGCACTTTTGGAAAGTCTCCAGAAGAGAACGTTTACCTAGACAGAATTTTTCCTTTTCAAGGGTACAGAAATAAGAGAAAAAGCAAGGTGTATAACCACTTCTACTTTTTTTTGTTGTTGTTTTTTCAACACCAAACCAAATTGTGATGCTATTTTTCCTGTTCTTGTGCAGGGTTCGGCGGACTCCTACACCAGCCGTCCATCTGATTCAGATGTATCTTTGGAAGAAGACAGGGAAGCAGTACGGAGAGAGGCAGAGCGACAGGCCCAGGCACAGCTGGAAAAAGCAAAGGTAAGGTGTTACTTCATGTCATAAGCTCATAAAATGTTCAGCTATAAAGGACTATCATCTCATTCACTACTGATACAACTGTTTTAATGTATTAATGTATAGCATAAGACCTCTTGCAAAGACTTTCCTGACAACAGTAGAAAACAGATTTTCCAGGAAAAGTCACTTAGAATCAGTATTCCATAAAAAACATTTGATTGGCTTCCTTCTTTCAGAATAATCTCTCTTAGATGTGTGCATTTTTTCTGTTATTGATTATACCCCTTTATTAGCCATTTATAAGATCAAAGATTTGAGTTCTTACTGAAGATGTTTGTGAAAGTTTGTCTATGGGTTGCTAGGGCACTCAAAACTTACAGTTCTAGAAATCAACCCTCAAACATCCTATTCATCTTCCTTCAATGAATGATCAGTCCCTACAAGTCATATGTAAATAGGGAGAATCTGTTACAAAGGTCTTTCTTGCCTGAAGAGTTCACTGGTATTCTTTACAGTGTTAAATGACCCTGTGAGTAATACGCTCTAGGACTTGTTAAGATTTCTCCTTCTATCTCTATATTCCTGGCAGATAGTGACAATTCTGTAAGGAAATACTAAATGAGCTTTAAATTCTTTCTGTGTGTTATCTATTTTCCATGAGATGCATTTAGTACTGTGAGGGTTTTAGCAGTGAATGGGTATGGCTTGTTTTATTTTCATCCATGTTGTATCTTTTAGTACTATTGCACCTGTAAAAATCATGCTCATCTGGTTTGTCATAATTTGTTTATCACTTCATTCCAGTTTTTCTTTTTTGTATGCTGTCTGCCAGATCTTGGCATATCGCTGTTTTCCAAGATCTGTTTTCTTTTTTCATTTCTCGTATTTAAATATTTAAATACACTGTTGAGATCCTTCCTTAGATCTACCTCATCTGCATTGCTCTCTCACTTTCTCTCTGACTCCCCTCCTCCATCTTGCCTTGTTTTTCATTTCCCTATCTCCCTTCCATCTCCCATTCTGCTTCCTTTTCTGCTGCCAGCTTTGCCTCTGACCATTTATGCCACCCGTCCTACAAGGGTTCTTCAGACATTCAGGAGTCCAGATCACTGAGCTGTGTACCTGATCATATGGTGAGGGCCAGCTCCATAAATAATACAGTACTACAATGCACAAGCAGACAGCTTCATCAGGCCAGAAAATTTGAACAGGGAAGCCAACAAGCTTTTTATTTTCTATCTTTTTTGAAATGTAGTTGTTGACTGATATTTAATAAGAGCTTCTAAAATAGCTTTTTAATGAGATGCTGGAACTTGCCAAGAGATCCTCAACATCTCTTTGAAGTCAGGTCCTGTTCTCCTGGGATCAGTATAACAGAAACTGTAGCAGAAGCATCCCTTCCAGCTTGTATCTCACAGATGTTCCTCATCGTAATCAGGAGTTTCAGTTCTATCAGGGTTGCTTTTTGCTAGTTTGAGATTTCTTTGCTTCTAGGAAAGATGACAAAGGCTGACCTGAAAATCAGGTGAAGTGCTGAATTTTATCGGTACATGCACAATTTTTAGAAGAAGAGCTGAAGTAGTAATATCTTACAGACTAATCAGAGTAGCGGTGCAGCACTTACTGCTGAACTGGTGCATCTCTCAGCAATGAGTAGATCTATGCAAGTGTTGCTATGGGAATTTGGCTTACTGATGCTGGCTTGAATGCATGGACAGCCCTTATGTAATATTCATGACCTCTAGCACTGCTGCCACTCTAGTTTGTAGAGGAAACTGCTAGCAGACCCTGACTTTTTAAAACTGTATTTCTATACATCAAAGCAATGTTCTCACTCCAGCTGGCATAAGGTACAGTCTCAAGGTCTGACACCATCTGAAACTGTAAGACAACTTGTGAACAAAGTAGCAAAGGCACTGCCAAAATCAACTTGCTATAACAATGGGTAATTTCACTCATATAGAAAAGACAAAATGAATTATTTACATCATTTGTGTTTAAAATGGATTAAAGCTGGAACTACATTAGCAGTTTTGTTTCTCTAGTCAAATGTTAAAAATCATCCCAGGCTGTAATGATTTATGTATATGATTTATTAATAAATAAATCATTTCATGCAGAGGGTATAACAGTGTAATATTTAGTCTAGCATAACATTTATCTCAATAATAATAAATAAAATATTGTATGCATTTGATCCTTACGCTTGAAATAAATGTTTAAAAAGATGCAGATTAAACGTAACCCAAGAGATCTAAAATATGACAGGGTGTGCTTTTCTGCTTTTATTGGTGAATGAGTCCTTCACCTCCCTGAAACACAGTAAAATTAATGAAGCAGTAACTTGTGTAGGTGCTGTCTGGCTCCTGCACACCCCCAGCCCTGTTTCCCACAGGCAGTAAGTTTTGCTGCCCGCTTCTCCAGGGCTGCCTTGCCTTCACCCTGATGGGCTCTTAGGCAGAGCCAAGTGACACAGCTGCTTTAACTTTTCTCCTTTTAATACTGTGAGTGAAAGTGTTGATCCTAAATAAAGTCATTACAATTGTATTTGTCACAGGAGCAGATGACATACATGAATAATGCAGCAGTGGAGGGAAAATGATAGAGAATTAAGGGTAGATAAAAAACTGTTGAACTGTGTCACACACTAAATGAAAACAGTTTAATGACATCCATTTTCCTTCCTTACAGCTAGGAAAAAGACCGTAAACTGAAGAGAAAAATATAGTAATAAAGCCCACAATGGAAATTTTTAAGGAGGATATTAAGATAGTTTTAATTTGGATTTGTATGTATTCTAAGTGTTTGCGTAACTTGAAGCCAGAATATAATATGTGTGTCTGATTAGTGTCCAAACAGGGAAAATACACATTCTGTGTGTATTTTGTATGTGTAAGAAAATCCACATTCTTGCCATCTTTATTTATTTATTTAATATAAGCTTTGCTTCTCTGGAAAATGGTTAAGTGTATTTTGCTGACTCACTTGGCATGTGACTTACTGTAAGGAAGGTGGGGCCACAGGCACACCTTTGGAGTTGTCCGGGGACAGAAAATTAAGGGGCATCTTGATGAGGTTACCTGCAGGCCAGCAGCTAACCTCAAGGGAAACAAATCTTTAGATGACACTGTTAAGCATCAAGCTGAGATGAAATGCTCTCGGTTAGGGCAGTTTAGCAATGCAAATGCAGAAAGGTTGGCTTTTGCTTTTTTTTTTTTTTTCAAATAGAAAAAGGTATAGAGGATTTCCCTGGAATCCTCCTCATAGCCGCATGCTATGGACTTCCTTTAGGATAAAGAGGACCTGTGTTGTGGCTGAGCAGGGCATGCTAACAATGCTCAAATCTAAGGGCTTGTATTGACATTTTACTGGATCTCCTATTTACATAAAAGCATGAATCTTAAGCATTCACAAGCTAGAGAGCAAGTAAGAAGCCAAATTAAAGTAATTGCTTTTAGTGTTGATGTTTTAAAAATTGTCATTTCTACATTTTTAGTTTTGAAGGGTAAGAACTGAAAAGAAATCATAGTAAGTATAATAAATAAATATATTTTTCTGTCCATTCCTTGCAAGTATTCAGTTGATTATCCCTTAAAATATTGCACTGAGAGGGATGATCTTAAAGGAAAACTGTGAGGTACAAGCATTACTCAGACCTTTAAATTCAGCTAAAGTTTCTATATTAGAAAGGGAACTTCAGTAATGATTTTTGGCCCTCTCTATTGCTGATAAAATAAATTCAAATATTCCATTATTTATTTTGCGTCAAGCACATCATATGTTACAAACAAGTTTTTGACTGAAATACAGTTAATCAGGTGGTCTCTTTCTTCTCCTCTGGAAGAGTTAAATTCTTCTTTTCAGTCTTATCAAATTTTTAGATTTCATCTCTTTTTCTTCCATGTTTTTAGAGCTCCTTACACCAAGACAGTTTTCAAATGAGATCTATAGAATGTTTTCAGCGTTTTGGAAAATGAAATAAGTTTTACCAGTTATTTCTAACACATTGAGTACTAAAAGTGCCAGTTTATAATCCAGGTTTGATTTCTCACCTGGGACTAAGGGACAGCTCTGTGCTCTTTGTTCTCTGTTAAGAATTTCTCTCAACATTCCTTGGTGCTTAAACTTCGTAAATGGCTGTGAAAGTCGGATTGTGGCCCTCTAGAAACCAGTAATTGTGTCTGAAATCTCATTTCCTCTCAGCTCTGCTTTGTTTGCACTCCATCTAATGCTCTGCTGCTAGCATCCTTTCAGGAGTTTGCTAAAGCTTGAAATATCCATAGCCCTAGTTTAAAATGTCATTTAAAACGGTGAACCACTGAAATTTTGATACCAGCCTTTTCTGGCACTTAGGCAGTAATATAAGCTGCCGTGTTTTGCTTTCTTGATGTGTGCTGTAGTAGTGGTGATGGCTTGTGACTGTGAGCAATAATGCAATCTCTCAAGAGTAATGTGTTGCCTCCATGCATGGTTTGAGGACCACACCTTTGAAACGTGTAGCAGACTGGGATGATACCTACATATCTCTGCAAGGCTGAAGGCATGAAAAAGATTGTCAGTTTTAATTATCCAGTGCAGTATGCCAAGGCTAGTTATTTAAGTATTTATTCACTCTCAGACAGGTTTCACAGCCTCTGTCTGAATGACTCCATGCTGCTAGCAGGCAGCTGCAAAGCTAGTTAAGGTATGTCTGCTTAAATTGCAATAGCATTTTTGACAGACCAGAAGTGCTCATCACCTTGATGTGTGTCCTTATAGCAGCTTGTTCCATCATGGAGGCTCTTTCTGTTTTCTATCAATTATGAGAACGTAACAGCAGCCAAAGCTATAGCAACATAGGATATACCTTGTGTTAGCTGTTGTGTATGGTAATATTTCTTCATCGATTTCTTCTCATGTGCCCTTTTGTTTTAGAATACTTCCATTGCACGTTATCATTTAGATAGCTAATGTTGCGTGTCAGAGTTGCTGGGATTATACGGGAGCTGGCACAGTGGTCTAACCAGAAATAAATGAGCTGTTGATACAAAAGTACAGTTGCAAATCTGGTTGTTGCTTAGCTGCAGGCGAGTTCTGCATTGCTGGATCTGCTCAAATCAGGTTACAGATACTCTTTTTCTTCATTCATTCATTCATTCATTCATTTGCTTATTCTTAGTACTGTAACCATGGGGTATAAAGCAGCTCCCTTTATATTTCTGTCTATGACTTATAGTTTTTGTTGTTTATATTAATGATAATAATTAATTTTGTCTTCAGTTTAAGTGTGTACTCTTGTTTTACACTAGTGCCAGTCATTATGGTGGTTGTTTCCCTAAACTGTTTGTCCATTCTCACTGTTGGGCTGTATTTTTGGGGGGCTAGAATTATTTCTTCCATTGGGGTCTCATGTAATCTGGAATCAAATGATCCAGAAATAGTGCCCTTTAGTTAAAAAGCATCTGCTATCTCCCATTCACACTGTGATTACGGAGTGATCAAATATGTTTTATAAGTATTCTTTCCTCTTCTGCTTCTTGGTGTGAGTGAGGAAAAAAAGAGTGGAGGGATATTAACAGTCTTTAGTATCGTGACATGCTTCAGGTAATCAGTGGGAAGAGATAAATGGTCTCCAAAGAATAGAGACATTACTGAGAAAAAGTCCTAAGGACAAGCATAGCTCTTCTGCCTGCTCTCACCTGTTGTTTTCATACCTTTCCTTGATGAGGTGTCTTTGCTCTGACTTCATCTATATGGTTAAATAACTATCTACAGGGCAGCAATGCAAGCATTGCTTTTTGTAAAACTAAACCACTTCTTTGTTGAAAGAAGTGTTGAAGAAATATTTTAACCAAAGTAAGCATTGTAAGCCCAGTACAAACTCCTGCATCTTAAATCCATCACCCAGATGTTTTCCTCCTCCTCCCTGTAGTCTCTGGGGCAGACACAGCCTGTTAGCTGGCAGCTGCTGCTGCATGGCTGGTACTGCAGAGGTTCCCAGTGTTATGCCCATTGCTGGCCAGTTGTACGTGTTGCCAGCCACATGCCACCTCCTACCTGTGGCCCCTGAGCTGAGCTGCAGAGGAAATGTGCTGAGGCCAGCCCTCACTGGGGCTGGGGTGGCAGTGGGTCCAGGTGCCGGGCCAGATACTGATGTAGGGGTCAGCAGAGGCTGCAGAGGGTCGTGGGAATCATATGAAAGGATAAGAAGTGGCTTTGGCATTGTTCTTTATGACCAGTGGAGAGTGAATGTGGCTGATGGACCCTGGGAAAGGAAGAATTATAGTATGCCCTTGCAGGCTGCTCAGGCTGGCACAAAGGTGGTCACTCAAGCCAAAATCATTTCCAGTTAAGACACATATGACCTGGTTCATGAACTTTCTTGCAGTTTATAGAGTCTGATTTACTTTTGCCCAAATCTGAGACCGTATGCCGTAACCCAGGAACTCACTTTTCTCAGCAGCTGGTTCACCTATCTGAATGCTGTGGGGTTTTTGGGTGGTTAACATGCATCTTTTTACTTAGAATACTGATTCAAAAATAGTGGGGAAAATAGGATTTCAGTCTACAGGCCATTGTTAAAGGCAGCTAAAATGTTTGTGATCGCCTTAAGGTAAACACTGAGCTTTTTGCATCTGTAATATCTATTTTGGGGATAATTTACATAATTTTATCTTTTCTACTCCAAGTGATTGATGTGTATTTCCCATTTCCATTATAGCTTAATGTAGGAATTGTCTGGAGACTTTTGGGGTGTTTATTGGTTTAAGAATATTTACTTTTTCTAAAATGAAACATAGTTATAAAACGTTTTCAAGGTAGGCATTACTGATGCATTTATACAAGCATTAGGGCCCTTATTTATTCTTGAGTTCAGTAAAATACAGGATTTTAAATGTCTTAGATCTGTACCTGTGTTTATATCTGTATGTGCATATACAAAAATGTATTTATTGTATATATCCATATGCACGTCCATGTGTATATATGCGTATACTTGTGTATACATGTCTGCATGTATTAGAGAGAGAGCACTGGCTATTTGAACTGGCCATTTATGTTCTACAGTTGACAGCTTTCTGTTGCAAAGTGTTTATTTTGTATGCAGGAACTGTTGTACCAAAGGATTAACCTTAGAGGAAACAGAAAGGTTTTATCAGAGAACAAAGTCATCCTGTGATCTAAGCTGGTAGTAGACTGCTGTGAGTCTTTCGGAAGCAGGAATGAGATGGAGCAAAGACTTCAGTGCAGGCGACAGTAGCTCACCTTGGAGGGGTGCCCCAGCCCACATGGTATGGTGCAGTGGCTTGGAGAAAGACTAGTTTGGACAACAAACCATTATGCTTTCTGCTGTTGTACCACCGCGGCTATTTTCCAAACAGCTCAGGAACTAACCTGATTTATGATAGAATGGATACCTGGCTGATGTGTGTTATTATGCAGGGAGGTGTTTGTCATACGCAATGAAAACAAGCCCTCAGTAACAGGTTTTGAGTCCTTGGCAAAGGTCTTAATCCCCTCCCTCTTCACAAACTCACACTCCCAAAAGACAGGAAGGAAGAAAAAAGAAAAAAAAAACCAAAACCACAAGTATCTGTAGTTTTAGTTTTATACTTAGAAAAATAATAATTGAAGGAAGCTTCAAAAATATATTTTTTCGTAACTGCAACTTGGTCTATAACATTACATGCAGGATGCCAAAGAATCCTAATAATAGGTAGCAGTAGAATGCTTTGATACAAAATTAGACAGATGTTAGATGGCAATTTGAAAGTGTTTCCTTTGGAAAATTTAATATTAGTTACCTAAACTACTGACTGATTTTATAAAACTTAAGAAAAATCAAGAGGAACCCAAAGTAAACCAGTGATACCTGTGAGAAGGATACTCTGTGTTCCCAGGTTAGGAACATTTTATGTGTAAAACTCAGCCTGAACTACGAAGAGTGTCTGGATTCTACATGATTCATAGCATGAGAGAAATTATTAAAAATGAAGATTCAAAGAGGCTCCCATTGATTCTTTTCTAATTGTGTTCCTGCCATCTTTTCATCTATATTCTTTGTATAGCCAGTGAACATCCTAGACCAAAGAACAGCATGAGCTTCCCTTATCATTCACCTGTGGAGCCTACAGAAACACTTCTGTACATTCAACCTCCAATCCTGCATTGACATTGTCCTCCAGCATTTCCTATGGGTTGCACTGCCAAATTCAGCATGATGCAGAATACGCAATGCATGAACCCTCTATTTTATACCTTTAAAATAATCAATCCTGACGTAAAATGTATATGTCGAGATAGATACATTTTAAGCTGCCACAAAATATCAAAGATTAAACAGACATTTATCTTTGGTGAAAACACGAGTAACCGTTTACTCTTCTCCATGTAAATGTCACCAATGGGTTTTAGTCATACAAATTTTAGAACTGCCTACTTTTATTTTTACTTCCTTGATTGAACAAGTTCAGCTTCAATAGCAAGTAAGGAAGCAATCAAATGCTTTTATTTGGTCTGATATGAAATCTTAACATACAAGTTTTAGGTGGCATTCTTTAGCTTTATAGGATATAGTACGCACTGAAATATTACTTCTTGCAGGTATTTTTCTTAAAAACCCCTCTCCTCCATGTTAAACAGATAAAGAAGATGCAATTTCACTCAGGATTTTTTATTTAAATCCGACTATATTGATAACAAGACACATTCAAGTGGTATCTAAGTTTTTAAAAATGGTAACCATGTTGAGTGATACAGCTGTGCAGAATATTTAGTTTAATACTGCTGGAGAGAATCCAAGGGTTTCTCCCATTTTCTTTTTCTTTACTATCTCCATCTTTACTTAGTTTCTTCCCTATCCATATTTGGGTATTTTTAGCATACTGTAATTCTTATATTACTTTATTCTTTTGGTTGCCTCCAGTAACTGGCATTAAAACAAGAACTTCTCATTTGATTATTCTTAGAAGTGAGACTCCTTTCTTGCTTGTTGGAATGTTTGTTGAAATAAAATTCTTCCAGCTTTCTTACTCTAATGAAATGATCTTCCTGTGCTAACAGTTTAACCCATTTTGTTTTATCAGTGTAAAATTCATACTTTTTTTGTTCTTGGAAAACTATAATGGTACTTTGGTAAAATAAAATATTTAAGCTAAATATCTGGCTAAAATACATATCAACAAGACTGTCCTTTATTCTCAATTTGGGAATCTTGTCAGGTAGTTACCTATTTTCAAGGTGATTTGTTGTTTATTATATGTAGAATTATATGTAGAATCCAAAATTAAATCCAATTTGAAAACTAAAGCCCTGTTTTCAATATTTTGAACAGATCTGCATTTGTCAGGTGTGGAAAGCAGGGATGCACCCCGATGATTGAGTGCAAATATACTTATGTAATTGATCCACAAGCCATCCTTTTTCATTGAGCAGAGGAAAAGTGAAGGGAAAAAATAGCTTGAAAGGGAAGATAAAGGATCAGATTCCAGCTGCTTTGATTATTTTGACTGGAGATGTCAGATTGTAGAATTGAGAGAAGAGATGTACCTGCTGCTTTTTGACTCCATCCATTCTGCCAATTATTTGAAAATTGAGTTTTAAAAACTTGTTAGATTCTAATATTTCATTTGTGGTAGAATAGATGAACACAAAGCACTTGGGATTACTACAACTCCTGATCACCTCTGTCTGTTATGAGAGAAACACTTACTGGCTGAAATAAAGAGAAGAAACACTGAGTACCTGCCATCTTGCAAATCAGCTGTGTGCATTGCTTTTAATAATCAGCAGTAATGAATGGCAGTAATTGGAAAGGCAAATGTATTTCTGACATTCAGTAGCAGTCAAATTACAGCTGAAAGTATCCTTCCCAGAGGAGGTGTAAAGGAACTTACAAAATTAATTCCAGCTCTCTCATTATTTTGACCCTTTATTCACTTTTGCAGCGAGGCATGTCTCTCACCCACAAACTATGAATTTCCTTGCTTTCTCCCCTGGTATTTCCTGGTAGTTTAGTCCAGCTGAGAGGTAATGCAGAGCCACTGTAGAAGTGCTCTACTATATTGCTTGTTATTTTCTACCTTCATAGTAGTGCCGATGGGTTCAGTGAACCTGGTCTGGCTGGGCTAAGCATGCTCCTGCTTTCTCTTGCTGCCTCTCCTGGTGCTGCAGGCAGGATGAGATATTGGGTTCCCTGCCAGGTAGATGAGGAAGGGGAGTGTTTGCAGTGCCTGTTTCCACTCAGCTGGCAGTGACCTGGGGACCCAGATAACTCTAGCAGATTGTGACAAAGGAAATGAGTGCTTCCCTTTCATGAACTTAAAGCCATAGTGCTGTCCTGGTGTAGATGTGTTGCCCCTAATTTAGGACAAGAGGAAATAGCCTCAAGCTGTGCCAGGAGTGGCTTAGGATGGATATTAGGTACAATATCTTCACAGAAAGGGTTATCAAAGATTGAAACAGACTGCCCAGGGAAGTAGTTGAATTGCCATACTGGAGGTATTTAAAAGATGGGTAGATGTGGTAGTTAGGGATATCGTTTAGTGGTGAACTTGGCAGTGCTAAGTTAATGGTTGGACTCAATGATCTTAAACGTCCCTTCCAATCCAGATGACACTATGATTCTGTAAAAAGGGTTCTTCACCTGGTGTGCAAGAGCTAATCAACACACTGAGTCGAGATACTTGGTTTTGTTTCAGTTCTGCCAGAATTGGGTGCTGGACATTTAACAACAGCCAGCACACCACACATTTCCAACTACCCAGTATTTGTAACAATGAAATACAGCTGATTGGTTAATAATGATTCATTCACCATTCCTGACTATACATATGCATCTAAGCTCACAGTTAAAATATATAGGAAGTTTACTCGATTACCATTATTGTTATTCACAAGGAAGTGTGTATTTTAACATTATAATTACCCATGTTAGGGTTTTTTTGCTCAACTTTAGTCCAGAAGCTACATTTTTTTGCTTGTATCTGCTCTGGTTCTAGGTGGAGCAAAGATAACTTTCTGTTGAGTGAAAGCGGGTCTTTCTTATACTTCTTCTTGTGGTAGCTAGGGTCAGCTGACTTGGCTGGTTACCCTGTGGAGGGATTGCATCTGTGGGGAGGAGTGGACAGGTCAGGTGACCCAAACGGAACAATAGGGTATTCCATCCCATCGGCCATGCTAAGTATAAAAGCCGAGGGATCGAAGGGTCAGTGCTGCTTCTTCAATGGGTCTCTTTTTTTCCACTAATGATGATTAACAGTTCATTGAAGTAGGTTGTTTTTCTTTCCTGAACTCATAACTCTTTGTCTCTCTTCTTCCTCATCTTGGAGCCAGAGGTGGGGGAGAACATCTGCTGTCTTGTCATTGACCAACCTGGCTCAAACAGGGGCTAAGTCAACAACTGCAAAAGAACCTGTAAGACATGTTGTTTCGTTTTGCATCCTACTCAAGATTAGGTACCTTCTTTGATGTGGCAACTACATCCCACCCAAAACTTCTTGATAAACTTTTAATTTTGTTCTTTTGAAATCTGATGTGCTATGCACGTGTGAACACAAATTCAGCCGAAACCTGTTTGTTCCTCAAAAAGGGAAAGACTTCTTAATCCTACTTTTAAACTCTTCTCAGCATAAAATCATCAGATTAAGCATCGAGCGTATAATTGTATCCTGGCTGTTTGCCTTCTAGAGCAACAGCTCATCCTGGTGTTAGGTTCAGTCCTGGGTAGAATCTCCAATGAAAGCTCTCAAACCAAGAGTTTTTATTGAAAGCCAGGGATTGAAGTGTGGGGCTGAGGATGAGGGGAGATAGGGAAAGGTGAACAGGGCAAAATCATTTTGGAAAGAGACAGGCATAATGTGGATTAATTCACGCAGCCTTGTTCTGTGATTCAGCTTGAAGATCTGGTGAGAAGGAGGTGATACAGGGAGTTGGATGTTGATGTTCTTAAGCAGTGCCCAGGTGTGGAAGACTCAACTGCCACTTTGTGTTTCTCAGACTTGATTGTCTGTCTCTCACGCATTTTGATTGTGTTGCATCTCTGGCAACATAGTTTCATGGCATTTGCTATGTGGCATGGCATTAGTTCAAGAAGTTTCCATCTGTAGCTGTTCAGTTTATTTATTTTGGTAGGGTTATTTTCAAGCAAAATAAGTTAACCCCAGTGAGTGTGGTTCAGCCTCAAAGGCATCAGTGTGCTGTGGCATGGGGATGTGGATGGAGACTGAGAGCCACAAGATCACAAGACTGAAAAAGTAGGATCCTGCTTAACCTATTGCTGATCCTAGTTTCTCATGCAGCAGCTCATGCTATTGGTTGTTATATCAGTCACAAGTAAATTTGGTTGCCTCAGAACTTGGGGGCTATTCAGCCTGGAAAAGAGAAGGCTCTGGGGAGACCTTATTGCAGTTTTCCAGTATCTGAAGGGAGCCTACAGGAGAGCTGGAGAGGGACTCTTTGTCAGGAAGTGTAGTGATAGGACAAGGGGTAATGGTTTTAAACTAGAAGAGGGGAGATTTAGGTTGGATA
>VZRU01001945.1:550237-656496 GCA_013398155.1 Pedionomus torquatus
ATCCCCTCTTTCATGCATCTTTCCAGTCATCACAAAGACCTTTTTTTTTTTTGTTTGTACCTTTTTCTGTGTTTTATTCATCATGGGGTTCTTGAAGCTATTATAATTAATTCTAGGCACTGTGAATGTCTGTCCTGGTACATGACTTCCCATGGATTCTCCCTGTATGTTTTAATCTTGATTTGAAGCTGTCACCGCAGTGGTCTTCTGTTAGGAAAAAATAAATAAACTGAACAGCTACAGATGGAAACTTCTTGAACTAATGCCATGCCACATAGCAAATGCCATGAAACTATGTTGCCAGAGATGCAACACAATCAAAATGCGTGAGAGACAGACAATCAAGTCTGAGAAACACAAAGTGGCAGTTGAGTCTTCCACACCTGGGCACTGCTTAAGAACATCAACATCCAATATGTATCTTTTACATCTCTTTATTGTAGACTTTTGCTCAAAGAAAGAGTCTAAGTTATTTTTTTATTAGCATTTTCAGTACATTCACTATTCCTTGTGACTTAAATTCTTAAAATTTTATTTAAGGTTTGAGATCTTTAGTGATGTGAGTTCTTTAGAACAGTAAAAGGAAGAGAAACTGTTGAAGTCCCAGCAAATTAAGCACGTGATTTTTTAGCTACATTGAGTAGCTGCTGTGTGTTGCTTTAGCTATATGAAGGACAGAAACAGCTTCAGCAAATGCACAGTGTGAAATCAGTATCAAAAATGCACAGGAGAGAAAGCTTTTACAGAGATGGAGGATGCACATGTTCTTGAACAAGACTTTCATATTTAGCAGAGTTGAATAATGCCCGGGAATTTCATGTGTGGAGAGTAAGGCTTCTCTAATTAGCTGTAAAATGCCAAATTATGGGCACTAAAAGTTATTCTCGCAGCAGGTATCTCTGCAACAATGCATGGATCACTATCATATGAGACTGCTGAGTGTGGTGGTCAGTGGTATTTCAGGGAGTCCCAGAGCTTTGTTGAAGCTCAGACTGTTTCTGTACTTTGGTTATTTCATAGCCCCTTGAATACCAGTTGTCTTCAGTCAGACTGAAATACATACTGATTTTGGGTGACCTTTCTAAAAAACAGAAGATAATAAAAATGGAAAGCATAGTTAAAATAATTTTAGTAAACCAGCCATGTCTCTGACACATCTCTGTTGCTTAAAAGGTACTTATAATGGAAGGTATTAACACTTGTGCCTTGTTTATCCTTTGCAAACATTTTCTTTACGTTTTCTTTGAGTTTTTCAGAGCAAGGGACCTGTTTGTGTGATTGCAGGTTCATTTAAATTATATGATAGCTTTTGTTGAGTTGTATTTATGCTGTCTTCCAGTGTCAGATTGTTGTTTGACATTGTAGGTGTACCAAATACTTGTGGTGCACTGTGTGTTGTTTTGCTTACAAAAAGTTGTTTCATTTTGGAAAGGGACAGAGGGTATCTCCCAATCTCTCAAATCTTCATTGAACAGATATTTCTGGTATTTTTGTTGTCTCTTGCTCACTTTTGAGTCCCAACACATGCTTTCTTCCTCCCTGGGATGACCAACAGAAGCTTTAACATCAGGTTCTCCTCGAGTCTGCTTTTAGAGATGAAAAAGATTTAAATTACTTCTACTCTCTGATCAGCAGCTCAAAGATTTAACAACCTTGCTAAAAGTCTACTCAGACTGGCACGCAGCAGGCCAGCCATGGCCAATGGATGATACTTAGATCCACATTGCAATGCTGTCTTTTTAACAGCCAGCTACTTTGAGAGTTTCAACCCTAATAGAGGGAGAATTCCTTGGATCAATTTCATTACAAATTTAATAGAGCTCTTTAGTAATGTATACATCATGTTTAAAGTATTATTTCATCTTAGAGTCAAATTCAGAGGAATAGGAGAAGTATATTTTAGTGTCATTCTAGAACTTAAAAGAAAAAAAATACTCTGTCACATATTAAATGGGTCATAAATCACTCCTACTTTCCCTAAAGTTGTGAGGTGGTAGGCTGCATATACAGAAAGCCAGTTTTGAGTAACATATTTTGTTTACTGTTGAATGTTTAAATTGTAATATGAATTCTATATTCAAGCCTGGGCTTAGTCATTATATTTAGCTTAATTAAAATAGAAGTTAGCAGATAGACTTCTGCAATTTTTTAAAATTACTCTGTTCAGTTTAGAATGTCTATCAAAGCATGCACTTATTGCATGTATAATGTATGTATGCAAATAATAGACACAGGTAAAGAAATAATCCTGCACTGAATGTGAAATAAGTTTGTTTATTAGTAGGCTGCAGCAAATTTATGTACATTAAATAGTGAAAGAAGTACTTTCAGATTTAAGTCAAAATGTAGTCCATGAAGCAAAGTGCTTTTATCCCACAATTACCTTAAAAAGATACAACCAAATTAAGTGTACATTTAAAAAGCAAACATATTCCAAATATGTTCTATTTAAATGTGTTCATAAGTAGAATTAAATCAAATTATTTTATTTCTTACTGGACTTCACTGATCAGTCAATGCTGTAAACTAAGGAGTTTTTTCTATTGATGAATGCTACGGTCCAGCCCTCTTGCTGAAAAATCTTTTATGTGCATGGTGAAATAAAACTGGGAAGTATTAGAGTTAAATGTAACCTAATGAGAAAAAGTAAGTACAAGAGGTTTTTTGGTGTTTTTTTTTTGTGATCCTGTTCACCCCATTGCCATTCAAATTGTGGTTTGGAACCAGGAGAGAGGCTGTGCAGGAAAAGACATAATCTGGGGATGATGAGAGGAGAGCATTTAATTTTGGTGAAAATGTTAGCTGAAGATAACTGAAAGTATGCATCAAAATTTGGCCTGAAGGACATTCTGAATTAGAGTTCAATTATTCAATTCAATTATTTCAATTATTTATTCAATTATTATTATTATTATTCATAAATAATCAGTACATGACATCTGATGCAGGGCCATCAATTTCACCTGTATTTCTTAAACAGGTGCTTTATAGGGGCGGTAATTTATATGTAACACAAATTGACTCGTCTTAATTTTCTAAAATACAAGGTTTGTCTAGATTTCATTACAACAGAGGATTGCATCCAGATCAACATCTTGTTTGTAGGACAGCTACAATAGCTTTGTTTGGTGGTGGTGCTACTTTGATTTTCTCCATCTCATTACATTTTTCACCTGGCCTGTTACTCTCTTCAGGTTTCTAATTGTTTCCTCTGCCCTTTTCCTCAGTTTCTCCATGTTAGTCATGCTGATAAGGTGCATTAGGTTCCAGGCAGCTTGGTCCCTTTCTCCATGCCCAGCTGGAGCATCAGGGAATGATGAATGAAAGAGGTGAGGAGGGGCTGGGAGCTGCTGCCTGCCACATGTAAAGACGAGGCACCAATCATCACACTAAGAAAATATAATTTTTTTCAGATCTTGGGAGATGCCTCTTTGTTGAGTTTAAAGAGAAATGAGGAAGTTAAGAGGGAATGGATATAACCTACTTTGCAGAAATTCCTTCATCATTAGTATTTGGCTCAGCTGTAGCAATAAAACCAACTGTGTAGACAGCACACATCATCTACCCTTCGTGTCTAATCCACTTGCTGTGGACTTCAACTGCCTTCATTCATGTGTTGGCCAATCAGTCAGCAAGTTGGGTAAAATTCAGAATGAATGTATTAAGCTGCCTTGAGACAGAGCAGGAACTTTCTTCTTTTTGCCAGCAGTGAGAAAAGGGATCATCAAATATGTGAATTCTTTCCAAATGTACGCTTGTATGTTTTCCTTATGGGTTTTTTTGTGGCTTTTTTTTTTTTATATTCTCAATGAAAATTTGGCATTTAACCCATTTCATTTGCATTACTGTAATAGTTATCAACATTTTATCTAAATTTAGAAATTCTTTTGTCCGAAGGCTGTTTTTAATGTGTAAAAAGTAGTTGTACTTAGTATATGGCTCATATTTCGAAAAGATAAACACATATCTCCAGACTGTCTGTATATACATTCATTTAGATTATTTTCAGTTATCAAGTCTGAAATCTTTTAAAAGTGGCCACTTATGTTTCAACTAGCAGATTATCAAATCATACCTGTTTAGTGTCCTGTGAGAAAAAGTGAAATAAATGACAAATTCCATATTCTAGCATAAGAGAAAAACAGACTCTAAATGTAGTTAGTAAATAGATATAAAACAACTTTTTTTTTTTTTCTTCCCCCTTGACTGGATTCCCTCTCAAGGTATTAACCTTCTTCTTGCCCCTTTCACCCCCATGCCCACCCAATGGCTGTAACTTGATTCAGTGTGGAAATCTCTGGATGAAGATTTTCCCTAGTGTTTCACAATATTTTATAAATCACAATTAGGAGCTATTTCCATATCTTTATAAAACATGTGCTCACGTTTATTTTAGGACACAGACTTTTGCTTGATGAATAATCTCTTGAAATAAATGAAAAAAGGTACCTGATTCAATTTAGTTGGGATGCACATAAAGCTGTAGGCTCTGGACAGTATATACTGACCAAACATGAAGTCAGTGAAGCAGCCTTTTGAGCTCAGGCTCTGTAATCATTGCTGCTTCTTTCTTCCTCTTGCTCATTCCCCGGTTCACCTTTTTTGAAAATAGGTTCTTTTCTACATCCTCCCTCACTACGCAGATCTTTCTGGCTGTATGCTATTCCCTCCATAACATGCATTGCTTGCTACTGCTGAATTGTTAACATAAGTATATGTTACACCCTCTAATTTCATGTTCCATTTTTTGTATCTGGAATTTTTCTGTTTTGTTTTGCTTTTTTATGTAGTTTGTTTTTGGGGTTTCTTTTTTTTGTGTTTGGGTTGGAGTTTTTTTTGGCAGATGAGATATCTTAGCTAGCTTGCATGAATGATCTGGTCTAGCACATCATATGTGATGGATTCAGTGGAGATTTCTAAATAAACTTGTCATAACTTTGGTAAAGCCAGAGGGATCAGTGTTCTTAATTACTGCCCATATGCTGTGCAAGATCTTTGCCTACTACTCCTTAAAACTTGTTTTTCTTGGATTTAATTCGTAGACTTCTCATAGTTCTCTTATTCCTCGCTGATTTTAAAAATGCTGTAGTATATTTCTTGTTATGTTCAGTATTGTTCTATCTCTTAGCCTCCAGAAATACAATCTGAAAGCTGTTAACTTCTTTTGCAGTACCTCAGATAATGTTTTCTGGTCATTCTGCATGTCTTATCTCAATCTATTATGTACACGTGGTGAGTTGTAATGGATTTCTTTTAAGAACCATGGACTGTATAAGAAGATCAGATTTGAGACCTGCTAAAGAACCTGATGGTAAAAAAGTCCATGGGACCTGATGAAATCCATCCATGGGTCCTGAGGGAGCTGGTGGATGAAGTTGCTGAGCTGCTTTCTGTTATATCTGAAAAATCGTGACAGTCTGGTAAACTTCCCACTGACTGGAAAAGGGGAAACATAATCTCCATTTTCAAAAAGGGAAAAAAGGAAGACCTGAGGAACTACAGGCTGGTCAGTCATACCTCTGTGCCCAGCAAGATCATGGAGCAGATCCTTCAGGAATCTCTGCTGAGGCACATGGAAAACAAGGAGGTAATTGGTGACAGCCAACATGGTTTCACCAAGGGCAAGTCATGCCTGGTAAATTTACTGGCCTTCTACGATGGTGCTACAGCATTGGTAGACAAGGGGAGAGCAATACGTGTCATCTACCTGGACTTATGCAAAGCATTCACACTGTCCCATATGGTATCATAGTCTCTAAATTGGAAAGTCGTGGATTTGATGGATGGACCTTTGGGTAGATTGGAAGCTGTCTGGATGGACACACTCAAAGGTTTGCAATCAAAGTCCAAGCGGAAGCCAGTGATGAATGGCATTCCTCAGGGGTCAGTACTGGGACCAGTGTTGTTTAATGTTTAACATCTTTGTTGGAGACATGGACAGGGGAATAGAGCATACCCTCCGCAAGTTTGATGACACCAAGTTGTGTGGCACAGTTGACGTGATGGAGGGAAGGAATGCCATCCACATGGACCTGGACAGACTTGAGAGGTGGGCCTGTGCAGACCTCATGAGGTTCAACGAGGCCAAGCGCAAGGTCCTGCACCGGGGTCACAGCAATCCTAGGGACAAATACAAGTTCAGCAGAGAATGGATTGAGAGCAGCTCTGAGGAGAAGGACTTGGGGGTGTTGGTGGACAAGAAGCTCAATGTGAGTCAGCAATGGGTGCTGGCAACCCAGAAAGCCAACTGGGCTGCATCAAAAGAAGTACAGCCAGCAGGTCGAAGCGGGTAATTCTGCCCTTCTACTCTGCTCTCATGAGACCCTACTTAGAGTACTGTTTCCAGCTCTGGGGTCCTCAGCACAGGAAGAACATGGACCCATTGGAATGGGTGCAGAGGAAGACCATGAAAATCATCAGAGGGCTGGAGTGCTTATGCTATGAGGACAGAATGAGAGAGTTGGAGTTGTTCAGCCTGGAGAAGAGAAGGCTCTGGGAAGACCATATTGCAGCTTTCTAGTACCTAAAAGGAGCCTACAGGCGAGATGGGGAAGGACCTCATTATCAGGGAGTATGGTGATAGGACAAGAGGTAATGGTTGTAAACTGAAAGAAGGGAAATTTAGACTGGACATTAGGAGGAAATTCTTTACTGTGAGGGTGGTAACACAATGGAACAGGTTGCCCAGAGGAGTTGTGGATGCCCTGTGCCTGCAAGTGTTCAAGACCAGGCTGGATGGGGCTTTGAGCAACCAGGTCTAGTGGGAGGTGTCCCTTGCCCATGGCAGGGGAGTAGAACTTGATGATCTTTAAGGACCCTTCCAGCCTGAACCATTTTATGATTCCATGATTCTTTTCTGCTAAAACTAATTTTTCAAGGTAAGAATACCTCTTGCAGGTTTATGAGTTACTTTACACGCATACAGCTGTTCTTCTGTGCATCTTTAAGACAGCGAGTTGGTGATGACTTTGGTGATACTGGTTGCAGTGCAGGTTAAACAAGTCTCTTGTGCTAAAGCACTGAAGCCCCCAAACTGTGAAAGCCCTGTGTTCCTGATATTTAGCACCTCTTTGCTGTCGTGTGTCATCCACATAAAATGTTGTTATTAGTGCATTCAAAATCAGCTGTGGATGTTTCTCAAGAAGTTGGTAATTTCTTCAAGGTTTAGAAGCTATTAATAGATATCTACTGGTATTACAGAATCATGGAATTGTCAGAGTTGGAAGGGACCTCTGGAGATCATCTAGTCCAACTCCCCTGAAAAAGCAGGATTGCCTAGAGCACATTACTCAGGATGGCGTCCAGGTGGGTCTTGAAGGTCTCCAGAGAAGGGGACTCCACAATCTCCTTGGGCAGCATGTTCCAGTGCTCTGTCACCCTCACCATAAAGAGGATTTTCCTTGTATTTGAATGAAACTCCTATGTTCCAGCTTGTGCCCGTTGCCCCTTGTCCTGTCACTGGGAACCACTGTAAAGAGTCCAGCTCCATCCTTCAACCCACTGTTGTGGTTTCAGCCAAATTCACCAAAACCTGAGTGACAGATGTCCCCCCCTCCCCCCTTTTGGTCAGAGAGGAGAGGAAGGAGTTAAAGAGATTCAAGAGTTTAGAACAAACTAAACTACTTTAATGAAAATATAAGTAATATAATAAAAAGGAAAATTAGGAAAAAGGGAGTATACAGTATATACAAAACCGTATCAAGCTCCCAGGATGACGACCACGTCACCAGCAGGCTTCAGGAAAAGTCCCAAACTGGACTCGGTGATCGACAGGAGCCGGATTCCAGATCTGAAGTCAGGAACGCTCGGATCAGGATCAAAGGCAGACGAACAGGCAGAGTCCTCCTTGGATGTCAGCCATCGAAGAAGGGGCGAAAAAGAGGCAAGAAGGGCGAAAAGGGGAGTTGACCTGTTGATCCTTCAGCTTTTATACGGGGCATGATGCTGATGGGATGGAATACCCCTGTTGGTCCGTTCTGGGTCACCTGTCCTGTCCGCTCCTCCTTGAAGGTGGGACCCTCCAACGGGCAAATGCTGAAAATTATCTGACCTTGGTTCTTCCAGCAATAAGTCTAAACAAGGGCCTCTCTGCATACCATCCCTTGGTATAATCAGGTCTTATCACTGTGAGACGGAACAGCTTTGAACAATGTGCTGTTAATTTCAGAGTTTAGCTAGTTAGAAGAGGCCTAGCTAAGAAAGTAAAACTGTAAAACAGAAAATTGGTTCGTTTTACCTCAAACCAGGACACCCACACTTCAGAAAATTACAAGCATTAATAAGGTCCCCCCTTAGCCTTTTCTTCTCCAGGCTGTAATCCCAGCTCTCTCAGCCTTTCCTGATAAGTGAGATGGTCCAATCCCTCAATCATCTTTTGTTGCCCTACACTCGACTCTCTCCAGTAGTCCCTGTCTCTCTTGAACTGGGGAGCCCAGAACTGGATGTGGTATTCTGTTTGTGGCCTTACCAGTGCAGAGTCAAGGGGGAGAATGACCTCCCTTAACCTACTGGCCACACTTTCCCTATGCAGCCCAGAATTCCATGCGCCCTCTTGGCAACTAGGGCACATTGGTGGCTCATGGATAATTTACTATCTACCAGGACCCCCAGATCCTTCTCCTCAGGAGTGCTTTCCAGCAGGTCCACTCCTAACCTATACTAGTGTCTGGCATTCTTCCTACCCAGGTGCAGGACTCTACACTTGCTCTTGTTGAACCTCATTAGGTTCTTCTCTGCCCAGCTCTCCAGGCTCTCCAGGACACACTGGATGGCAGCATCACCCCTCTGGAGTGTCTGCCAGCCCTACTTGTTTGGTATCATCAGCAAACTTGCTGATGATACACTCGGTCCCTTTGTCCAGGTCATTGATGAATATGTTGAACAAGACTGGACGAAGTATTGACCCTTGGGGGACACTACTGGTCACAGGTGTCCAACTTGACCCTGTTCCATTAATTACAACACTCTGAGTCCTGTCACATAGCCAGTTCTCAATTCACCTCGCTCCCTCCTCATCTAGCTCACGCTTCCTCAGTTTCCTAATGAGGATGTTTTGGAAGACACTGTCAAAAGCCTTGCTGAAGTCAAAGTAGATGCCATCTGCTGCTCTTCCCTCATCCAGCCATCCAGCTATAACATCATACAAAGCTATCAGATTGGTGAGGTATGATTTACCATTAGTAAATCAGTGTTGACCACTTCCAGTAATTTACTGTTCTTTAAGGTGTTTGGAGAAGACATCTAAAGCGAGTCGCTCCATTATCTTCCTAGGGACAGAGGCGAGACTAATCAGCTTGTAGTTCCCTGGGTTTTCCTTCTTGCTCCTTTTGTAGACTGGCATGATATTTGCCTTCCTCCAGTCCTTGGCACCTCTCCTGTTCTCCATAACCTTTCAAAGATGATGGAGAGCAGCCCAGCAATAACATCTGCCAGTTCTCTCAGCACTCGCAGGTGCATCCCATCATGGCTTATGGATGTCTGATTTGGCCAAGTGGTCTCTAACCCAGTCTTCCTCTGCAGAGTGAAAATCTTCCTGTCTCCAGATCTTTATCCTTGTTTCCAGGGTCTGGGATTCATGGGTGGCAGTTTTAGCAGTGAAGACTGAAGCAAAGAAGGCATTCAGTAGCTCCACCTTCTCTGTGTCTTCCACCACTAAGGTGCCCACCCCATTTGTCAGTGGGCCTACAGTTTCCCTAGTCTTTTTTCTGCTGATACACTGAAAGAACTTTTTCTGCTTATCTTTAACTGTAGTGGCCAAGTTGAGCTCTAGATGGGCCAGATCTAAAGACATTTTCCCCCTGCACAGCTTTGCTACATCTTGGTACTCCTCAGAATTTACCAACCCTCTTTTCCAGAGATCATAAACTTTCCTTTTATTCCTGAGGTCCAGCCAAAGCTCTGTATTTAGCCAGGCTGCTCTTCTTCCCTGTTGGCTTGTTTTATGGAACCTGGGGATGGCCTTCTGTTCTTTTAACAGTTCCTCCTTAAGTATGACCAGCCTTCTTGGGCACTTACGGCCTTCGGAAGTCCAAGGTCACAGTTCTGCTGGCTTCCCACCTTGCTTCTCCAAGCAAGGAGATTTCATGATTGCTCTGCCCAAGATGACCTTCAACCTTTACATCTACCACAAAATCTTCTCTGTTAACAAGCGGCAGGTCAAGTAGGACACTTTTCCTGGTTGGCTATCTCACCAGCTGTGTTAGGAAGTTGTCTTCCACACACTCCAAGAACCTCTGGGACTGTTTCCTCTCTGCTCTATTATTTTATATATATATATTTGGCAATTAATTGACTTTTATTGGAAGTAATCTAATTGGAAGATTATTAAATCTTCCAATGTGTCTGACTTCCTTCCTTTTCTTGAAGATGACCACTGGTCTGCAGTATGACAGTGTTGTTGCAGCTTGATACTTCATTTGCTTGCTTTCTTGCTTAAGATGGAAACATTTTTCCCTATCCACATTGTGCATTATGATAACAATAACTGCAGGGTATGTGCAATATTGGTAAATGCAATACTCTACATGTATATTAAATGTAGAAGTAGACAGCTTTTAAATGACAATGTTCTTTTGACTAGTGAAAAATCACAGATAAGTTTACATTTTCATTATTTTAAAGTGGAATTTACCATTGCAAATAGTGCCACCATAGCCACCCCTGTTGCATTTGCTTTCCTATTCGTGAGTTTCCATTTCCTTGCTTCCTCTGCTTATAGTTTTTTATGAGGTAGGAATATTGCCTTTCCATTGAAAAGTAGGTGCAGTTATTGTAAATCTATGGAATGGGAGGTATTAATCTGTTCATGCATCAAGCATATTTTTATATATATCCCTTTCAACACAACTAAGTAACAGTGTGAAACAAGTTTCATGTCTGATTTATAGTTGGATCTCTGAGTTAGCAAAGGTTCACCTTCCTTCACTCTAGTCAGCAAACATTCTGGAAGTTCAGATAGTGGTGAACTCTAGCTTGCAAATCAGGAGCACTGAAAGTACTATTTGCTGTGCTGAGGCAGAGAATTTTGCAAACATTAATTTTTGAGGGACTCTGATTTTATAGCAACATTATACATGGAAAGGATAAAGACATAGACAATATTTGCCTCTTGAATTCTGGATGTGGCTCTATCTTTGTTTTTCTGTTTAGGAACATTTGGTCCTTTCAAGAGCTAAAAATAGCTCTTGGCAATGTAAAACTGAACAATATTTCACCCAAAATATATCTCTTATTCTTTTCCAGATTTATGAGTGTGCACAGGAGAAAAAAAATCCAAGTGAAAGTCTAATTTATAGTCCTGCGTGGGCAAAATTTCTTACAAGTTTTGCCTTATTTTTATGTTGTTGCTTGTTCTGAAATTTTAGGAGATGGAGAAGTTTAACTGCAATGTCATACATATTTGGGAAAACAGCATTTCAAACTTAACTTTTTATAAAAGAAAGAGCAGGGTGCAAGTACAGATTAAGATATCTTCCTCATGTATGTGCATTATCTTTGCATTTAGTAGTTTGCTTTTAAAAGTATAGTTTTAAAAAAATAATCCACATTTCTACAAAAGCAGTTTTCTCCGTTCAACGGGAAAACATAAATGTGGCCCCACTGAAATTTGGGTTTGGATTATTTATTAATTGCAGTAATTAAAAAAGAATGCATTTGTTAGTCTTGAATTTTGAAAAGAGTAGAATAAAGATATGAGAAATATGATACCAAAAAGATTTGGCTGGATGCTTGTTTGACAACTTGAAAGCAAATGATTTGAGTGATGTGGAAAAGAGCAGTGATTTAATGCCATCCATTCATCCAGCTAAGTTTAACTAGCAACATCCATTTTTTCTCGAGGAGGCAAAAACCTTTAAGCTTTCTCTGTTGAAATTTGTAGAAAAAATAAGTCAAATTTAAGTTTTCACTTCTAAACACCAACATGTGTATTTCAGGGGGATAGACATTTTGGGAAGAGGCTGGTTGAATTATTACCAAATTTTGACTTATAGGGTCATTATAGACAAAAGGAAGAACTTTGTGTAGAAAGCCAAGGATCTATTGTTAATTTAATCAAAGAATTATTGTTATTCCAATTTTGGTAGTTCAAAATTATGTCAAGACGAAGGGATGATTAGAGGGATGGAGCACCTCTCGTACGAAGACAGACTGAGAGAGCTGGGGCTGTTCAGCCTGGAAAAGAGAAGGCTCCGGGGAGACCTTATAGCAGCCTTCCAGTATCTCAAGGGAGCCTACAGGAGAGCAGGAGAGGGACTCTTTGTCAGGAAGTGGAGTGATAGGACGAGGGGTAATGGTTTTAAACTGGAAGAGGGGAGATTTAGGTTGGATATTAGGAAAAAAATTTTTCCCGTGAGGGTGATGAGGCACTGGAACAGGCTGCCCAAAGAAGTTGTGGATGCCCCATCCCTGGAAGTATTTAAGGCCAGGCTTGACAGGGCTTTGAGCCCTACACCTAGTGTAGTGGGAGGTGTTCCTGCCCATGGCAGGGGGGTTGGAACACGATGATCTTCAAATGTCCTTTCCAACTCTAACCATTCTATGATTCTATGATATATACACAAACTTTCTAATGTCTATGCTTCCCCCTCCCCCACTGCACCATTGGTCCTAAGGCCAGTGGTATCTGTTGTGATTATGGTATGGGTGCAGTGACCCATGAGCATCCTTTACCAGGAGGAGCAGCGCTGATACTGGTGATATCTTCCTCTTCCACATAGGATCCATCTTGTGTATCTTTCATCTGTTTGCCAGCATGCTTTGGAGCTTGTGTAGGGCTGTAATTCTGCATTACAACCAAGGGTGCTGTATAGGATGTGCTTTACATGTGCTGATACTGTCTTTCTGTTCTGTTTTACCCCTAAGACAGATTTTACACACAATGTCCAAAGCTACATTCATTTGATGGCCAGTCATAGACCACTAAACAAGTTGCTTCTGGCCTGTGGGTCTCCAAGATCAGTCAGGGACTCTACCTTCATCTTTCTTCTGCATTTTATTGTAGGGTCACAAGCAGTCCACTCTGTTTAATAGTAGCAAAAATATATTTAATAAGTGTTACACAACACAGTTGAAAAAGGCTAAGCAAAAGGTAAAGCAAGGTGGGTAGAGTTGCCTGGACTTTAGATAATTTCTGTTTGGAGCTAAAGGAAGTCTCCAGGAAGGGGAAGACAGGACCCTCAGGCCTGTGGTGTTAAATTAATGAGAAGCCTGTGGCCTGTCACAAGAAACAGCAGTACTTTATTTCTGTGTCTCCAAGGCCCATAAGGAATTGGTGTTTATGTGCTCCTTCATTTGCCAGGTGGCATTTCTTCCACTTTCTCCTGTTACCATTTGAAAGGAGATTTGCACAAATACCAGCAGGCGTCATGGTAGCACAGAGGTCTAAGGGGCTGGGCAGGGTTTTATCCAGTTAATCCCAACACAGTTAGTGAGAGAAGGGAAAGAGGATGTGTTGAGTGCCCTTTGGAAGAGAAGAAGGAGAAAACTCTAAAGAACTTCAAAAGAGAAAATGTAGGAGATCCAAGAAGCATTGTTTGTGATAAAGTGCTAATGAAGGGAAGGAAATACATGGGGGAAAAAGATCAGAGAAGTAAATGCCGTTTCCCCACTTGCAGACTTCAAGAAGTCATGAGCTGAGCACTAAAACCAGTATCATTTACTAAGTGCACTAGTAAGTTTCTGAGACTTTAGGCAAGATTTGGGAAATACTTTCAAGCTTTCTTTCACAATTGTAAAGACAAGAATATTAGCTTTAGATTTTTATTTTTTTAATTTTTTTTATTTTTTAAATGAAATCTGAAATTCTAACTGAATGATAAAATTGTAAGACTGTGGACTTGAAGAATAAGGACTAAATAGTCCAAGACTTAAAAAGTTGCACATATTGGCAACAGTACTTGCTTGCTTTCACAAAGCAATTAGCTGACAGAGTGTGGAGATGAGAAATGGAAACAGTCCTGATAGTTTCATAACTGAAAAATGTCTCCTAGTGCATGCAGCGATCTGTATATCTCTTCTTCCACGTTTCAAATCTTATCTGAATAACTTCAGCAAGTAACTTAGGTAATCCAGTATGTTACTGACTTCATGAGTTCAAGAGTTCTGGGAATTAATGGTGACAGTGAAGATAATAAGTGAAATGTTAAGTGTTTAATGGAAATAGATATGATCATCTTTCTACATGTCATTTTGTGGCAAAGGCTACAGATAGCCTCTCATTTTTTTTTTTCTTTCTGGAGTGTGTTTGTATCTCTGAAAACATTATAAAAAACTGGAATAAAAGGTACAAATGGCTGGAGACTTCAGTTTACTAAGAAGGAAACCACTTTTGTTGTGAGCAGCCTTAGTCCTGTCTGTACAGTGACTGCACAGCCAGATTTGTTTGAAGAGCCTTACAGAAAAGCCGTACAGCATCTAGATTTAGTCACTGCTGTCATATTTCTATATTTAATCAAGAGTTATTATAGAAATACTCCTTTTAAAGTAATACCAGTGTCACATGAGGATTATCTCAGAGGACTGTTTGTATCTCTTATGGTTATGACCTAAATTATCTATATTTAGAGCACATCACAGATCTTAATACTTGTGACTTCACAGTTTCTACTGTGAACTTCAAGGTTTGGTCAATTGCGAATGAATTCAAGTAGCAATATAAGCTTCTTTATTGTGACCTTTTAGACCCGTGGAACATTTTTCCACAGTAAAATACTCCCATGCCTTAAGCTAGTTACATATCAGAGGGAGAACAGAGACAAAACTGCTTACCATGGTCTTGGTCTATGCGTGCTTACCAGTTATCCTTGTTTTGTATTATTCTGGTAGAAGTTTGGGATATTAGTAATTTTTTGTATTTGTACAGAAGGGACTTACCATTTTCTTCTTGAAAGATGTCATTTGGGATTTCTGTCTTCCCAACTCCTCCTTTGAGACTGGTTCTTCAATGCAATATTCTTTGCACTTGAAGTTATACGTACAATTTCTTAATTAGCCTTTGTGATGCTTGTTCATTTTTTTGTCCAGAACTAATGTTAAATGAAAGGTAATTTATGATTATTGCATTAAAGTAATTGCCTTTGCAGTTGGTATGTTTTAACACATTAGTTGCAAAGGTTACTAATGGAAGTAGTAACATCAAATGGAGGACAGTAACCTTTTCTTGTTTTGAGCACTCATTTGATTATCACATCTTTATAAAACAAATTTTTTATTTTAAATTAACAATAGATATGAGTTCAAAGCAGTAGGTTTATCATACTTTGAAAACATTCAATTAGTTATGTTCTCCTGTGATGACAGTACCTCAGAGGATACTTTGCTATTGACTTTTACCATAAAGTTTATTGTATCTTAATGAATTCTATTTCCAGTTGTACAGGTGAACTTTTTGACAGATATACAAGTTGTTTGCCAGGATATGTCAGAGGCAAAATTGAGTGTCTAATTCCTTACAAGTTTGTGTGAAACTACTTTAAGAATTAAAATCTGTTTCTTCTTTTTTTCTTTTTTTTTTCCCCTCTTTTTTGTGGTTTTTTTTTTGTTTGTTTGTTTGGATTTTTTTTTTAACTCCACAAAAGATTGAAATAGAATAACTTCTGGAAATTTATTGCTATTATTTATCCTTATTTTTATGTGAATTAAGTAAAACTATTCTTATATTTCTCTAAAAGTCATAATTTGCTCATAATTTGATTAAAACCCATGACTCCATAATCCAAATAAATTTTTAAGCATAATTTGAGGCAAGAAGTCTTAACTTGTGATCAGCACAGCCTAGTTACATACTGGAACAAGTAAATGAAATTAAAATTGGTAGCCTGTAGCACAATTTCACTTTTGAATGTTAGAAATTGAAAATATTGAACAGAAAATTGGTCAAAAGGCAGAGGTGGATAGTCTAGGGTCTGTCATTCATGGACTGCTTACAAAGTTAGGCAGGTATTGAATTGCTTTTCCTTAGCAGATTTTCGGTAGCAGCCTTTCCCATGCCATATCCAAGGACAGAGAACAGCATTTCTGCTAACAGTTCTAGTGGAAAAATCTGTTTTAGTATTAACCCTAAACAGATTAAGGATCCTGTACAGTATTTATTGAAATAACTAAATAATGCACATACTGTCTATACAATTTTGGTTTTTAGATGAGTTATACAAGAGGGTGGGAAAAGCCATTTTGTACCCTGTGTGGAGGTATGAGCTTCCCCGGAGACTTAGCAGGCAGCAGCCTGAGAGCCACTGCTGGGCGGACTATGATTTCAGAGCAGCACCAGTGACAGCTGTGTCACCCTGTCCCTTTAGGCAGAAGCTGACTGTGCTCTAAGGATCTGGGCTTCTTTCTTTGTCACCTTGCCATTTCACAGTGAATAAACTCCATTAAGTTCAATAAGGATTTTATAACCTGCATTTTGGTCAAGACAAATACAGTGTTTTCTCAGCTGTTGTTACAATTTGTACTTGCATTTTTTAGTCGTGTAACTGTCCGTCATGGTTTGCTGTGCCATTCAGTCTTCCTTGGACATGCATGTAGAAGATCGCCATTCTTCAATATACTTAAAGGTTTGGCAAGTATTACCTTGCTGAAAGGGTGGTGTAAAATCAAGCCTGATCCTGCTCATTTTAACTTGCTAGAGAATCCCATATAACTTCTGTTCCCTTGCAGGAAAGTTGTTTAAAATTGCCAGGCTGTCCAAACGCTGCAACCGTGACATTTAGCTCAAAACCTGCTATTGGTTTCCATCCTGTTGGAAACCAGGAAGGAGCAGGGATATGATACTGAATGGGAAGAAGGCAGTCAGTGAGGTTTCTGAGAAACAGGGTTGCCAGAGGCAAAGAGAGCAGCCAGGTTGGAAAGGCTGAAGCTGGACTGGGCAGTGGAAGGGCGGGGGGGGGTCATGTCCTTTCCATGCAGCCTGACAGCCAGGCAAGCAGCAGAGGCCTTGGATGCTCCTTTGCCCTAGGCTGGAGTAATCAGGTCAGGACAGTGAAATCCAGGAGCCTGTTGGGAACTTTTCTAAGCTGCAAAAAGGTCATTGATGGCCAAGAGGATGCATGCAGTTAAAGGTGGAGATCTCCTAATGTCCTGGTGGGAAAAAGGAAGATACGCTGTGTGAAGGCCTAAAGTATTCCTTTTGAGGGTAGAAACTGGTGAAGTGCAAAGGAGTGACAGATCGTCACTGAACTGACATATCTTTGTTGCTATCTTCGTTTATGTCTTCTGTCTGGGAGCACATGTACCCTATATGCAAGTTGCCTGAAAAGGAGAACAGAAAAACCACACATCTATTATAGCATATGTTAAAAAAAAGGTAGATAAGTTACGGTTTTCTTCCTATAGTGCCAAGATATTGCCGTATTGTCTGTTCGGAGGATACCATTTAACGTGCACCTTGAAGACTCTAGTTACTTTCAAATTTTCTCATTTTCCTCTGTATGTAAAGGAAAGAGTAGTGATTTCGAAGCTTTGGAAGATTTCAGTCTGTTCTTTCATATGCATTGCCCATTTATAGAAATGCCAGGTCTGCTTTAACATGGGAATTTACTTTCCTGGCCTTTTTGCCTTTTTCTAATGTTGGCACTGAATACAAGTTTTATTGTTTTATTGTAATGAACTGAATTGTTTTTTTCTTTGAAGTCAGACTTTGATAGCTTGAACTTCATTCATGACGGCATTCATTCACATTCAGTGATATATATGTAAGATGAAGAAGGAAAAAAAGGCCTATGCCAGTGTGATCTAATACAAGAGTTCCTTTATAAATTAAAAAAAAACCAAAAACAAACAAAAAAAACCCACACCAAAACAAACTAGAAAAGAAATAGGAAAGGTAAAATCTTCAGAGTACTTGAAACAGCTCATGAAATGCCAACAGGAGAGAAATGACAAGGCCAGGGGGTCTAGCGGTTTGCCATGTTATAGGATGTGAAAGCTAGTCTGCTACTATTACCCTTTAGTTGACCACTTTTGATATGGTGAACACAAAGGTTAAAGGTTTCGTGTTGTTTGCTCCTTCCCTCTTCCTTCTGGGAACAGTTGCATCCCCTTTCTTGATTTGATCCTGACCTCATGAGGCATTTTCCCAGGAATTAAAGTCCCCTCCCTCTGTTCCTTGCCCTCCTGCATCCCATGGGACAGTGCTTCTCTCAGCAATCTTACTAAATATCCCCCTCTGAGAAAAAGGATGTAACTTCCAAAGTCTTTTCACTGGGGTGGTAGGATTTTCTCTTTCCATAGAGAAAACAATATTTATGTTGGAGGATCTGCTGGGTGCTTGTGTTTGCTATGCTTTTAAAGGCTCTAAGCTTCTCCTAAGCCTCTCAAGGGTTACTGGGTCAGCTGCGGCTCCTGCTTCCTGAGGAGCTCATTGGTTGGTTTCGATGATAGTGGTTCAAATCTGGTGTAATGTACTAAGCCAGTGAAAGGCAGCGTGCTTGTAACATAGGGCAGAAAACCACTTTCACAGGCTGCTTGAAAGAACACAGGTTTTTCAGAGAGTATCTTGAAGTTACTTTTTATTACGTTTAATAATTAATTTGATATTAAGTATGATAACTATAGTTTGTACACTCCAGACCCTTTTTCATACTGAATTTCTCTTTGTTGAGGCTGTCATGTTACTGTACTACCATCAAAACAAAGGAGTTCTCCAGTACTACAATTAAATCCTTTTTTCTGTGACTTCAACTTTTTATTGATTGCAAAGTGTGGTTGACATTTGTGCTTCGGTGGTGGTATTTACACCTTTTTTGCTTTTGCTTGCTCACCTGTCATCACAAAACTTAAGAGAACTTACTATGGAGAGACTTCTACTCCCTCTTTCAAATTTGTCTGAAAGACTGAAAACTTACTGGGTGCAGGGGTCATGGTGTGTTGGATGGCTGCACAGGCGAGAGCACCAGGGCATAGTCACACACAGCCTTTGAGTATGATGCCAGGAGCCTGATCCCCTTGGGCACGTAGTGTAAAAGGTATCAGAAACGCTTTGTCTTATGTTCATTGGTTTCCCATAATTCCAGTGCTTCTAAATGGCAAAAGCAAAAAACCTCAAAACAAACCAGAACCAAAACAGTCTCAATACCAAGACCTGTATAAAACCAGTATCATCTTATTGGATCTGAATTCAGAAATGGCTAATTTGATCCTGTGAAGGAGAGAAGAAAAAAAAAAAAAGTGTGAGTAAATACCAGTCTGGACTATAAAAAAGAGTAATAGAATTGTTACTTCCAACTTAAACTGTTTATACCTTTTGCCTTTGACTTGTTACATAAAATGAGAATAGACAAAAGGAATCATAGAATCATCCAGGTCGGGAGGGACCTCCAAAGGTCATCTAGTCTGACCTCCCTGCAGTTGCAGGGACACCCCCAACTAGACCAGGTTGCCCAGGGCCTCGTCGAGCCTCATCTTGAATATCTCCATTTACAATTGTAACTCATGAGGAACGTTATATGGTGTTTATTTTGTACCTCCAATCACAAAAGTACAAACTGGAAAAGATAGGATTTCTACTGGAAATTTATTTATTTGTTGGACATAACAAAAAGCCCAAATTGACATGTAGCATGGCAGACTTGCTGCCTTACCAGCAGCTGCTTCTGGCCCTGGGAGCACAGCCAGGGCCAGTCCTGCCACTCACAGCAGCACCTGCCAGGATTCAGTTGTTTCGTGCCCACCTGACTGCAGTGCTGTGGTCAGAGAGGATGAGGGGTGTGACAAAAATGTCTCACACTGAGACCAGACCACTGTCCATCAAAATGCCCCAGCTACTTTGATAGCTGCATTTGATTGTGACACTGATTTTTTTTGAGATTCTGGTCACTTTACCAGATTTTTCTCCCTCTCTGTGACCCCTGAGCTTAACATGTACAGATTTCAAACAGAAGGTCTGCCAAACTACAAAGAGAATGGCAGAGAGTGAACAGTTTTGCACTTTAGATATGCACTTATGACCTTCTTTTAGTGCTTGGCATAACAGTTGAAGGTGATGGGGGTGAAGTACAGAAGGAAAAGGAGGAGACGGAGTGAGTTTTAAAATATATTTTGAGCAGTCAGCTCTGTCTTTACTGGCTGCTGTGCCTTTGCCAGTTGTTTGGAGCTCTGTAGTAACCGTGTCAGAGGCTAAGCTAAAGGACAGATCTACCACTACGTCTGCTCATTTTCTCTGTGAGCAGTGCTGTGATGCAGGACGGTACTAGCTCACATGCTAGGCCTGCTTCCAGGAGCCCAGCAAGCTCGCTCAGGCTGCTCAAAGACAAGGAACAGAACAATGTCCCATAAATTTCGCAAAGCCAAGTGACAGAACGGTGTACCACGACTTTCCCTCCTAACATGCTCTTTCACAGTTTAAGCTGTCTCTCTTCTTTTCTCTCTGCTGCCTTTTTATTTATTTCTTTTTCCTCTGTGACAGTTTTATCAGTCCTCAGGGTGTTTTAAATGGCACATTTCTGGTGGGTGTGAAAAGTTTTGGATTAGCAAGTTCTAATGCTTCTGTGTCTGGACCATGGAGGCCAAGGCATGGTAACCTTACCTTCCTATATTAGCTTCCCTGCAGCAGATAATCCTGAAACAAAATGCTCTCTGGAGTACCACCTTTTTCACATCTCTTGTCCCTGCCCGTTTCTTGGCAGTCTGGTGTTGAAATCCCTGCACTGTCTGTTTGCTTTGGGATTGAGACCAGTCTGGGAATAGAAGATACCTGATGCTTTTCTCTCTGTGCCTTAGTTTTTGTAGGTTGAATCTGGAGGTGAGGCTGAATGCTAACATTAACTTCTTGGTAACGTCCTTTGGGTTCAGCAATCCAGGATGTCTGGCTATTCTTTTGGCTCTTCTGAGCTTCCATCTCCTGATGAAGTGACAGTTCCCACTTTGTTTCTGGCTTTTTTTGACCTTTCTGCTCATAGATAAACGGGTCATCATCATGGTCAGCTTCATCTGTTTCACTTTCCTACAAACATGGGCAACCCCCTTATTGTAAGAGATCAAGGAGGGTTTTATGGACCACTTTTCCACACTTTCTGTCTCTCGATGTGTTGTTGCCTGACCTGACCTACTACACTTTCTCTCTGTGGGTTGCTCCCTGCATATTTCTGAAGGGGGCCATCTCTTCAGCATTAATCTAGCCGTTTTCCCCAGGGGGCCAGGGATCTTGGCCTGTGCTTCCCATCAAAGCATGTGTCTTCCCACATCTGTCAGCCTTTGTGACAGCCTCACATGCGAGGCAGAGTGCTGTCCTTTACCTACAACCAACCTCAGTGCTGGAGGTTAACATGCTATTTCTTCAATCGTAAAAGATGCCCAGGTGCTTCTACATTTTCCTCGCCTCCTTTCTTTGCTGTTTTTCCACATATTCCCATTAACAGTAACTAGTTTTCCAGGTTATCTGCTTACAGTTTTATTTACCCAAAGCATAGTCATATTCTGGGGCTGTTCCAGTACAGGCGGAAGTACCTTTTGGTGTAAACTCTACTGGTGTGAACTATGTCATCTAGAGACATGTTTAAATATATCTAGAGCCTTTCGTTTGACTGTTGAGGCAGTGAAGCAGCACACCACTATTTCTCTCTACTCTGTTTCATACACAGGACAAACCTTTTATGTATTAAAGAAAAGTGATAGTAATCCATACTTTTTTTTTGTATCTAGGAAACTGCTTAGTGAGACTGGGGGCACCCAGAACACTTGGATGGGATTCCCTCCTTTGTGTATCTTCTCTCTAAGCTGCCATACCACCTAGAAGTTAAGTCTCTCTGTCAGTAAAGTCTTGTGACCTGAGTTGTCTAGAAGTGAACAGTATCCACGTTTGGCCTGTGGGCTGTCTCGCTTGTCCCTGGAAAGTGATGTATCACATTCACTACCCAATATACCTGAGTTACAGCTTCTTCTGTCTTTCCTGGGTCTATATCCTACAGCTGCACCCTCTTCAGTGAACAGTGTCACCATATGAACTGAGCAGCAGTTGTGACTCACAGGACTTGGGTCAGCTCGTCTTTTAGGAGCAATCTGTCTACACAGGGGGGCTCGTCTCTCCTTTCTTGTGACTCAGTTCCTCTGCCGTGGTCCTCTCTTGTCCTTCTTACCACAGTGACAGGAACAAAGACAAAAAAGTTCTCACTGAAATGTGAGCATGAAATCTATTCAAAACTCCTTAAACATAAAACTAGAACAAAGGACTTGATGAACTTGAGAAAACTCAGAATGATCAAGGTGACTTCTGCCCTAAGTAAGCTTGGCCATTTCTTTAAAGCTTGTTTTCTGACCAGCAACTTAGTAACATTTTTGGTTGAAATAAACTCCACCTTGTCTCTTTTAGGATCCAAGAAAAAAATCTTTCCTTCTGTCACTCTGGGTCTAGTCTGTTTTTATGCTTCGCTCCCTGCCTGCATATTGGCATTGTGAGCTGCATATGAATGCTTTTATGAATTTTAATAGATAGCACTTAGATGCCACATTAATAAACACATGACAAGTTTACAGAGTACCAGAAAAGGATAACTAATTAACTCGATATATGGTTCTATATGTATAGAGAGCCTGTCTTTTTTCTCTGGGGACAAAAAACATGTAAAAAAATATTCACTAGAAATGTATCTGTTGATAAAAAACAAAAATATAAGACATGCAAGAGAGAGCAGTTTAGCTGTGACTCCATGAAAACCAGCATGAGTTTGGCCAAGCAAGTGGAAATAGTGAAAGAGAGAGACAGAGTTTAAGTGTTTTACAAATATGAAGTTCTACAGTTCATAGCCCAGTGATTGGCATCATCTTTCTGGGACTTTTTCTCTTGTTCTTTTGAATTTTATTTTGTTTTATATATTTCAGTAGTGTTAAATGATCATGCTTTTGACATAATAACCTGCAAAGGCTGGAGATAAAGTCCAAAATTAAATGAGCTTAATAAGACTGACATATTTTGTTTTTTAAAATAAGCTTATGTAAATATGAAAGAGCTCACAGACTAAAAAAAATGAAGACTTAAAGAGATCACAAGGCATTCCCAAGAGGTCTGTTCTATATCAACTGAGGATGAGCTGTAGCTAAACAATTCTTTATAGGTGTTTGAGTAACTTCTTAAAACTTCTGGGAGTTAAAATATAAGTAATGTTTCTATGGTCTTCATGCTGTTTTGTGCACTTCTAATCACCATTGCTGAACCTTTCTCATTTCTCTTCTTCCTACACCCTCTTGAAACGCTTGCCTGAGATGGTGCAGCGTGGGCTAAGCGAGGCCCCCAGCCCCTCTTGAACTCTTGGGCTTTAATGGCTGTACACTTGCCTGATCATCCTCCATGGGGTACTGTCTTTCACAGATAGTAACTTCAAGTAGTGATCCGGTCCTCGAATCCTGTCACTAAGACAACCATCAAGTCAGTTAAATGTTTCTTACTCGCAGAGTTGATGAGTGCTGTCTGGTCATGTGCAGCTTGCCAGATTAAATTGTTGTTTATTTTTTATTTGGATAAAAATATAAATTCCAATTTAGATAGGTAGTTTTGAAGACTTCCTCCTTTCTTCTACTATTCTTTTAGTTTCTCCCAGTTCAGTATCATTTGTAAATTTAGGAAGGAGACTCTGTATGCTGTCATCCAAAGAGTTAATAGAAATACCGAATTGTAATGGACAAGGGACATAAAGCTGCACAAAATCAATATTCCGTATTTGCTAGCAACCTACCATTAATTTTTCCAGTCCATTGTGCAGTCCTCTTATTTCAGCAGTACTTTTAGAGCTTGCTTGCAAGACTATTAGAGGAACAAAGTTCAGAACATTAGTCAGTCGAACAGAGAGAGGATTCCCTGGTGTCTGTGTATTATCCTATAGAAAGAAGTTAGGACTGTGTGACGTATTTTGTTATAGAGGTTTTCCTTGTTATCTTCTGCTTTCTCTGCTTAAGGTTTGTATTTTAATTATGTTCTTCTAGAAACTCAGATTAGCTGGACTGTTTTTCCATTTGTCATAGTCCTTTTTTCCCCACTTATTATGGCTCCAGAGCAATATGCTGGAATATAATTAAACTCTGTCTCACCTGTGCTTTTCTTTCTCTGCTGTTGATTTTTACTCCTTTATCATCGGGGGGGGGAGGAGGGGGTGTTGGCTTTTTGTCTGGTTGAGTTTTTGTTGGGATTTTTCTCCTTTAAATATGCAGTGATAATGAACTTCTTAAAAATTGAAGACTGAACCAAATATACGTGGTATATCTGCTTTGTCAGGTATGTAGATTTTTAGATCTTTTCTTTGGGTCAGATAACTCTTCTTAATCCACATTTTACTGTTAATACATATTAAAAGCAGGAGGAAAAATATTTTTATATTGCTAACTGATTGTATACAATTTTATCCTGAGTTTTTCCCCTATTTGTTGGTTCTATTGTATTCATATTAATTTCTCCTTTGCCATTTTTTCCTATGTTTCAGGTAATGTGCTTTCTATCTTTTTTCATATGGGTTATTTTGTGCTTATGCCCTTAATATTATTTCACTGAGGACCTGTCAGTCTTCTGAACTAATTTTTTCCTTGAGAACTGCTTCCCATGGGAAGCAGTTATACTTGAGAATACACTGAAAGTATACTAAAATCTGCTTTCTCAAAGACCATTGTATTCTCCTGTTAAGACTCTTTCCTCACTGTTGGTGAGTTTTTCCACTTCTTGAGCACTTGTTTTTCTCTACTTTCATGTTTTTAAACAGTTTATACCAATTGGTTTAGAAACAAACCTACAAAAGCCCCTTTAATTTTGTTTTCTGCTCTTGTGTTTTCCAGCACGTTCAAAGGTGTTTCTTTTATCACACTTGGTTCCATTCTCAGTAAACGTTTATGTAGTTTAAATATGCTAGTAAGACAGTGATCTATCTTTATATGATTGATAATGGTACAAATAAACCTTTTATCATCTTCTTCAGGCCTGAATGCATGTCTCTTACATTTCCCTTGACTTCTTTCTATTTAGGGTTTATTTGGTTTTCTTCTCTGTAATTTTATCCTTAAATCAGAGACTTTTGAGGGGCTATCTCACAGTGCATTCTGAACTTTAGAGAAGGTCTACGTATTTGTTATGCTAGGCAGCTTCTTTCATTTCCTTTCCAGAAAATGCTATCTCCTACGTGTAAATTCTAATTATGCAAATTTTCACACAACTCTATTTTGTTAATTAAGACATGATTTTTGTTATGCAGTGGACTTCCAGTTCCTTTTCAGTTGCTCAGAATACAAAGTGACAACAAAAATTATGTAAATTGTTTAGTGATGTGTAAACAGATGAGTTAGTTGTTTTCAGTTTTTAACAAATGAAAGGATGCACACAATCTGCATAGTTTCATGTGAAAACCAACCTTTATAAAACCCATCATGATATCACGTGCTGTATTAAATAAGTGCTATTTTACATTTGGTATTTTAAAACTTTAGCTAATGTTGCATTAAATGTAAAAATTTAAAAACTGGATAAAGTTAATAATGTGTATATATTTATTCATTTTAAGTAGTTTTTATTCCCGTTGTGCAGAAAAAGAGAAATTTTATGTAGAAGCCAGTAAAACATGCTTTTGTCTTCCAATGTCTGACTCAAAAATGAACAAAGCCATAAAAGTACTAGAAGTACTAGAAGTCTTGTGTTTGATATCAATAAACCAGTTTAAAGTTATTTACACCAGCAAAGAGTATTTCTTTGTGATGAGATACAAATGTAAAGCAAAATTAAAGTATTTATATAATACCTACTGATATTTTTTTTTGTTTCTCCATTCTTGTAAACAGGTTTTATTCACAAAAGTAGAATGTTTTAAAAGCATTGCAGCTTAATATTGTATTTTTAAGCTTCACTCCAGTCTCTTAAGTTCTTTAAGCAAATATGAAAATACAATATGGCTATTGATAAAATTAATTTAAATTAAAAATAACTAAATATAGAGCAGAATTCTACCATCTTTTTTTCTTATGTCCCCAGTATCTCTTTGTGCACATGAGTTATGCCATAATGGCCATTTACAACCTTCTGGTTGACTAGCAGCAATTGAAAAGGGATTGCAGGTCTCCTTGGAGTATAGCCAAGTGTTTTAGATAATTTTGACCTTAAAGGAAAGATACAGAATTTTAAAATTGTTCTTTTAGCAGCTTTAAAGTGTGCAGACTTTTAGTTGCGTATTAGCAAACCACATTTGCTGTCTGCTAATTCTTTGTATTGCATGAAAATGGCATTGATATACAAAGAGTATTGAGGTGGGCTTACATGCACAGACCTGTATCACCAGATCCATAGTTAATAACATTAATTCTTAATGGTGCTTAATGACTTTAACTATAGCATTTTATGGAGAAAGGAACTTCAGGGAAAAACAAAACAAAACAGAGTGGGACAAAAAAAGGGAAACTGCTATTGGACCGCTGAAGAAATAAGTGATGGGGTCCCCTGATGAGTATCCTCATCTTCCTCCGGGTCTTCTCTCCTGTACAGTATGTAGTAATGAGAAAGAAACTAAATGTTCAGTTTCTCTAATATAAAATAATCCCTAAAAAAAATAAAGGTCAAGGCAGTTTGGGGATTGGAGGGGAGAAAGACTTACCAAGAGAACCTGTTGCAACAACAGGTGGAATGCTGAGTATGTAAATGACAGCTGCTTATGAATAAGATGCTACTATGTGTAATTCCTGTTGTCTGTGGATAAGACAACAGTGTGTAGATAGCCAGCTGTATCATACAAGAGTATTTTCTTGCACTTGCTTTGGTTCAGCCTGAGGAAATACGTTCCTGCATACCCACAGAAAATTCAGTCCACTGAGCTGAAAAGAGTAAATTAAAAATGTCTAGAAACATTACAATTCTTAATGCCACTTTGCATTTTGATGCTGTGTCTCTTTTTCTTGCAAACAGGAAATTGTTGCAATTCTGTGTCACTTTATTTCATGGTTTCTGTAATAACTCTTTGCTGCAATAACTCTTGCTGCATCCAACTTGGAACTAAACCTTAGCAGTTCTATGGCTATAATAGGAGTAAGGTTTATTGCCAGCTAGTGTTTCATCTGCTGGCTAGATGACTAGCTGTGCACCAGCTGTATAATATATTCTGTAAGGATATCATCATCACAGCACTTCACTCTAGCATCTCGTACACCCACCAGGAAACCTGTTTTATCATGTGCTCCGAGCAAGGAATCCAAATGAGATTCTTAAGGAAAAGTAAATAAGAATATTAGGAAATATTAAAGAGGAGTAATTCCATTTATAGCATGTTACTGTGAGAGAGTGTTTTTGGAAAATAATAGGAAGAGAACTGTGATAAATCTATAAATCTTTAGGCTCTGGTAATGGGCTGCTCTTGGCCTGGCTCAGACAAAGAATGGCCCAGAGCCTGGCTTTTAGCCACTCTTATGTTGGCTTCTCCCCTGCATGATTCTGGCTGGTTCCTGGCTTATGTCAGAGAACCTCCAGTGCTGCTCTAACTTAACTCCAAATCTTTGGAGGATTTTTCCGGCAAAAGGGATCTCCAGAACATATGGGCAAGGCTGTGACCTATCCTCTAACGAGGAAAGAGAACTGAAGTACAACAGTGGCTCTGATGATGCTAAATCTTCTGGGAACTCTTCTGTGCAAAGAGAAGGGGAAGGGACCAGTCTCCCAGATGTGCACGGCCACAGTGGTGGCCAGGCGGAGGACTCAAGGTGTGCATTTTTGCCCAAAGTGCAAATGGAGGATTACAGTAGGTACAGGAGAATTATAATAGAGGAAGTTAATGACACAGATTGTATTCTTCTTTTGTTTGTCCTTCTGCCAAAATAAAGATATGTGGCCTAATATTTTTTTTATGCTTTGAATAATCTTCAAGTAAATTTTATTTTTTAAAAAAGAAAAATTTCAGATAAAATTATGTTTCTGATTAGCTTTCTTTTATATAGCTCTATTTCCCCAGTCTCACAGTTCTCTTTCAGCAAATATTTGACAAGAGCACAGCCAAAGTGTGCCTCAACTCTAGTGCTGTTCCTCTTACAGAATATTAAACCATTTGTAGTTTGCTAATTCTGCAGTTGAAGTTGCAAGAGGTTTTTGGCAGTAGATATACAGATTTCAGCTGTTGTGATGGTGTATGAAAATGTCAGTGTGACGCTAGAAGTGTTATTACTTAAGGGATCTTTTGGCTGTTTGTTTTATTTAACCATTGAAAATTTTACATACAGACACAAAATTAAACTAAGAACCCTCAAACTAAGTGTACAATGTCAGGTCCTCCAAAGCTAGAAAATGAAAGATGTAAGGTGGTTTGTGCCAGCTTAAGTTTCCTTCCTGTGCAGATGTATGTACAATACTATAGACTTTACCATATAGTCCTGTTATATTTAACAATCAGCTGTTGAGTGTTTTTTTTTTCTGTCCTCTTGTTTTATTTCTTGTTGTAGCCAGGTGCTGTATTTTTTTGCATATTAAGAGGAGTTTTGTGGGGCCTTGTGCAGAAGCTATCTGAATGCTGTGCAAGCATTGATTTGTCCTTATAGCATTGCAGCTGGGCTGCTAAGTCAGATTGAAATCGAAAGTTTCCATTAATGTTGAGTGACAAATTCAGGAAACCTTTCATCCATAACACAGTAGTGGGTAGGGTTTGGTATGCTTGGACAACTAGGGATCGGTGCTTTAGTTCCCTACTTGGGGAGGAGAGAGAGGCACAAGGTGATTCATGGTGATTCATGACATTTTAAGAAAGATAAATCATCCCTTAGAGACTGCTTGCCTTTTTATGTTGGCCTGGGTGAGCCTAACTCTTTGATGGCAAAAGGAGTATAGGATACTATAGATAGCTCCTTGTGTTTCACATATTCTTGAACTATCCTAAGGGAACATCCATCCTGCACGCAAGTAAGATGTACTTGCTTGGTGGTGGAGGGAAATGTGTGATTATGATGTTAATGGTTGTACCATAATACTGTACATAATAAGGGCTAAATTAAAGATACTACCATTCCCCTAAGTTAAAGGTATTTCCATTTTCCCTTTTCCTAAGTTTTGTATAATCAGCTTTCAACTTTAATGAGTGTTCTTTTAGCACAGCTTTAAATGTATGTGCTATGTGTTATAATTTCTGTAATCTTTACCTAGGCTGTCAAGGAGATTTGCTGTAGGGATTCCATTAGAATTTAAATATGAGAAGTATCTCAGATAGTGCAAGACCTGCAAAAGCAATAGGTACTCAACTGAAAAGTAGGATAGCATAAGCTTTGGCCATGAAATGTAATCACACAAAAAGGGGTAGGCACATTGAATAAAGTGTAGTGTTTACCATGTGCTGAAATAACTTCTCGGGTTTTGTTCAGCATATTGGTAAAGAGCTAATATAGAATTTTACTTTTCAAACTCTTAAATATCATCCTTGGAATATATAGATTCATATAACAGCTGGAAATAGAGCAATATAGTTACAAGATTTGTGTTTCTAATAAAGGAAAAGTCTTTTGGCATAGTTTCTTAAAAAACACGTCTAACATGATGTAAAAGTGAAAAATTTTATCAATGTTAACCTTTGGCTCTAGCAGTCATAGAGACTGATTGAAATTGAAAAAATGAGGTGCAAAATTATTTAAATATTAGAACTAGCAATAAAACTTGCATGCATAATACTGAATTAAGTAGGATTTTCAATTATACAGCTTTTTTTTTCCAGAGTTTTTTGTAATAGTATCTACATTTTTAACCAACTATTGCACTGTGATTTATTTTGTTTACTCTAGCTTTCTGTGTCATGGATTTATGCTTTTCTTGGAGAATTTTTGTTTGTGAATAGCCTGAAAATGTAGCTGCAGATCTTTTCTCTATGTGAACCTCCATTTAGCCTAAGATCTACTAAAGTGCTGTCTCATAAACTTAAAATGACTGATAAGCATAAAATGTCCTCATTTGTGACATTGAAAAAAATAACTTGAAATCCCAGCATGGTATTTTTATTGCAAATGACAGTTTTCATCTGCTGGCTTTTGCTGCCAGAATAAGCATGTTTTCAGTAAGCACAAACACTCTTCTTCAGCTGTGCCTCTTTCCAGTTGTTCCTGTTAACTCCCCGAGTGGGTGGTACCGAAGAGCCACCTTTCTGGCACACTTGCATGCAGACAACACACGGCCACCGATGAGTTTTGGCATTATGCTCTAATAAAAAAAGACCCCGCTTGTATGAGAAAGCCTCAGTGACGCACGCGGAGCTATTTCAGTCTCTGCTGCCTCCTGAGCTGAATGTAAACCGACATTGGTGACTCTGTTCAAATATGATTTCGTAAAAGGAAGTAGGAAGCATGACTTTCAAGATGTGTGTGAAGATGAGCTAAAATAGTAACAAAAGTATCTCTAGAGAGTACAAGAGGATAAAAAAATATTCTCTTCAGCCTACCTATTGTTAAGAAGAAATGAATCTGGCAGACTGTCTTTTGTAACTGCTGGATGTGATAAATTTTCCTTCTTTAACATTGAGAGTAGGCATTGCTGTAGCAGACATACCAAGGCACTGGAAAGATTCATAGATTTTCTCAGTGAATTTCACCAATGGGCCTCAATCTTAAGGAAAATCCCACTTAAGCTTTAATGGCTGAGTTTCTGTGCATCAGTACTTACAGCCTGCTTAGAGAGGGGAAAGCTGATGGCAGCAGTGGCTTCTGCAATGGGGGCATCTCCTTGCTGGCCACTCTTGCAGGATCATACACGTTAGTATCAAGCGCCAGAGAGCAGTGGTTGTGGTGTTTCCTACACAGGAATTTGGTGAGCCAACCCTTTTAGAGGTAGCAGTGCAAGCACCAGTAATAGCTGGGTATAGTTCATGTTGCCTTAGTTTTGGAAATAGATGGTAAAATAAGTCCAGATCAAGTGCCTGAGTGCCTGAGTCAGTAATGAAGTTTGGCTCCTGAACTACCTGTTCTGACTGGCCACTTCTCTCCCAAATCCCTCAGGAGAGCTCCATGCTATCAAAACCGTAAACAATTCAGAAGGGTTTAGATCTCATTACAGTATTGTTGTACTCAGCTGCTACTTACTAACTACAATTTTATTGAGTTTTTTTCTCCCACTGTACTTTTGTTTTTTGGAAGTGCTGATTGCAGCACCTTGCAAATGGAGGCACTAAGGCAGGACTTGAGCCTCAGGAATTAGATGGTTATGAGGGCAGTGCTAGCTGCTGCAGGAAAGTAATACAACTGCTGTCATAACCTGAAATAATAATATATGTCACACACACACACACACACACATATACACACATGACCCGCAGCCTGTTGGTTAAAACCTCCTCTTTTTAGACCACTTACAATTAACATGGGAAGTTGGTGATTTCCAGTTGTAATAACGTGTCATTTTCCATGTACTGGAGTGTAAGATCCAGTATTTGCTGTCCATTATAAATCTTTATAATAAATATATGAGTCAACCATAGTTCCCGCATGTTTTTTTTTTTACCACAGAGAGGCAGTGGTGTCTGTCCTTGAAGGTGTTCAAGACTCACCTGAATACAGCCCTGAGCAGCCTAATCTAACCAGACCTGCTTTGGGCAGGAGTCAGACGAGATGACTGTAAAGGTCCATTCCAACCTCAATTATTCTGTAGTTCTGTCTTGCTACCAGACTCATTTGATGTGTATGCCCATGCCAATAAAAGGCCTAATCTCTGCAAGCAAGTCATATTATTGATTACCACTTTTAGCGACAGCAGGTATACTCTGATTTTTTTTTATTGGGACATCCATGAACTGTCGTTGCTTCCTTAGTGATGAGATTGCTGAGCAGATGCTACTTTCAGAGACTGGACAATTATCTGGAAAGATGCTCCAACAATAATCAACATTTAGGATGTAAATTTCCTGTGAATTGTGTACTCGGGTGGGTTGGATTTTTGTTTCTTATGTAACAGATGTAATATTAGTATAGAAAATTAAAAATTACAAATAGCTAAGTTCTTTTATTATTTTTGTTTATTTCTCCATTCTTGAGCTGCCTTTTGTGACAGTGTATGTTTCACAATATTGTAAATAGGTTTTGAACTGCTTTTGCTTCTGTATATTTGACTCTTAGTCATCATCAGGGCAAAATAAAATGGCATATTTTAAGACAGCAGTTACCAGGCCACCCTATTGCTATTGATATTTGTCTTGTGTGGGTTATCAATATTGTTTATGGCCCAATCAGCCCTGTACAACAGCTACTCTGTGGAAACAGTGTTAAACGTAGGTCATTATTTGACATACTTACTCCCTACCAAGACTGCTAATGAAAAGCAGTAGTAGTATCATCATGAAAAGGAGTAGTATCAGCTTTCCTCAACTGAAAAAAAAAATAAAAAATGTGATGTTTTAAATTTTCATGAATGCAAACCTGGTAGTGTTTCAAGACAGACCCATTATATTCATTATCCAGGAGAAAATGAATTCCTTGCTTTCAGGATAAAGTTACAGGCATCTGTGAAAAGTGGATATGATGAAAGATGTGTAGCATTATATATCAAGACTGATAGAGGAGACTTGTTCTGAGACAAATTTTCCTAACTTTTACCCAGATGCCAGCTTTGACAAGCACTTTGTCAGAATGATGACTGGAGTAATTTTTTGAGGCAGTTCTTGACTCGGTTATCAGAGGGCTGGAGCAAATCTCTTACAAAGGCAGGCTGAGAGAGATGGGGTTGTTCAGCCTAGAGAAGAGAAGGCGCTGGGGAGATCTTATAGCAGCTTTCCGGTACCTAAAGGGGGCCTAAAGAAAAGATAAGGAGGGGCTCTTCATCAGGGAGAGTAGTGATAAAACGAGGGGTAACAGTTTTAAGCTGAAAGAGGGGAAATCTAGATTAGATATCAGGAAGAAATTCTTTACTACGAGTGTGGCAAAGCACTGGAAGAGATTGCTCAGAGAAATTGTGGCTGCCCTATACGTGAAAGTGTTCAGGGCCAGCCTGGATGGAGTTTTGAGCAACCTGGTCTAGTGGGAGATGTCCCTGCCTACAGTAGGGAGGCTGGAACTAGGTGATCTTTAAGGTCCCTTTCAACTCTAACCATTCCATGATTCTGTGATTAGGTGCTCTTGCCTTCATAAAAGGTGCCTTCTGATCAGCATTCTGGTTTCATCTATGCTGGTGTAAGTGCAGTGTACCTTTGCTGCGGGAATGATGTGATAGTGAGAAATGAGATGGATCAGAGACTCTAGATCTTCATCATCTATGGCTGAAGAAAGTAAAGGCAGCCTTAAGACTTACTAGTATTTCTATAGCCCTAGAGTCCTTGCTTCACACAAGACAGCCTTAAGTATAAATGAAAGTGGTATGGAGAATGCTCTGTTTAATATGTTCTGGTAGTGAATGGGGAATAGCAATACCTTGTTTATCAAGCAACATTCCCAAAATTAGTGGCCATGAAGGACCTGTTCCGTAAGCAAATTCTGTGTCAGAAAATTTCCCTCCTTGGCTGGAATCCCCAGAGGCTGTATCCAGTGGGGACAGCATAAAACATCTAAAATGAGTTATAGGAAAAAAAGGGTCCTGTCATGTTTTAAGCCCATTACTAGAAAACAGATTGTGTTATTTTACTCTGCTATGAGTGGAATATTTCTTGAATACAGATTTAGTGAAGCAGGTGCTAACTTTAAATGGACTGAGACAGATACAATGTGCAAATGCTCGTGTATATATCCAATACAAGTTAGTCATAAAACAGGAGTGGGTGAATATAAGTAGCATAGTAAGGAGGGTTGGCATGAAGACATATAAAGTGAATATAACTTGTGAATCAAGTGGAAGAAGTGAGATCCAGGTGGAAAAAGAGAAAATTGAGTCATGTCTCCCTTGTGCCACTTTAATTTATGTTTGTTACGAAAAATTGACAGCCAAAATTGTTTGAACAGGGGATGAATATGTTTTTTGTTGATTTATTTCTCAGTTTAAATCAGTACCTGAAATTGTTTCATGAAGAACCCCATTCCAGCGTGTGTTCCCTGCTGCCCTGGTAGTACAGATGATGGTAAAGTTCACGATCTGGTTATTGTTCTCCTTGTGGAATTATTCAATGTGTTGAATGCTTTTTTGTTTTTTTTTTTACTGGGGGATAAAGGAAAACAAGGTGGAAATGTTAATTCTGAAGATCAGTGAACTTGTTCAGGCTATGTTGTTTCTTTTTAGAGAGATGAATTGTTAAACTGTTTAACATCTGGGAGCATCTGTCCTTGTGGTCCAGTCTGTGGATTAACTGGATGCTAAACCATCATCACATTTTCATGGAGATTTAGAGAACAAACTAAAAGTGCTTAACTGCTTTGACCCAGTCTAATTTTAGAATTGTAGAATATGTAAGCAAATGCTGGATATATTTTAGAATATACATATGCATAAATTAAAGATTTTTTTTTTTTTTACGTAAGGCCCCAATTATATAACAACTGGATTTTTTTTGTTTCAGTTCAAGACAATGTAGCTTCAGAAAAGAAAATGTAATTAATTGAAACTATGAAACTTTCAGAATGAAACTTTCAGAATTATTTATTTATATAAAAGGGCTAACATTTAACTTTTGTAAATTAATTAGTTTTAAATATTCAATTAGATGAATTATTGTAGTCTAATCCGATGGTAATTCAGTCTCTCTTTCTACCAGTATGACAAGTATCTAAAATGGGACATACCTTTTCTGTGAATGTCTGTAACTCAATGTTTGGCTTTGTTTTATTAGTCAGAATCTTACATTAATTTTTTGACAGCAGAAAGTGACTGGGGATTTTTTACCTGCTACTTCCCTTTCATGTTAAAATAGTTCTGGAGTGGTTTCCTTTTTTTCTCTTTTTCTTGGGTAGTCAGGTGTCCCTCTAATAGGAAATTTTAGATCACTTCTAAGAAGTATGTCAAGGACATCAACTTGCTGAAAATGTCTGTTGCAATGCAGCAGAGATTTCAAAGTCTTTAGTCAGCCTAAAGTCTTTCATCCGCTGATACTATTAGGAGTAAGTACAATACTCTGTTGAGCATTTTTTATATTCACTACAGGATATAAAAAAATGTGAGAATGAATAAGCAAACATATTATCCCCTCTATCAGTGTTTGGCAAAGATTGTTCCTTAATATTTCCAGTCTTATTCTGAGATACATTTCTACAGTGACAGTTTACTGTGCGTTATTAAAAGATCATTGTTAAAAATGAACTACTTATTCCATGCTGTAGTATTTAATGATAAAGTATTGCTTAGGAGATCTGACAATTTAAGGCTTATTCATATCTGTATTTTCAGTATTGAAATGAGTAATAGAATAGAAAACATTGACTCTTGTTAGTCTGTAATTTTTAAATTCAGGAAATTTGTGGGGGTTTTTATGCATATTAAAACCCAGTAATTTATTTTATCTTTCAATTTTAAGGAAGGTACATGATATCACTGAATTCAGCGCCTTGTGTGACTACTTTTTTTCCTTTGCAGAGTGCCTAGTTCTGTAATAGTTAGCTGTCTTTTATATGGAGTAGCTGAGCACTAGTAACAACTGAGAGAATTGTAGGAAAGTTGAATCAGATATAAATGTTTGCTGCTGGGAAGTAGAGTTACCCATGTTGCGTCAACACTGCAAGGTTTTTAAATTGATGTGGAGGAATCACCGGGTTTTGGGGGTTTTGTCTGTTTATAGGCCAAGACCATAGGCAGTTTAAATAAGTGTCTGTTTAAATGGTACCAGTTTCAGCCTTTAGAGCCCTTCCACCCAACCTGTCTTAAGATTCTTAAGATTTTCCCAGTAATTCTGGATAAAAGAATGGGTGGGATAAAGTCCTTTTCCAATAATTTCCTGATCATCTCTTTGAACAAATACGTATTTAGATCCAGAATACCACATAAGCTTGAAGCCCATTCTGCAATCCCCTTCCAAAGTTTATTTCTGTTGAAACTACCTGTTTCACTTCTGGACACAGACATTCTCATGACCCCACTGTTATGAAAGAAATTACTGTTTCTCCTTCTAAATTGAAAATCCTTCCCAGGATGTGAACTTAGATGTAAATTGTTTGACTGTGGTAGTTCATTCAAATGTAGACCTATTTGAGGAGTTTTTAAATCTGCTTTATTGGAACCCTGTGGCTTTTACAGCACATTAGACAAATTAAACAACAGGGAACCTTCTCTCCCTTCATTTTTAACTGTCCTTCCCAGGCCAGGTGGCATGATATTGTCTTTAGAATTATTTATATATCTCTCTTGTTACTTTATCACATATTTTAACGTGGGAGATTTCTGTCCTCTAGAACTATACAAGTTATCAGAGTAATCCTGGATGGAGCAGGCAGGCATTTCTGGTAATCAGAAAAATACGGCATGATTTTTGGGTTCTGGTATTTGGTTTTGCTGTCACAAAGTAGGGGATGCGTTTTCATATCCTCTTTTTTGAGAAATAGAAACAATTCCTTACATAGGAAATGAGATTTTTTATTTTTTTGCCAGTCGTCTCAGAAAAATACCATATATTTATCCAAGCCAAAGCTATGATGGATACCAGCTAATAAAGCTGAAATTATTGTCTGATAATAGTTTTACTAAATTTGAAGATGAAAAGTTATCTCATGCCTTCCTCAATCACTCATGAACACATCTGAGACTCAGTTCACGTCTTTAAAAATATTTTACCAGCCCTAAATTATAGTGACTTTGGAGAACTCTGGCATGGGCTAAAAGTTTAGCTTGGAGTAGGACAGTGGTAGGTCCTGGGGATACTGTATGATATCCTCTGTTGGGAGAGCAAGCTCAAAGTGTTGTTTGACTTAGAATAAACCAGAATAAAGGTTGTTTTCTAGTATTCTGGTTGTACCTCTGAGAAGAAGACCTCTGTAGCTACAGGCTGGGCTGAGTGGGATCGCAGCTTTTTACTATCTGTACCAAAAGGTGTTCAGCACCCAGTGGGGTACAGGAGGCTGGTGGGTGTCTGTAGGGGTAGGGGAGCCCCAGACACTTCCTGCAACTGCTTCTTGAACATAAGACTTATGAAAATCCTGTAACTCACTGTTATCAACTACCAGTATAGGTTGTAGTATTAATTATGGCAACCAGCAAATCTGTCTCTGGCTTGGTAATGACCTGATGATCTGTGCTCTCGGAATGACTCTACTGTGAGATGTCTTCCTAGGGGTCACTGATGACTGCTGGCACCAGTCCTCCTAATTTGTGATTTCCCTGAAGACTACTTGAGAGCTGGCATGTGCTCCTCTAGCTCTGTACAAGTGCAGCAACAGAGCTGCAAGCTAAGCCTAGTACATGGATTGTCAACTGGTTTATAGTTTCTAATTGCTGACTTGATTTAGCCCAAATTATTCAGAGCGCTAGTAGCTAGAAGAAAAAAATCTTTTATTCTGTCAAATGTGTTGATATTAAATATCTGAGGTAAGTAAACTTGATGCTTCAGGATGTTTTACAGGGATGCCTTGAGAGTTTGTTGTAATTTTTATGATTTTAATAGAGAAAACTTCCAGAAATCATCCTCTGTGTATATGTTTCTACATATGTATGTGTCTGCAAGGGAAATCTTCATGCTGTTTATCTTTTGTTTTGCAGACAAAACCTGTTGCATTTGCAGTTCGGACAAATGTTGGATACAGTGCAGCTCATGATGATGATGTTCCGGTGCCAGGCATGGCCATCTCATTTGAGGCTAAAGATTTTCTTCATGTTAAAGAAGTAAGTAAAACTACAAGAGTAATTGAATGTCTCTTTAAGAGTCTATTTGAGTAATAGTGCTACAATTTCTTAACGTTAGGACATTGTCAAAGCACTATACAGATGTTATATAAATGACGTGGCTGTGTATAAGGAACTGAATATTCTTTGAAATACTCTTCTTATAAAAGCAATGACACAAATTCCTTACAGTTGTATTAATGAAGTTTCAAAATCAAGTGCTTTTCTTCTCTAAAAATCATCTATTCATAGCTTTTAAAAAAAAATCTATATCTGCATATTCAATAATGTAATATTTGTGGATTTTGCCATTCTAGTAGTCTGAGGGTTCATTATGATTCAGCAGCCAAGGGTTGATTCTGTTTTATTTGTGTCATTGAATCTCAATTAACCCCCAAATCTTCAGGTCTCTCTTTTTTTCACTGCAGTTGTTTCCCTGGCACATACAATATTTTGTTAACAGTTACATACTGAAGAACTGATCCAATGTTTCAAGGTGCACATAGGAACTGTCACATAAGGCACTCACCATTTGTGGCACTGTTTTTCTTTTCCTGGAGTTTGGCTTTGAAAATTTTAAATTTTTACAGTCTGAAACAACTGAAGTCATTTTATTTCTCTGCTTCTTGCAAGATAGTGCACAGCAAATAACTTGGTAACTTTCCCACACAGACCCTCCTTAGTGGCCTGCTGCTCTCTTCTGAATGGTTCTCTGATTTTATGTGTTTTTCCAGCTTCTGGTCATATTCCATTGTGTTTTGCCACAAAATGGTACATCTGGAAATGGAAATTCATAGCAGAAGGACTAGAAAGTTAGCTTAAGAGCAGAGAGCAGCAGAGCTATACATTTGAAATTATATCTTTGCTCCATTTTAGATTATTGAAAACTCCCTGAGTGGTTATGACAGATGACACATAATGATTCTACTAGTGCTGTACGTAGAATACAGGTGGACAGAGACTAACGAGACACAAAAAATGGATTTTTAGTGGCTTCACACTGATGACTAATGATCATAATTTTCTATATATGTTAAAAAAACAAAAAAGGGATAATTTGGATTGAAACTCTATATAGTGAAGGAAGTATATTTTCTGTCCAATGATAGTGTGAAATAATTGCTCTGCTGTCTTGTGACAAAAGTAGAGATGAGCAGGCATAGGGTCCTGGCAAAAAAAGCCAAACATCAGCATTCTCAGGTGAGGCTGGGAGCACTGGAAAATACGGCTCAGTTTGGTTAGATTAAATGGTTTTGTATAGTTGTCTATTCAATCTGCTTTTCTAATGAGCTGGTAATCTCAAGCTTCACATCAAGGCTTTCCCCTGTTTCCATATGAACCAGAAACACCGTGTTAGCAGATTTTCAGTTAAAATGCATGCTTTTTTCCTCACAGCACAACTTAGGCTCAGATGTAAGTATGCATGGGAGAAAATAAGGAAGAAGAAATTTTCTGAACTTTTCTGGAACTCCAGAATGCCTTGAATGGAAGCTTAGCTTAGCTGAGTTGTAACATTGTCCATGGCCACGTGTAGCACTGAGGAATGGGAAAACATATTAAGATGTTCTTGCAGCTTCACGTGGAATGAAACAGGCAGTCAGCGCTAATTGCCTTTAAAAATACCTGTTGTTTTTTTCCTAATCAGTCAAGGAAAGTTGACTCTCTAGTGGTGCTCTGGCAGAGCTGGGTTGTGGAGGGGACCCAGCACCCGGGGCACTGGTTTGGAGAGGTGGGAAGGGACCCGCCAGGAATAAGACTTGGACTTGTACTCTCTGGTCCTGCATTTATCAGTGGCTACATCATCTGGGCATGTTAACACTCTTCAGGAGGATTCCCTGAGCACTGTCCCTTCCCTGCACAGCTGTGTCCTGCCCCTCCATCTTCAGTGCCTTTGCCCTGCTTGCTCTCCAGGGCTCTGTATCCCATCAGGTATCTCTCCTTCAGTAATTTTGATTCTCCCTATAGTTAATGCTGGGAGAACCAAAATGTTCAAACTTTATTTATGCCGACAAAAAGTAAAAAAAAGCCATATTTGACTATAAAATGCAACGCTGCTTTTATATTTTATAGCTAAGTGGTTGCTAGACATAAAGAAATCTGAGTTAATCTCTGATAACTTTGCCTGCATAGTAGTATCATATAGGATCAATACTGTCCTTTTCTACTCTGAGGAGTGTTCTCCAGTTTGTACTGCTGCAAGGGCTCAAACAAGAAAAACCTCCATTCAAAATGTACATGGGCAATCATGAAAAGTATTGCAGTGATTGAGCATTAGGGAAATTGAGCGTGTGACTTCAGGAAGGTCGGACTAGATGACCTTTGGAGGTCCCTTCTGGCCTGGATGATTCTGTGATTCTATAATTTATTTTCCTTGTTAGATTGCATTCATTAAAACTCAGTATATGTAAAGATGAAGGATTTATTCCTGCATGGAAGAAATACACACTGCATCACAGTCAATTTGAGGCTTTAATGCATGGCTGTAATTCTTCTTTGCATTTAATTCATATTTGTGTTTCCCTTGGCATTCCAAGGACAGGTGAATTACAGACAATCACTCATCCCCAGACAGTATCTTGAGAGCTGGACACCTCACTACTAAGATTTCTGCTGTTGCTTTTCCAAGTTAGAAAGCATTATGTGTGTTTTTATTTACTTTGAAAAGTATCTTGTCCTTCATTTCGTATGATACAGTGCTGATACAGCATTTAGCTTTGTGACTTTGCAGGAATGAATTCTACATGCTATTATTTTTGTGTGTGTTTTTTAATTGTTTATCTCTTCCTTTACCAAGTTAATGTAGACTTCATATATACCATAGGGCAGATCATATAACAGCAACCTCCGTTGACCCAATTGCTATAGTCTTCTTCCACCTATATTATCCTGCAACATATTTAAATGCCCATGCGTATCTTTATTTAGCATTTTGCAGTGAAAGGCTGTGATTTTAAAACTGTTTCAGTTTGAGAAACTGCTGTTCCAGATTAGCTCCCTATTAAATGTTGGTGTTCTTACTCATAAAGGCATCTCATTGGATGAGTGTTATAGACCCTCTTATATTTTATGAGCTTAAAAGTGCATTTATTTTAATGTTTATTTTTATTAGCTAAATATCTTAAAGTTGGTATCATGCATCACAACATTTCTATAGTAGCCAAAATGAAAGATAGTAATGCAATTTAGATTGTGTATCATTGATCCACCAGCACTGTACGCTTGTTGAAATGAATTCCATTTTATAGGAGCCCACACGTTTTACATTGTACACTTGTTAAAACTACTTATTAAACAATTAAACATACTCTATAACTACATTCATAGCTTCAGATTCAAGAAAGCAACTTCTCTTTCCATTCAAGTGTTTTCAATTTCATAAATTACCCAAATTATCCAAAGTTCATATTTGACGGTAGTTATTCCCATGGAACTCCAAGAGTATTGCATGTGGGGCCATACATAATAGTGACCTATTCTCATCCAAAAATGGTGACTAAATAATAAAGGAAAAAGTAAATAGTTCTGCTCTACAGACCTCTGCAAAACAAACAAACAAACAATCCTGTATGTGTAAGAACAAATATTATTAAATTGTCATTATCTCATATTTCATATAGCAGAAGTTCAGTTAATTGGACTATTTTATGCATTTGTATAATTTTATGGGTTTTTTTAGTTATCCAAAAATATCCATTCCTTGTGGATCTATCATAGTACATTTTAGATCCCAGATCACATGAGCTGTAGTCATATATCAGATTTTAATGAGTTCTGAGAAATGGTGGAGTTTGAGAAGTAGTATTTTTTATTTTAAATAAATGAATATAATGGAATAAGACAAGTAGATTATTACAGAGCAGCAAAAATTGTTGTGGTGGGTAGGAGCAGATCAGAAGAAATCTCTGGTTTCCATCAAGGAGAAACATCAAGAGAGAATGAAAGCAGCTCTTATGTATGAGGGGAAAAAATTGTGAAGTTTTAAAAAATAAAGAAGGCGGAAATAACAGCTGGGGAGAATCATGAAATCTGTGAAGGAAGCTTTCTTAAGTACTTAAGAGTACTGTAGCATTTTAATAATTTGCAAGGTACAATTATTATAATGTATTCCTGAATATTACCACAATTCTTCATTGTGATAATAACATAGTACTGTGATTAACTGCAGGGAAGAATTACATAAAATGGCTTAGCTACAAATTAAAAGTAATTTAAAAATTTTCCCAAATATAGTAATTTCTGTGTACATGACTTTTTTTTTTTTTTTTTTTTAATTTGTAGAAATTTAATAATGACTGGTGGATAGGACGGTTGGTAAAAGAAGGCTGTGAAATAGGATTCATACCAAGCCCAGTCAAACTAGAAAACATGAGGCTGCAGCATGAACAAAAGGCAAAACAAGGAAAATTCTACTCCAGGTAATAACAATAAATCATTAAAATCATAGCATTGACTGTGACACAACTTGGAGGTTAATTCTGTGGATGACACAGTTTGGTTTAATTATTGTGATTGGCATTTACAGACATTTTGAATCAATGAAGGAAGTAACATTTATTTATATTGTTAATGTCATTGCCATTTGAGATAGAAGGTAGATATTTAGATTGGTGGTTCGTAGTGACCTACAAGAGCTATTATTCCATTTTATTTTCATGAAATTTGTGCAAATATACATTGCAGTAAGTACATTTGTTATGTGTGAGTACAGTCTTTGACTTACAAATGAATCTCCCTAATGGGTACTCTCTAAATTCTTTAGCAGTAATGATCTTAACATTTCTAAACACTTAAAGCTGAGTTTAGAAATTACAGAAAATGTTAAGGTGAATTTATTTTTAAACTGAAGCCAGTACCTATTAGTTAGCTAAGGGAACAAAATGCTTTGGTCATGTCAAATTCGTTGCCCACAACTACAGCTTTTAAGAATACTGCATTTATTGATGGAAGTTTCATGTCAAGTCATTTGTTGTTTCCAACTGCAGCCATCTTTACATAAAAATAAAGACACAGTATCTAAATATATTGAACTATACCGCAAGATGATTATAATGTCACCTTTACTGTAGAACTCTTAATAAAGTAGTTTTCCAGTAAACATTATCACATAGAGAAGCAAATGCCACTTTCTTCTCTTTGGGTATGCAGGAAAAAATTATTTCCAGTATGTCTGAGTAGCATAGACCTGGAGTTGAGAAAACAGCTGAAAAACATTTGGGAAGCCAGAAAAACTTTCCTACTTCAATAGGAAGGGCAGAAGTGTTTGAAGAACATGCCTGTGCTGCACTGCTCAGCCACATCCACCAGCTGTGAAATGCCTTTCCTATGAGCCTGCTGTTCTCGGCAGGAGGACATCAGGTTCCTTATTCCTCTTATGACACTTGTGTTACAGCCAAATTTGACCCAGTGATTTGGTGCCTTTCCAAATTGTAAAGGCTTCCATTCTCCAGAACTACTCAGTGGAGATAACACTGTCCCACACCACAAATGCATTTACTTAGCGCTAATTAATATTTTAAGATAGAGAAAATGGAAACTAGTACTTTTGTATTTATTATTGGAAGAGTAAAGTAGCCTTTCTTACATTCTTCTCAGTGTTTTTCATGTTAAAAATGAGTAAAAAGCAACTTGGATAGGGTTTGCACAAAGCAGAACTTGACAAACCCCTAGTCTTTGTTGGAGAGAATTTTTTATTCCTGACTTACTTTGTATTGAGACAAGAAAATAATTTGTACTTGAATTAAATAGAGAACATGTTAGGCAAATACACTAACATATTCATTAGCGAGCTATCAATAACTCCTCTTTTAAAGCAAACAGATATGCTCACCCTCTTTATAATGAGTAGTAATAATTATGTATCAGTAGCTATATTAAAAACTGGGTTGCATTAAGGTCATGAGGAAGTGGCAGCATGTGCAGCAGAATGAAAATGCACAACAGAACAAGGAGTGTGATTGAGTTTTGCAGTTCCTCAAAATGTACAGACATTTTGTGTAACGTGTATTTTATACTGCTGCCAGAAATACTGTTTGTCTCTTGACTAGCAGCTCATTTAGAAGGCAGGTAATAAATAAGCTAGAATAAATACTGAGAAAGCTATGAAACTTCAAGCTAATTTGTTGCTTTATTCCAGTAAATCAGGAGGAAATTCTTCATCCAGTTTGGGTGACATTGTTCCTAGTTCCAGAAAATCGACGCCTCCATCATCTGGTGAGTAGGTCATGAGCCCTTCAGTTTCCAGGCTCATACACCTAATCTCTTAAAATTTGTATACATTTAGATCTATTTTTCTTGTTTTCCTGTACTTCATATGTATCACTTGGGTAGTTGTGTTGCCCTGTAGGGCTGTTTTGGGTAGTTCTGAAAGTAGCAGAGTCAGCACCAGTGATTTCAGGCAATGATAGAGCTGTTAATAATCCACAACATTCCCTCTTTGGTGTTTTGTAGCAAAGACATAATAAAATGATGAGACTGCATTGCAGCAGGATAGTTTGAGGCGTGGTCTGGTCAGTACTACTGAACAAGAAATACCTTCTGGTAGAGGAGAAAAGATAGCAATAAGAATAAAAATTCCCATGAGATTTCTGCAGTAGCTTCAAAAATGGCATTATTTTATAATAACAGGAACTCTTAGTTTCACAATTTCGATAGCAATGATGCACTTTACATAATTCTAACATACTGGATTTTTTTTTTCCTTTTGTGACAATTTTTGGACAAATACTGGTTTGTATTTTGAGCATCCACAAACAGATTTACCTTTAGTGAGGTTGGATTCAAAAGGCATGAAGCAAATCCATGGCAAATCGGTGGGGAAAACTGGCACTAAATTCTGCTGCTGGATGTTTTCTTTTCTCCTGAGAAAGAATGTACATTTTGAATACCCAAACCCAGAAAATACTAATGAGCATTGCTGGTGCCTTGTGTACTGAGGCAACGACTTGTATTTTCTAATCGTATCTGTTTATATGAAGCCTGGCCTACAGAGCAGGCATCTTAAAATGATCCTGAAAATTTTAAACTATTTACATGGACATTAAGAGAGAGACAGAGGATTTCAATCAAGTTATGGTCATAGCTTCATTTGATTAAATTAATTGAAAAACATATCTGTCTTCCTCTTGAAACCATGAATTCATTTGTAACAATAAACTTTATCACAATTGAAGTTTATCAAAATTCCACTTAAGTTCCATATCTCCCTTTTTTATTGAAAATATATTTTTAGTTTACTAATATGTGTCCATAACAAGTCTGCAGAACACACCTTAGTATTTTATTTTATGATTTCTTCAAACTGTCATATTTACTGTTAAGTCACTTTTTCAATGACTGCATTTTTGCAATACAAACTGTCCATGGACCTATAATTTTATAGTTAGAGCATCTGAAATGCTACAGTATTTTTTTTTGTATGCTAAAAAAACTTGGCAGTAGAACATATGAAATTTTCAGAATGTTGCACAGAATTTAGAGGTAAGAGAATAGGCAGTAGAGTTTGGTTACCAAGTGACCAATTGCTAGCCATGCTGTAATTTTCAGTTCATGGAATCATTTCTTCAAACAGTAGTTTTCAGAAACCCGTTTTTCTGGAGTAAGAGGAAAATCTGGTTAAATTTATTTAGTTATGTTGAAGATTTGGAAAACATATTAATGGACAGTACCTTACTCTGTGATCTTAACGGTTTGCGTCTGCAGTTGGGTTTATTTTTGCTTGTATTAAGACCTCCTAAGAAGGCTGAAAGACTAGGACAAGAACTCAAGTGACTTTGAAATATAGTTCAGTTATTATTCCCAGGTCTCCTCTTTATGAAAGTATAATAAATGGAAAATACAGAAATTATTTAATTAATTGAAGAGATTGTAAATGAATAGGTTGACTTAATTTTTTGATTTTGAGTTGGGGATTTTTTCTCAGTATTAACTAATGCCACAAAACAAAACAAAACAAAAAAAAAGCCACAAAACAACAACAAAAAAACCCAAACAAAAAAAAAAAAAAAAACCAAACAAAAAAAACCCAAACAAACAAGATGAAGAACTAGTGAAAAACAAATGAAAATTAGTCTCATGGCCATTATAATACTCAATATTATATTGATAGATTAATCAACCCATACAATCCTCATGAGCCACCAGACAGGATGATGATAATGTTGGTATTTACTTTGAAAAAAAACAGTGAACTAAAGACAATCAACAGTAAAAGAACTAGAACAAAAGATGTTAACATATTAATTCCCAAGGTTGGGAGTGAAAAAGGAGGTATTGATATCCAGCTGATCAAATGCTGCTTTTTTTTTTTTTTACAGGAAAAGCCTAACAACCCTGACTTTTTTTTTACTGATTATTTTAGTTGAACATAGAGCCAAAGGAGTTTTAATATGCCTTATTATGAGTGATTTATAGCATCTGCGCTGGCCTGTATTCAAGAAAAGATAATGTGTTCTTTTTATACTTATGAAGAGGATGAAGGAACAGAGATGCTACAAGAAAATGTTATGTGATTTTTGCGGCTGTTTTTAGAGCAGGAGTATAGAAACAGGCTGTGGATCTGCTCAGGATTTCCTGGCAAGGCCAGACTCAAAGGCTCAGTTCTGTAACTCCAAGATTGTCGGGTGTCATGGCATTAGATATGTGGATAACTCAAGTAGGAAAATATACTTTACTCAAACAGAAGAGATCACTGTCCCAAGTGTCTCTTAAATCAGTAGCTGTGTGTAAGCTTGACAGAAATCTTTATTTGTTGCATAATTTAATAGCACATGCTGCTGTATTAGTTGATGTCCCACTCATCAAGCAGCTGAAAGCAGGTCACTAAGGTGGTTTCATAATAGTTTGCAATGATTAATTCCAGGTTTGGATAAAGTCACTGTAAATGATACTGCTTGCCAGATCTATTTAGAGTTAGATCCAATTCAACATAATGGCATGGCGAGATAAGCATGTGTTGCCAGTGTGTGTTAAGAGGTGGGTAAGATCTTTACACACAGCGGTGATGTGATGCAGCATGTTTGTGGATCGCTTTTGTGTATGTACTTGCTTAATGAAGAGTAATTTCATACATTATGTGAGATCAGGATTAAGCCTTGTAAGCAAGAAAGCTTTGTCTTTTTTGCTTAGTTTCGGTTTGGTTTGTTTCAGATGTAGTTAGCAGGTATCTGTTGGATTCAGCATTCAGGATAACACGCATCTGCATTTTGAAAGTTTATTTTTGAGTTTATGATTATTTTTGCTTAAACTGTTATTACTTGCTAATAAGGGTAAATATTTTATATTTATGGTATAACTATTACGTATCATATATTCTTTTGGAATAGAGGTTCAACAGCAGTGGTTTACTCTATTCACTTCCATTTTGCCCTGCCTACATCCTCCATCTTTACAACAGGATCCAGATCTCTGAGACAAGCTGGGATAAATTTTCTCTCTTCTGCTACCCATTCTTTTTAGTTTTCACTATCAGTAGGTCTGTTTTTATTATTTCTAATAAATGTTTCTAATGACTACTGTGCATTTTTAGTTAAAACGGTTAAAAATGCCAATTGTAGTCCACCCTGAGATGAAAGCAGGTATTATTGTACCAGTATTAGGCAGGTTTTGCCTTCAAAAGTGACGTCCCTTCTGATTCTGAATTTCCTGTAGACATGCTAGTGACATCTCAAATTTCAGTTTTTGATACCCATTTTGAATTAACTTGCATTGATATAAAATAATTCATATGTTGTTGGTACGATCTGTTTACATTGGTGAAAATCTTTTCTATTCCAGTGAACTAGTTTGGATTTACGCTGCTGTAAAAAGAATGAACTTGGCCATTTCTCTGTTTTGCAAGAGTAATTCTGTGTATGTCTGGTGTAGCTGTGTAAAAAGGGATCAGAGGAAAGTGTTATAGTAGCTGTTACAGATTGCCTTCTGTCTTCTAATACTAATGTATTGCACCTTTAAATTTATCCCTTGGTTTTATTGTGGTTGATTTTCAAATTTTTATTTATTTACTACTCTGGACAGTTTTATTTTTCTTTACCTATGATTTCCTTTTTAACCTATCTTTAATTTCCCTGTCATCTGATAATTCTGAATTGTTTGTCTGTATATAGCTATAGACATAGATGCCACTGGCTTAGATGCAGAAGAAAATGATATTCCAGCAAACCATCGCTCCCCCAAACCCAGTGCAAACAGTGTAACATCACCCCACTCCAAAGAGAAAAGAATGCCCTTCTTTAAGAAGGTAACACCGACTTCCAAGCTCCCATCTGTCCTCCTGCTCACCTGCACTGCGTCACATTTCTAGTCCTGTTAAGTGTCTGCGTCCTTTGACAAGCCAATAACATGCATGCTTTGTTGTTCTTTGTTTCTTTTCCATGCTGCTGTAGCTAAGCAGAAGCAGAAATCGGTAAGTTTATATCGACATTACCTGTGTTTATACTGCCACTGGCATCATTAGCATTATTACCCTAGATTAACAATACAGTTTTTCTAAAACTAAGGAAGAAATGTATCAAACTGGTAGTGGATCCAGTACCTGAAAACAAACAGCCTCAAGTTCAGTGTCTCCATGAAACTCTGCTACAGTATTTGTCCTTTTTGGTGGAACAATGGGACACAGGCCTTCTAAAAGCTTGAGAAATGTATTTCTAAAAAATCCATACAATAAATCTTTCTGGTGTATGTTTATTCTTTCAATGTTTCCCATTTTTTTCCCCTTACAACTCAGTCTATTGAAATCATTATTGGATTAATTTATTCAGTATTTAAACTTCTAATTCACTATGTGCAAAATCTGCAGGTGAACTAGACCAGTGGAAAATGGCAGACTTGTTTTCACAGTTTACTTTGTGTTTTTCCTGTTGTTATGTATAAATTATCAGCCGAGTGTTCTTGCCATCCATCAGTCAGACTTTTTTAGTATCTTAGCTATTTAAAATGGTAGTGGTGCTTCCCAGGAGAGCCTATGTCTCTCCATAGATAACCCAGATAACTACAGAATTATGCAATTGGCATCCTGTTACAGCAAACTGCAATACTTTTCTAGGATCTTTGCTGGCCTAAGTTATCAAGACATTAGGTAGCAGCCAAACTATGAAGTGAAATACCACATTTCTACTTCTTAAAAAAAATTTAAATCTTTAATCTTTATATATCTTATTTGAGTTTTTTTAACCTCTGTCATCTACAAGTAGCAACAGACTGTTACAGTGCTTATAAGCAGTGCCAAGTGGCACTGTTGCAGTGCTGTGGATGCTCTCATGTTCAGTAGATAAAACATTTTTTCTCTCACTCGTTTCTTCTTGAACTCTTCTAAATAATATTGGATTGTTTCCAAAGTCACCAGTATTTGCTTCAGTAGGGTCTGTTAAGTACTGTGTCATTCACAGCCCTCTATGGAAATTAACATCAGTTTCTTGCTTTTGAGTAATTTCTTATTTAATCATATTTATAACCAACTATATATGCTAGGGAAGAATAATATATGTTAACATGTGTTGGATTCTATCTGCATAAGCATCTTTTGAAGATTTACCTTCTAGGTAAATCACTTGGGACTTGGATGGTGACTAGTCCTGTGTGTTTTCATTTTCTGGTATCTCTTTTCTTCCATCTGAAAATCATTACTGGTTTTACTCAGTTTTGTAATTCTGACATTTACAGCAAATGCTGCATGGGCATCCCAAACTAACCATACATAGTCAAAACATTGAGCAAAAGCTATATGGTCAAAACTACGCTAGTTTTTATTCAAACTCATATTTGAACTTGCATCTGCAAGGAAAAATGTGTAGCTCAACGCCAATCCCTTAGAAAATACTAGATTCTCTAATGCTGAGTTAAAAAACTTGAAAGCTTCCATTTCATGACTTTTATTCAATTTTCTGCTGACATCTTCATTACTTCAAGCTGTAAAGGTTAGAGGACAAAAATGCCTATTGCAACAGAACAGATTTTTTAAATACCCAATATTCCATCAAATGAGGTAATTTCTGTGCTTTCCCTATTTTTGAAGTAACTGGTTAACTTCTAGCATGAATACCTTCCATTGAGTCAGGCACATTAAGACAAAGATCTGTTGCATCAGAACACTCATTGTGCTTCTGTAATGAATTTTTCTTTAGGATCTGTCTCTGATATGTTTATCAGATTATTAGTTATATTAGCAAGAACAGTGGAGGGCTGCATTTTGATACTGGCACAGCAGAATTGCTGGGTTTTGCTTTGAAGTATCTTTAGTCAGATTCTGCACTGTGTGAAATAAATTCATTTCACATGCTTATGATGCCTTGGGCACTGGTATTCATTCTTATGGTACTAATTATCCTGTGAAGCTACAGGTAACAAAAAATAAGATAAACTAATGTTGAAAAAACATTTACAAAAATGTTTTCTGTGTTTTAGACTGCTTTAGACTGCTGCTTGTGTAGCATTTTGTGCTGTCACTTTATTAATGTCTGTCTTTGTGTTTTTGTGTTTTGGAATGTATATACTTGCTTTAAAGTTATTGTGAAACACCTTGGGATACACTGAGTACTGCAAAAATGAACAATGGCTGTGTTCTGTGATCTTGACTGATGTATTTGTACTATGTAGGCATCTGAAAAATAGATCCGGCATGCTTTTTTCTGTGTCACCCACTCATTCTCTGGTTTGGATTTTAATTGTTTTTTCCCCAAGACAAAGATAATCCAAACCCTCTTTTATAAACAAAAAACTCTTTCTGATAAGCCTTTTTATAAATTGTACATTATACATCAGTAAGTATTTGGTGAATATGGTACTAACAGAATCCATTCTTGGGTGGTGACAGGAACTTCCCCAAGTGGAAGGATTGTTATCCCAAGCTCTGTTTATGAAAATTTTCTATGAATTCTAACTTGATCAGTCATTATTTTGATTTCATTTGCAAGTGAGTTGCGGATGCAAATGTGGAAGTCAGACTAAGAGTGCTCCCATGGGAATTTGCAGTGGTGTCACAATGTTTTGTCCAACAGTAGACAGATCTGGATATAAAAGGAGATGTGTTATCCTTTTCTTCTCCTTTCTTATTTTATTTTTCTCCTTCAGAATGTGCCTAAGTAAAATTTTGGTGGGAAACAGATGTCACAGCCCGAGAGTCAATCTTTTCAAATCATTAACTATTGGAAATAACCTTTTCAGTTAACTGATTAGGAATTATGGAGTGGGACATGTGAATGTCTCCAGAATAACAGTTTTGTAGCTTTCCAGAGCAAATGTGAAACCAATAAGAAAAAGTCAAATTAAACTTTTTCATACGAATCCCTGAACCTATTTTGTCCTTATCTTGTATTACTATTTTGGGGGGAAAAATACTGAATCCAGAATTCCTGTGTTGGTGACATTACTGGAAATTCAGAGTTCCTGACATTGTAAGTACTGTGTAATACTTTATCTGGGTGCTGCGATGCTGAAAGTTTTTTTTTTTTTGTTTTGCAGACAGAGCACATCCCTCCCTATGATGTAGTGCCTTCTATGCGACCAGTAGTTTTAGTGGGGCCTTCTTTGAAGGGATATGAGGTAAGTGATTGTTGTGAGTAGTTTTAGTTTGCCAAAAATAAATGAATGTTCATAGATACGCAAGCTGAATAACAGAATTTGTTATAGACAAAAATCTAGACAGTTTTTCTTTTACTAGATAGCTGCTTACATGTATTTTATTTCATATCAGAATTCAGTTTAAGGAAAAATTACACTCCAATCCTATTTTCCAGATATGAGATATATCTTCAACTTTATTACATATTATTATTAGCATCAAGTATTGTGAATTTTCTGTGTGATTATTAATTGGTTGTTCATTTGCTTCTAGGTAACAGATATGATGCAAAAAGCATTATTTGACTTTTTAAAACATAGATTCGAAGGGCGGTAAGTACTTTGAAATGCACATCTACTTGAGTTCAGGTCCTGTTTAAGTACTACCAGGCTTTTAAGAGGAAATAATAACATTCTTGGAAAAATAGGTGTAGAAAATTTGGAACAGCAGTGTTGAGTGGACTATAGTGCTTCCTTAGCAGAGCATGGTGAGGATGTATTGCAGTGGGAAGTATTCAGTATTGTATATTTGTTGAGAGTGGAAAAAAGGATGCCTTCTTGTTCATGACTGACATTCATACTCCAGATTGCTAGATATTTATCTACAGATTTAATAACTGTGTACTATTAAAACAGTCTTTTGTGTTTTTAACAGATATCTCACTAATGCCACTCAGGTTCTACAGAAGCTGAAGAGGGCCACCATTCCACCTCAGCTGTAGTTGTTTGCAGTGGCACTTAACTTCGAAAGAGTGATACAAGATTCAGACTGCCTAATGTATAAAATTGTCAAGCTCTTGGTCCCTCAAGCTGGGAGCTAGGTTTGACAGTAGTGCTAGACTCTGTAATGGGAAGCCTCCATAGGACTGCTAGGGAGAGGTCAGTCCCTAGCCTTGCTGAAGTATGATCACCCTTGGTTGCAGACAGGTTGCACTCCACTGGGTTTTGATCTGAGTTTTTTTATAGTTTTTTTTTTTACCCTATCTGTTCTAGGTAAGATCCAATCTGACTTTTATTTCAGCCTCCAGGCATTACTGTAGTACACGTGTCAAATATAAACCATCTCTAAAATTCATGTAATTCAGACATCATGGACCCATGGACCAGAAACATGAGGTGGATTCTCCACGTTTGATTATATTGCTCTTGGATCAGGCCCAGATTAATGTGTACAATTGGGTTGACATCTGGGGGTGGAAATTGAGAAAATGATAAGGTCTTATTATATCTGTAACTTCAATGAATGTTCTATTTAGTTTGGAAGTGGGCAGTGCAGTAAGACTAATTTGTCTGTCCTGGTGCTGTCAGACATTCAAGAGGGAACCTGAAGCTCTCAATCAAGAGTATCAGCTCTTTAAAATCCTGGACAATGTAGTTCAAGCTGTTGGATTTTCTCAGTCAGAATGATGATGTTGATACCTAACGACTTAGTAGTCCATCTTATATTAGTCAGGGTTGTCAAGTCCTAGATATGTGCCTTCAGAAATGGAAGTTAACAAAATAGTGAGTGTTGCAAGCAGAAAAAAGAAGTTGTGATATCTTTGTCTTAAGGTATTTTAGAGCATATCTAATTTTCAGTTGTAGATCCAGTTGTGGCAGGGTGAATCCACAAATACTCTGAATACAATAGATTTGAAGCATCCCAAACTTCAGCAGAAATCTGAATTGGTACTCAACAAATTTGTTCAAGAGATCATTAAATACATGCTACTACTTTCACTGCCCTTCTGCTGTCAAGCTGAATCCACTCTCATGGAAATTGTTTCCCTATATGAACATACATACCCTTTGTTTAAATACCAGACATGTTCTTCCTGGTGTTGCATATTTCAAAAGACATTAAAATGACCTTAGAAAGATGTTAGAAAATCTTAAGATGAAAAATAGCATTGTTAGGCTGATAAATCTATCTTAGTTCAATATATCATAATTGCATTTGAAAAAGGGGAAAATTCTTTTCTATTTCATGTAGAAAGGAAGTCTACCAGGAAAGAAAACAAAACCCCAAAAGCTATAAAAGTTTGTAGTGTTCACATAAAAATAACTAACGAGTACCCCAAATTACACAATGGATTAAATTTTAAGACTATGGATTATCTGTGAGGAGCTGTGCCAGAAATCACAATTTTTTGTTGCTTTTATTTTATGTTTTATTTAAGTTAAGTCATGCCTAAATTTCCAAAATGATATTACTAATCAGTATTGTGCAAATAACTCTTGTTTTCCATATTAACTTCTGGCTTAGTTACATTTTGTAGGGTTTTAGATAAAAATATGCACTTGTTGAACTCATTGGGAAATGACCCATTGGTTGCATTTCACATGAACAGCATGTGACTGTGCTTGCTAGAGAGGAGCCCTCCCTGTTCATAGCAAATCCATTTCCTCCTTTAAAATTACAAGTAAATTCATACAAGGAAGAACAAGGGCATATCATCAGTCTGAATTAACTCTCAGCACTGGAAAAATGTGACCCCTAAACCTCATTAGAGCAGAGAGTTGGAAAGGGAATTTATCCAAAGGGTGCATTTTGACCCTGTAAAGCAAAACAAACCAAGTTGACTGTTTTCCTAGGAAGAAGAATATGCAGAAGGTTATGTAGCAGGTCAGTGCAAACAACTGGAAGTAACCACTTCTTACTTGGCTCGTCTTTTCTGATAAATACAAAACCAAGCCTGCTAAATACTCAGCCCAGAGTTTTCATCTACTTGCTCCTCTGTTTCACAGTCCACACTTTGGTTGGCTAGCATACTGCTGGGTCTTTCTGGAAAATTGTAGGTAACTCTTCCATCCTGTTAAAAAACATATGCTAGTAAACTGAACAATAAAGATGAATCATATGACTGTGCTAGTTTCCCTGCTAAGTCTTACCGTTGCCTGTTAACTCTGCATATCCCTGTATGTCTTACAGGTATGCTTAAATTAGACTGGTTGTCACTCAGTAGGTTTCAACACAGTAAGCAAAATTAGGGAAAGGAGAAAGCAGCCTATTCATACTGAGGTTGCTGATGCAAAGTCTTACCGTATCAGTCCAGGGAAGTTCTGTCTTCTGCAGCGTCTCTAACATCCTGCTGCCTCACCTTTCCCCAGCCACGTAACTTTGCAGCCAGTCTCATACTGCATATTGGTACTGGGCATAAAGGGGGCTGTCTTATCAGTAATTCTTGTAACAGTATTAGGTAGAGAAGGTTTCTTCTCAGTTCACGTTGTGCAAAGCATACCGTGCTGCTGAGGGGTAGAGTACTTGTTTTCCTGTAGTCCTAGCCATTTTCTAGCGATAAACAAGTCTCATTTTCTGCCCCCATCCCTGCAAGATAAGTAAAATTATCTTCTATTTTACTGTATTTTATTTTTGCAGTATATCAATTACACGAGTCACAGCAGACATCTCGCTTGCCAAACGCTCAGTATTAAACAACCCCAGTAAGCATGCGATAATAGAGCGATCTAACACAAGATCAAGCTTAGGTAAGTACCTATAATGATACTATCTACAAATCGACTGTCAAGTACTCTACTCTAAGTTCATACCTGCAAGCTAAAAATAGCCTTCTCTCTGCTGTGAGAAAATCACAATTCTCATAATTCAGAAATCCTGGCACTGGAAACAATTTTAAAATCACTGCCAGATAAACTTCATATAGTGCTGATTTTGGTTTCTCCTGCTTATGTGCAGTTTTCATCTTTTGCTGTTTTCTTCAGTGGGGAGAGGTAGCCATCCATAAGGTAAATAAAATCTGAAGAGATGTTCTTCTGATTAAATAGAAGTGATGGTTTCAGAGTGCCTGAAATTATATAGATATTACTGATATTGCGCTTTATCCTTGATACAATCACTAGTAGGGATTGCTACTGATACTCGACCTGAAAAAAAACTATTGAGATACACATTTATTGAGTTTAACATTTTTAAACTAGTGCTGAAGTTGATGCAAAAGATGAAGGATGGAAGAGGGGAGACATTTTTTAAAAATTGTATAGCTAGGTTCATAGCATACTTATCTGTAATCTTACATGAATCTTTTTGTATTGAAGCTTGTCCAGTTGTATAAGTAATTATACATTTGTTAGCCAGAAAGAAAACCAAATTTAGCTGTGAAGATGTAACTAAATGTCACCATCTAGTACACTGGCCCTAGGTGTCCTTAAAGTAAACAGGAAAAGGTGGTCACTTTGGAGTCTCAGCTCATGAGGAGTAAGCTCAGCCTTTTCTCTATCACAAGGTATATTATATCTGAGACTAGCTGAGGTGAATCCTGCCAGGAATCTATGTACTCGTGTTAGGGCACTCCACTGAGAAATGGGACACCCAAGTTTAAGCCCCTGCTTAATGTATAAAAAAGGAGGAACTCAAACTTGAATATCCTAGATTGCAAGTGAATGCTCCAGCCAGATGCCTGTCTTCACAAGGGTGCAGATTTCTCTTAGTAGCCTTTGAGAGAACTTAATTTCCTCTGAACACAGCATTTTATCTTAAAATCTTGTAAATTTTGTGGAACGGATTCATCCTACTATGTGAGTTCTTTATCAGTTTTATAACATAATTTATGAATACACCTGTACTTTGCCTGAATATTTAGCATTTCCCTCATATAGCTGTCCTTAGAATTAGCTTCTCTGCCTTAAAAAGTTAGGCTTCCCTTTCTTAAAAACTTGTGTCTTAAAACCCTTGCTGGGTCATAGAAGCTGTAAATCTTTACTTGCAAGAATCTTTGTGGAGCTGCCTTGTGGAAGCTATATGTCTTTAATTGCAAGTATTCTGATAGCTTCCAAATGTGTCTTAGTTTCAGTATACAATACAGTGACTATTGTCATTATCAGCTGCTGTTGTTTCACATGGGCACCAATGATACTTCCAGGACCACCCTGAGAAGTGTCAAGAAATATTAGGGAGCCCTTGAAGCAGCGGTTCAGGGACTCTGTGGTGCGGGTAGTATTTTCATCAATCCTCCCGATCAAAGGGGGTTTGAAAGGGCTGGTCAAATCTGGCGAACCAATAAATGTTTACAGGGCTGATGCCACAGCCAGAGGTTTGGCTAGTTAGACCATTGGAGTCGCTTTGAGAATCAAGGTGTGCTGCAGGGTGATGGGGTCTGTTCCATCTGTCAGAGAAGAGGAAGAGCACCTTCAGTCAGAGGTTTGCCAATCTAGTGAAAAAGGCTTTAATGTTGCCTGGGTAGAGGACCTCAATCCATTCCACTTCTACCAATTTGATACCAGTGCCAGCAATAGATGCCCAGAGCCTGAAGATGGATTACAGGTCAGCAGGAAACTACCTGGAGTGCAGCACAAAGGAATTCCAGCCACTCCAGCCAATATGCTGGCTTCATCAAGGGCCTTGCTTAAATGCCTCTATGCAAATGAACATAGCATGGGGAACAAACAAAAAGAGTTAGAGACGTGCGTACACCTATAGGGCTACAATCTTATTAGCATCACAGAGATGTAGTGAGATGGTTTTTATGACTGGACTGTTGGAATGGAAGGATACAGGCTCTTTAGGAAGCACAGATATGGGAGATGATAAGGGAGTGTTGCTCTGTATGTCAACATCCAGACTGAGTGCATGGAGCTCCATCTGGGGATGGACGAGGAGATGACCAGGATTTTATGGGTCAGGATTAAAGGGATGGCAGGGATAGGTGACATTACAGTGGGGGTCAGCTGCAGGCTACCCTACTAGGAAGACAGAGCAGATGAGGCCTCCTGTAGACAGATAGAAGCAGCCTCATGTTCACAAGCCTTGGTACCCGTTGGAGGGACAACACAGAAGGACGTAAGCAATCATAAGCAATAACTTAATGACTTTTTTGCCTTGGTCTTGACTGCTAGTGCTCCAGCTACACCACCTAAGTCACAGAAGGCAAAGGCAGGGTCTGGGAGAATGAAGAACCATCCACTGTAGAAAAAGGTCAGGTTAGAAACTAAGGAACCTGGAGGTGCACAAATCTATGGGATCTGATGAGAAGCATTCATGGGTCCTGGGGAAACTGACAGATGAAGTTACTAAGTCACTATCAATCATATTTCAGAAGTTGTGACGGCCTAGTTGAAGTTCCCACTGACTGGAAAAGGGAAAACATAACCCACATTTTCAGAAAGGAAAAAAAGGAAGATCAGGGGAACTACAAGACAGTCTCACCTCTATGCCCACCAAGATCATGGAGCAGATGCTCCTGTAAACTTTGGTAAGGGACACGGAAAATAAGGAGGTGGTTAGTGACAGCCAGTAGAGCTTCACTAAGGGCAAATTGTGTCTGACAAATCTGGTGGCCTTCTATGATGGTGGTACACCATTTGTGGATAAGGGAAGAGCAACTGTTATCAAGTACCTGGACTTCTGCAGAGCATTTTACACTGTCCCACATGACATCTTGCTCTCTAAATTGAAGAGACGTGGATTTGACAGATGGGCCACTCAGTGGGTAAGGAATTGGCTAGATGCTTGCACTCAAAGAGTTGCAGTTAACAGCTTGATGTCCAAGTGGCGAGTAGTGACAAATGGTGTGTCCCAGGGGTCAGTACTGTGAAAAGTGCTGTGTAAATTCTTTGTCAGCAACACGGACAGTGGAATTGAGTCACTCATCAAGTTCTCCAGTAACCCCAGCTGTGTGGAGAAGTCTACATGCTGGAGGGAAAGGGATGCCATCCAGAGGGGTCTGGACAGGCGGGCCTGAGTTACAAACCTCATGAAATTCAACAAGGCCAAGCACAAGGTCTTCCACATGGGTTGGAGCGATCCCAAGCACAAATAAGTACAGGCTGGGTAGAAAATGGATTGAAAGCAGCTCTGAGGAGGACTGATGGATGAGAAGTTCAGCATGAACAGGCAATGTGCGCTCATAGCCCAGAAAGCCAACCTCATCCTGTGTCCAGCAGGTTGAATCAGGTGATTCTGCCCCTCTTCTCTGCTTTCATGAGATTCCACCTGGAGTACTGTGTCCAGCTCTGGAGTCCACAGTACAGGAAAGACATGGACCTGTTGCAGTGAGTTCAGAGCAGGGCCACAAAAATGATCAGAGGGCTGGAGCACCTCTCCTACAAAGACAGGTTGAGAGAGTGGAGGTTGTTAAGCCTGGAGAAGAGACACTATAGCAGCCTTCCAGTACCTAAAGGAGGCCTATGGAAAGGAACTCTTTATCTGATGAATTTTCTGTAAGTCCACAAAAAATACTATTAAAGGAGTGTTATTAGGTTTACAAACTCAAGTGCAAGACAGAGGTTAGTAATAGTAAGAAGGTTAACTGAGCAACTTCTTAGTACCTTTAGATTATGTGTGCTGTGATTCAGTCTTTGGATAGGTGTTTGCAGACTACTTTTCCATTAGTCCTCTACCTTAATTTATTTGAAAAAATGTACAGACTAATGTTGGGGAATTGGAATTCCTCAGTGAATCACTCTTTTGCTTGCTATAAAACTTGTATAATATGTGAGGCAAGAAAATTGAGGAGGGCAAATGCAGGTCTCTAAAAGCACAAAATTTAAATTTGAGGGGGAACAGAATGGGAAACAGTGTTTTGACCAGAACTTTTTGTGGCAGTAAATCAATCAGTTTTAGCAGGAAATATTTTTTGGATCCAGTTTGAATTCCTGATCATAAACAGTAAACTCCTTCATCACCTATCTTCCTCTACCCTCCAAGGAGGTTTTAATTAAAACCCACATTTGGGTTGTAGGACATTCAGAGTCAAGCTCCTACTGTATCTGGTTTGGAACAGGGATCTGAATTTCAGTCCATGTGGGACACGGGGGAGATAAGTTGCTGTCTGTCTCTCCTCGTTGAAGAGTCAGTGGTGTGTGGACCAAGACCAGCATGTTTATTTCTACATCTAGTATAATTTAAAAACATCTTTTTATTATAGCAAATATAGCTCCTCAGAATTGCTTTATGTTATCTAAATCCCCTCCCGCTTCCAGGTTCAATGGGAAGCTATTCATTTACTCATCCACCTTTGCGTAGTGGTCCCTCATTTATCCCTCAGTAATGCTCACATTTATGAACAGTTGTAACTGCAGCAGAGAAGGCTATTTCTTAGACTTTTGAAAATACTTTTTTAAATGTAAGTATTGTTTTAATAAATGTTCCGTCAATGAGTTGATACAGAGCAAAGGTAATTGTTCCTGATATTTTAATGACAAATACTTTGTTGGGGAAGTAAGCGAACCTCTTTTTGAGAACAACTCTTACCTTATCACCCAACATGGGTTTGCAGTATTATTCATGTTGTTTATGATTGTGCATAGCACAGTAAACGGTTGAGTGAGTGCCATTATTTGTAATCAATTTAGTAGATAACCCAGAATTAATTTCAAGGAGGCATAGACAAATGATGTGATAATCAGGAGCAGGAATTGCCATGAGAAACAATTTACAGGTTTATAGGGAAGTCTCAGTGGGCTTAATGCTACACACAACTATCTACTGGAAATTTGCTTCCATAAAGGAATCAGTTAAAAATTTACTTGGAATTTGACTCATAGGAAACCCATGCTACCACTGAATATTCTAGCATAAAATTAATGGATCCAAGAAGTTTATACACATAGTGTCTGGCTTAAAAAGATTTAGGAAGACAGTACAGTCTTTTTCCTCTCCTGTATGGAAGCTTGATTTGTATTTAAAGAGAAATGTTTGCTTGTCAGTACTGTTATATGTTAAAAATGTGAAATGCTAGAACTAAATTAAAGGGCAATGGATTAATTTCTGTACAAGCCTAGAAGAAATCTTATAACTTTTAAAAGACTTTTCTCTCCAAGAAGGTAGAGTACGTGATTAAATCTCACTCACCTGAAAATCAGTCCCAATTGGCTTCATTATATTTCTATATGTACACATGCCATTTGCAGAAACTGCTGAACCAGCTTTGTGCTTTTGCTGCATTTCTTTGTCAAAAGGACCCAAACCTTTTTTCTCGTTGCTTCTGTGTATGTTATACTTGTTTATTACCTTACCTCATGCTGTATGCCTTGTACAAGAACCTGATTGTCTTGGCTTTTTCCATTCTTTGCTTCATTAATGCTCTCCCTATCCAGATGTTTTGGGTATGTATACAAGCTTGCAAATTACTTTTCCTGCTGTTTTGTGTTCAGTGCTTTATTGTACCTCACAGAACCACCTTGTGTTTCTTGTAACTGGTTCACTGATAGACAAAAGCCAATCCTGTACGGCATAGTTAAGTATTTCTTTTAGAAAATCTTGATAATTTTCGTTATTTATTTTCAAGTAATTAAAGAAAAAAAAAAAAGTTGAGGTTGACAAGTAAACACTAAAGATTAGGTTTCTGTACATTTCTAAGCTGTGTGCACCTAATCTGCATATTCTAACATACATGTGAATGCTGATGTAAAATATGTCATTGTCTGTATGGTACAGATTGATTGCAGTCAAATGGCTGGGGATATTTTTATTTGCTTTGTGTGTGCATATGCAATAACCTGTCAGGCATTACGTGCACCCAATTTGCATGTGCAATTGAGTGCCTGCCTTTGGAAAATTGTCTCTAGAAAACATATAGAGCTCCCATTTCTGTCATTAGGTTGACATCCCAGAGTTTTGTTTTCTGAAAATGAAACATAAACGCTGGAATAAATAGTATTGGATTATCAGTGCAGATTTCAGTCTTGTGTTTTTATTTTCTTGTTATCTGTTTGAAAAGCCAGTTGAATGCTTGAAACTATGGTAACAATTTATTTTATATATATGTATTTTATATATATGTGATACATACATTATTTTATGTATATATTATACATTATGTGTATATATTTATGGTAATGTTGTTAGTGTTCTTCACATTTGGTAATTTAATGACAGTTGTTATATATGATAAGTTTCAAGTAAATGCTTCCCTAACTATAAATTAAAAATAAACTTATGAGGGTGCTAAGCTTCATAAAAATCCTCCCGTTCTTACAGAGGCTGTGGAACAGGAATGTAAAATTAAGATTTGACCAAAAAGTTAATTTCCATTGCAAAGTCTCAAGGATCTAATATAGCTCAAAAAGGTCTTCAATGAGTTATGGAAAATCTTGATTGTCCCTTTATCAAGATAGATGGGGCAAATGTCCAGAACTCTGATTTGCAGGCATTAAATGATCAGATAGGGTAATCTGCTAAATCTGAAGCTGCCTTGAACCAGAAAGGTGGAATCTAGCAGCCAAGAGCTTTTGGTTTACCATGAGCATGTGGCTACACATCTTTTTACACACAAATGGGAAAGGACTGGCATGAAGATCCTGAACCTCTAACAATTTATCAGCCTCACATGTCTTAAAATGCTCTTTTAACCTGCTGACCCAGCCTTGATTTTGTTAACTTAGTTTAGAGTCTCTCTAGTGAATTCTCCAGGTAGTTCTGCATTAGAAATTTGGTACTAACTTTCCAATATTCTAACTTATGCATATTTTTTTATACACTACTAGCAAAGTATTTTAAAGAAACTTCCTGAGTGCTTCCAAAGGACATAAGGAGAAAAAAAATAAAATATTCCTGATTTATGTAAATTAGAGATTGCTCTTAGCAGTATGTCACTATATTTTGTCATTGCACTGAAATACACAAGATAAATAAATATCTTGAAACAAAGCATGTGCTATAAAAAGGCAGTATAGCAGTGCATTAGCATAAGTTTTTAAGGTCACAGATATCTGTATAACAACTAAAATACCTGGATAGTTTAATTAAATATTTTTAGCAAATTAGCTGTTTGCTTAAGAATATGGTTTGCTACCTTTAGGTTGAATCGATCCAGTATTTTTTGTTTCTCCTAGGCTCATGGGAACTGATAAAAGATTGATGTCTGTCTCCTCATTTTATCCAAGACTAAGGGTTTGGGTTTTTCAAGCAGAATGCCAAGAAATCTGGATTTATTTCTGTTCCCTGCTAATAGAGTCATGAACTCATAATGTCAGGGCTATGGTCACCTTCACGATGGTTGTCAGTCAGACCAGCTGAGTCTTTGCATAATAATTAAACTTTCCCTGGAGAACAAACTGGAATTCACATGTTTTGCTTCCCACTCTAATCATCAGGCTACAGAGTCAGTGTCTCTCCCACTCAGTGAATACGCAAATGTTTTGAGTGGCACACCATCAGCAGGAGGACTTGAATAGCCAGCGATGGAGTGGTTCCACATCCTCTCTCTGAGAAAGGCTGAGCATTTTTATTTATGTTTGTTCTGAATAAAACAACAAATCTAGTGAACACTTACTTAGTGTCTATGTATGGACCAGAGCTGCAAAAGCCTATAGGACTGCCCTGAGCAATGGGGCATGGTGCAGGAATACCCACATTCCTGCAGCCTGATGCGGTGATACCTATTATGAAATATTCAGAGACGCTTGGTCCTCTGGGCAAAATAAATGTTAGACTACTTCTTTGCCCAGTCATACTATCCCAATTACTTGCTAATAGAGTGTAAGGGAAGTTGATAGATGTCGTGCGATGCTGCTGCATGACACCTGGAGCAGCTGTGGTTACACTTGGTGCAGTTGTCTCAGTGCAGTTCTCCTTTGTGCAGTGCTTATCCATTCATGTTTCTACTGCAATCCACTGATTTCAGGCTTTTATATTGAATGACTGTTAAAACTTATTTCCAGTTTAAACCTGGCACAAGAGGCATCTTTCCATGAATGCTATTGTTCTACTAGCCCGGAAAAATAAGGGAGGAAATAGACATTTTCTTGTACTATTTAGTATTTTTAAATGACACTATCTGTTTTGTATTTTCACATATTTGCAGTATTGTATTTCAGGAGATGTTAGTCCATTATAAATAGACCTTGGTTACACTGAGGTTTCCAAACATCACATTTTGTCTGTAAATACCACTTAGACATGCATATTCATTCAAGGCTATCTGAATTCTGTCTACACTGAGCCTCAGCAGGCAGAGAGAGGAAAACCCTGTTTTCCTGCAGCACCTCACCCCACAGCTCCCCTCCAGTGGAGGCCAGACAAGAGCACCAGGCAGAGCAGGAGACACCCTCCTTGCCTCCCTACCTTATCCCTCGTAGGAGCCCCATCTGTTAGGCATGAGTAACACATGCAACCACTTTCCCTGGAAAGTATTGTCATCCTCCCACTCCCACCCTCCCCTTTTTATGTAACAAGCTAGTGGCTAAGGGATTCGGTTGAGACCAGGCAATGTAAGTATACTCACAAAACTACATTTATGTTAGAAATTTGATTAAAGCACCTGTAATCCAGGTGTCTTCTGGCACATTGCCTGAAGACTGACTTAGAGTGCTTATTCCTTTTTACTTGCTTATGTTCCCCTCCAAGAGCTTTTCCTTCTTGGCTGGGTAGGCTGGAAGGCAGGCACAGAGTTTCCTGCTCCCCAGCAATGGAACCAGTATGGGGTGGGAGACACCTAATTCTGTCTGGACACCAGGAGGCTTAACCTCCCTGGCTGGGGAAGAGATGGAGCCAGCTGTCCTCTGTGCAGCATGACCCCCCCTAGCTCCCTCCCTACCCAGAGCAACGTTGGTGCTGGAGGGGAGGAAAGCGTAAGATGAGAAGAAAAAAGCCAAGCACTTACCTGCATGTGGGGTTTCTTACTGTATTGCTCTGGACTGCTCACATATCATGTAGCTTTCTGGATCACCCTCAGTAGCACCTTGGTGCTACTTTGTATATAATGAACACAGGCATCTAGCATAGTGTGGGATAGCTTCCTGTGGCCAAGTACCTGCATTCTGTTTAGTGCGATACCTAATATAGCACTTTGGTGATTTTGCCCTCAATACAAACGTGTATACACACACGGTCACAAATTCAAATTTAAAATTTTAATTCTGTCAGTCAAGCTCGTTATTTACTTTATAATCAAGAGGTGTATAGGCACAACTCAATAGTGATTGTTTTCTTTTGGTTTTTCTTTATTAATTTTCTTGGATTTCAGATATAACCTTTATCCATTTCTCAGGTGGTTTTTTTTTTTTTTTTTTTTTTTTTTTTGTTGCAATACTTTCTGTGTACCTTTAAGAGGCATATATAGCACAATTATTTCCAATGCCTTTGTTTTAGGATTCCTGACGCTGCCTTAAACTTCTCATTTCTTTAATGATGCTCATGGAATTTAGTGATTAATATTTTGAAGTAAGTGTGCTTCTATAAGTGAATTAGCACAAGAAGAATCATGGCAACTGGTGTCTCTTCTCTTTCATTTATAGAATTATTTGAAATCCATTTGTGCAAGATGTTGCTAATCATTTTTGTATGACATGCATTGACATAGGTATGTTCTTTTCATGCTAGGCATCTGTAATTTTGGGAGCTCTGTTAAGAAGAAGAGCGCACTTTGTTTCTGTGGCTGTTGCATTCCAATTCACAAATCTGTTTCTGTGAACAAAACAGTGCACAGATAACAAAGAGAAATAGACAAAATCTAATTGGTTAGGATATTAAACTTATACGGTACTCACTTTACAGTATGTGAACTTCACTGCTCCTGCTGCCTATAAGCAATATTTTTGGTTTCTATTTTGGCCTTTGCAGGCCAAAAGCATGAACACTTTGCATCACATCCCCATCAGAAAACTGCTATCTCATCAGGGTCTTCCTAAAACATACTGCTGGTGTAGCCACTGCTCTGTCAAGTTGGGTGTCCCAGTGTCTTCTGGCTGCTATGGATGCTTTCTGCCCAGGTTTGAAGGAGGGTTGTGTTTCTCCAACTGTGTAGAGATGTTCTTTTAGCATGGTATTGTATAAGTGACCCTAAATTCCACCATAGTTCATCTTGTTATTAGTGAATTGGCATAAGTGCAATGTAGTTTTGTTGTGGTTTTGCCTGTACTTTAGGTGGGATTATTATTTTAATGAACTATAAAAAATTTTGCTTGAAATTCACTTCTAAAGTCCAACTGGTGTAAAGAATATTTGTCTGCCCTATAATAGGATAATCCATTTACATGTGCTCTCATTGCACTGAATTTCTATTTATTTTAGAGTACAGTAGGGATATTTGGAAGTAATATATGGGTGTAATTTAAATGTGCAATTTAAAGTTGGCTGGGAGATGTGTTCTTCTTGTTTCTTAGAGTACAATAGACCCCTGTTGTGTGGAATAAATAGTTGAGTGCTCCTGTCGTTTAAAATATGTTCCCTTTCTTATTAATGCGGAGACCATATCAAACAGATTATAAAGGTCACTTCAAAATCTGATAGCTTGTTTCTGGTTTGAGTGTTGTAGCTGGGCTGCCAGCATTTCATGACAATTGTCACAGTAAATCTAATTGTTTATGCCTCTCATTATGATTGGCAAGCACAATTTATTGGCAGTAACTGGCCTCACTGTTACACCTCTCCAGTACATCAGATGGGACATTATTATAAATAGATTATATTCACAGAGGTGGGAAGATTACTAAGCTATTACTGTGCTGTTTTGAAGACACCACACTGGCATTGTTCTCAGCTCTCTTTTTTAACTACCAATGACATTTGCATTACTATCCCCATGTGACATTGAAGGTTCTTTGCTTACTTTGGTCAAAAGTCTGAGAGAAAATTTATGTTGTGTATCATGTTGGGAAAGAATCTTTTGAGATGTTGCTAAATAAAGAAGAAAACCAAAGCTGCAGCAGTGGATAAAGCCTTTTTCATCTAATAAGAGAAGCTACTATTATTTCAGTAATTGCAACAATCTTGGGTGTAGTAAAAAGTTAGAATACAAGGAAGATTTCAAGCAAAATGAAGACTTTTCTAGATGCTGAAGAAGTACTCTAAGGGACAGGAGATCAGGACCTCTTCAGCAATCTGTGGCATTTTTTCCCATCCATTCCTGACTGGAGAGGTAGAGGCACACCATGCAGTGTAGTTCCTTGAACTTTTCTCATATAGCTAAGCTAAGAAATGTAAATACTGAAATGCTTTTTGTTTATGGTAAAGGTATCTCTCCCTTTTCCAACTCAGGTAGAAACTATTGGTTCATAAGACCATAGTTACCAGCAGTTATTGCCCTGAGTATGTTTCACAACAGAAGATACCTCGAGGCATACTTTGTCCTGGAAAAGTACTGTTTCAAAAATTACAGCAGGAAATCTAGTTCACAGAGATATGTTCTATACTAGCAGAAAAGTGCTTCCAGCAGTGTAGCAAATACTGCTTCCCCAGACAAAATTATGATACTCTGGCAAAAAAGCAGATTTTACTGGTTATAAATCATCTTGAACAAGGGTTTTAAGCAGTCTGGAATGGTCTTAAAATGATACATTAACTGATATAGTTATTCTGGCTGAAGTGTGAGCTTGGTTTGAAATTGCAGGAAAGCAATCCAAAATCATCATCAGAACAGTATGACAGATTATCTCTGTTTAGTCTGTTTGTCATTTGGATTTAAATTAGGGATAGGCTATTGACTGCTACTAAATCACTAGGGCAATGGTATGCAGTCATTCCAACAATATCTCTATGTAACCTAAGTATTTAACTCTAAGTTGCAGAAAGTGCAATCATGAATGTGCCAAGAACCATCAGAATTTCTGTCTTCAAAAATGTGGCCCTAATTCAGACAGCAGCTGGGCCACAGTGCTTTTATCACCAAGCAGGAAAGCACACACCAGCACACGGCGCACATCTCACAGTGTTCTCTGCTGTAAAAGACTGCTTGGCATGTACAAAGCCACAATTGGAGATAACTACAAACAGATGGAAGTGATCTCTAGTAGATCCAAAACAATGTCACAGAGAGCATCATATATAGATTTTTTCTGATGGCCATTTAAGATGTTACTTCATTTATAAAATGATTGTAGTAGTTACCTATTGATTTGAAACCAAAAGACTTTGAGCTAAATAGAGGCTAGCTAGGGTTCTTTGCTCTCTGAAATTTTGCAAGCTTACCATGGTACCAAATATATTCAGTCACTGTTCTAAGAAAATAAAAATATATCTCTTCACACCTCTTGAAAGAGACCATTAGCTATAGAAAACTCTCTCTAGTCAGATCAGATAGACTGTGTTTTCAAGCAAATGTAATGCCTATGCCAGCATAATAGATAAATTGCTGATAGTATAATTTCAGGAAACTCTCTAATAAGTAACAACCTCTCGTTGACACTTAAATTTCTACGGTTATCTTCTAATATTGTCTTTGAATGGGCTAGTATCTAATCTGGTTCCCGTTCATGGAGCATGTACAGCCTTTAAAGGGAAACCTATACGGATTACAATCTTGTCTAGCTCTATAACTTTTTTCATAGACTTGTACAAATCACCGGACTTCTGTAGTTTCTCAGTGAAGTCAGCCTATACCGAGATCTGATGAGGAAAACGCAATTACATTTGAAGGATGATTTTTGCAGTTATAAGCTTTAATTTTATTTCATTTGAGAGTGAGGGCAGTTTCTACATCACTTGTGAAAGCGGACACAGCCCATCTGTCTTGGAGAGGTTGCTCTGGAAACTACTATCAACTGGGCAAGGAGCTGAGGAGATGGCAGTATGAGTTACCAGATGATGATTTTTTCTGGGAAAATCACCTTTCCAGAACTCCTGGGGCTCTGAGGAAGATACCATAGCATTATTTGGATTATTGAATTAATTTTTTTCAAGAAGTGTTTTACACATAGTAATCAAATTTTTAATATGGTGTCATACTGAGGCCAATATACAAAGGAAACTCTTTTCCAGAGCTTTGATAAGTTGAAGTAAGTGGAAAAATATGAGGTTCTGCTTGTATAAACACCTCGGTAAGTCTTAATACCTATCTTGTACATTCCAGTTTGAAAAAAATTCGATGTAAGATTAAAGTCTGAGCTGAAATTACTTGCATGTAGGAAATTAATGGCATAGTAAGATTCCCATGTGATGTAGCAGGCATTCTTACCTCTTTTTTTTCTTATATGTAAGACAGTCTGGAGTCCTGTAAGAAAGTATCTCTCTAGGCTGAGATGACAGAAAGCAGTGGAGGTGAGAGGGGCAGAGCTGCCTGCAAAGGCAACAGGTAGGGAGCAAAATGCTCTTGTTAACATTGCATTTTTTTCCCCTAATGTACCAGGGGTATGCATGGCTAACAACTTCTGCCAGCCTGAGGAGGAGCAACACACCAGTCTACCACATTTCTATATTTCTTCAAACTAATTGCATTTTAATATTTTCCTAAGTGTAATTTTCTCCTTATCTGCAGCTGAAGTTCAAAGTGAAATTGAACGGATTTTTGAATTAGCAAGGACACTGCAGTTGGTAGTGCTTGATGCTGATACCATTAACCACCCAGCTCAACTAAGCAAAACCTCTCTGGCTCCCATTATAGTATACGTAAAGATTTCTTCTCCTAAGGTAAATATTTTACTGATATTCATGATGTTTCAGTCTTTTTTTCCCCCCTTATTTTTGGTCGTAGATGGAGATAGTTACACGTACTCATAAAATTTCAGAGCTATATATTGCTATTGCTTTCCTTTGTTTGTTGAAATATTATTAATCAAAAAAGTATCTTAGCTTAGTTCTGATGTTGCTAAAACCCATTTTGAAAAAGATGCTGTAGCTCCAATGGATTTTTAAATGGGGCGCTTTTACTGTCAGTCACACAATGCTAGCAGTTTGATAAATCAAAATAATGCAGAAATGAAAGGAAGATTTTCATATAATGAATATCAGACTGATAGGTAAGCTTTATATCTCCTGGTAATGTACTCTTTCATTTTGTGAAAAAAATAATTCACAGACCATGTAAAGAGGCATTTGAAAGAGAAGAACAAATTATGAGTAAAGGACTCAGAAGAACAATAAAAGAATTTCAACAAATAAAACCAGAAGCAGCAGGAAGGGAACTTTTTAGTGCTCATAACAGGAAAGGAGATGTTGGGAAGTAAATGAGAATTAGTTGTGAACTAATAGGTTGTGAATATCATGGGAAATGCTCCTGAATCCAGCAAAAGAAGAATGTGATTTGCTTAAGTGAACAGTTAAAAATGTAACATTTTAAGTGGTTATATATGTACACTAAGTTGAAATCTGCTCACTTTTATTAATGTCTTATTTTTCACAGGTTTTACAGAGGTTAATAAAATCTCGAGGGAAGTCTCAGGCCAAACACCTTAATGTTCAGATGGTGGCAGCTGATAAACTGTCACAGTGTCCTCCTGTGAGTTACTGTTAATTTTTGTCTCATCTTCGAAAAGGTGCCTTTCTTTTCAAGTACCAGCTTAATTACATAATTTCTGAGAATGCTTGCCCTCTTCTGGCCATATTTCACTCTTGCTTTTTTTTCAGAATCTCTTAATGTCTCTGGGCTCTGCACAAGAGTGGAGGGCAAAAAAGTCCTGGTCACAGATAGTTATTAGGGTGTGTGCTGAACACATTCAACACACAAGATAAGCATTTGGTTTACTTGATAATTCTTTTGGGGTCACTGGTCTAAAAAATGAAAAATGAACCCTCTTGTGGCTGTGCTTTATCTCTGGCTGGTGGTTTGGGTAGCTCCCTTTGGGAATATGTCACCACAGCCCATCACTGCTGGCATTCTTTGTCGCAGTTCTGGCTAGAGTGTTAAGAGTGAGCTAAGAGTTCTGCAGCTTTTCTGTTGGTGTGCACTGAAGCAAATTCTTTCAACTTCCACCTATAAATTGGAGATGATGGGACCCCAGCTGTGTTTTAAACATGGCAAGCATTATTCCCTGCATACTCAACTGTCAAGAGCATGGGTAAAAGACCAGAAGATGAAGGTTCTGTTCAGTTGCAGATATGGAAAATTGCTATAGTTACGGAGCTGAGTGGAAGGGATGTTTTCATCATTTAAGTTCAAGCATGTCAGTTAAGAGACTTGTCTGCAGGTCCCCAAGAAGTCAGTGCTAGAGACCTGCATAGACTTTCACGTCTGCCTTCAGGAGGACTTCTGTCTCCCTGACTAAGGAGGGACTGCAGGAAACTTGCCTCCGCACATTAGATATCTAAAATTAGATCATGTGCCTAATCTCTTACCTAATATTTGTATTACACTTGGAAATTGGATGTTCTGTAGTACTTGTGTTTCTTAACATTAGTTACTGAGTTTAGTTTGTCTTAGTTTTCTCTTAGTTATTCTAGATATGGGGAGTGAATCGCTTTTCTTGCCATTCTGCATTGTTCCAATAGCTAAAAAGCTCAATATTTACTGGATATTTGAGTTTTAAGATTTGTTCAAGCTGCCTCTTCATATCTTCATTGACTGTGAATTGCCAAGTAGAAGTTACAAGGATTTGCTTTAGCAAGTGCAACATTAATGTTAGTTATCATTGCTGTCTTTTGTATCAATTTCATTTAAGAAAAATAATCCAAAGGGGTGAAATATCTTAACACAAGTATTACAAATGTGGTTCATTTTTGATGAATGGAAAACCTGGTAATCAATGTCTCTAACTGATCTTCCTTTAGCTGTTGGTTATTCTCACTAAGACCTTTCCTTTATCAGGAAATGTTCGATGTAATTCTTGATGAGAACCAGCTTGAAGATGCTTGTGAGCACCTTGCTGACTATTTGGAAGCCTACTGGAAGGCCACACATCCGCCTAGCAGCAATCCTCCTAACCAGCTTCTCACTCGCACACTTGCAACAGCCACTCTTCCTATTAGCCCAGGTCCAAATATTAATTTACAGGTACAGTTTTTTTGCCATTTCTTCTTTTTTTTCTATCAGCTTCTTCCTCTTCCAAAGCACAGCGGTAGTCTGATACCAGAATATACTGAATATGTCTTACTGTTGTTGATAGAGTAGGACCTTTTTCAATAGACATTAACCCCTCTTCAATATAAAAGGCAAATATAGGCACGTCATTGTTAATGCTATTGTATTCACAGTAGCATGTGTTTGTGTATTGACTGGGGGCTGGTTTTGATTCCAAACACTAAGCCAGCCTGACTGAAAACATATGGTGACGTGAAGTGGAATACTTAAGATTTCATTGTGCCCAGGACACCGCTGCACCAGTCATATGTGTAGCAGCCACAAGCATTTTTATAGCTGGCCATATGTAATCCAATCAGAGGAATAAAACTGGGCTAATACTATGCACGTTAACAGCCTCTGGTAACTCTCTGACTGATGGGCACAGTGTCGCTAATAGGCAAATCCCAGCCCCGGAGGCTCTGCATGACAAATTGGGTTATGTACAGTGCAGAGCCACAAATGTTGGAGGGAATCTGTTCCTATCCTCCCACAGGCTATAGAGTTGTAGATGTTGAGAATGACTGACTGTACTAGGGAAGTCTTAAGGTCAAAGTGGTCTCCTCAGTGTTTACTTTGTTCTTTTATTCATTGGACATTGCTGTGAAAAATGCATACATCCTTCAAACCAAACTCTTACATAAAACCCGAGTCCTACTGCTCCTTGTGCATAAAGACCTGGAGAGGCAGTATGTTCTGAGCAGTGAGGGTACTGTCTAGCAAGTGGGGAAAAAACCCTGCACTGGCCTGCCTGTTGACTTTAGGCATATTGTGTCCTCTCATTTCTTCTGCAACTTTTGCTGTGTCTAATTGTGTTAAGGTTCTCAGCACAAGGAGATCCTCTCCTTTGTATACATGTCGCATAGCATGAAATGAGGTCTTTAAAAATGCTACTTCATTATAAATAGTGAGTGACATGTTGAGGCCAAGAAGATCACAGTGGGGTGTAAGTAAAATCAGTTCCAGCTCAAATAATGGCTCACTACATCTACATTCCCTCATAAGTTCCCTATAGGCCTGTAAGTTACATACTTGTATCAGTTAAAATTCATAGCTGTGGCTAAGAAAAATGCCTCCTTTTAGAAAATTAAAAAAAAAAATAGATTAAAAACATGCACCCAAATTAAAATACAAAACATTTGCCTTTTGTTTTCACGGTCTTGCAAAATACTTTTTTTTTGTCTCAAATAATTTATTTCCTATTAGAAGATCACAGACTTGACAGGTTTGTTCTTTAAAAAGAAAAATTGCTTCAGCCACCTTGCAGGCTATCATCCTCTCTTGCTTTCAAAAGCAGTTGCAGGAAAAGATGACTAAGCTATAGCTCATTTCTGCCTTTTTTTCTGTCCTCAGAGCTGAAACCCCCTGAAAAAAATGTGAGCGGGAAGAATTTCTGAGTATGAAATTCAGTATTGTTGTGTGCAGACATGCTAGATAACCTTTCTTTGCTTTCTAGGCATGTTTATTATTTTGCTCAAGGGTTTTTTTTGTGCCTTTTGGGTCTGGATTTTTAGTTCACTTACTCATTTTATTAACCACATTCTCTGGAGGAACTATACAGTTTTAATAACACTTTTCTGAATGCTGTGCTATCTCCTTACAAATTAACATAATTATATTTTAAGGACTGAAAATGAGAATGTATTTGCAGTTTCACAGTTTGTTTGTAGGTCTACTAATCCAAAGGTGGTAAGCAATGGGAGTCTCTTATGGAACTCAGAATTTTTACATTCCTTTTGTTTCATTGTCCCATGGTACTTTTTCAGCTGACATCTTAAACCTGAACCTGTCACCGTCTTGGAATAGAGTGGGTTTATTTTCTAATTATGGTGGCTGAACCCATTCTCTCAATAGTGTTAAGATCCTCTGTTGCGAGAATGTAAAATCTATGTTTGTGCCATTTTTGTGGACTGCTCTGCAGAGATAAACCATACCACCAGCCATTTGACCTGGAGGGGCCACATCCACACTGCAAAGCATTTGAGTCATGCTCCCCTGGGTCCAATGCAGCACCCCTTTGCCATGAGATGTAATTAGTTTTTATGGTTTTTGAGTCCCAGAAGTACATTGTAATAAGAGATTTGTGTTGCCAGCTACCAGAGAGGTATTTTTATAGCATGATTCTGACTATGTGCATTGCATGGCACAAGGTGTTTGAACATGTGAGCATCCCGGGACTGTTTGAAATTAAGTTGGTGAAGACCGTATACTTCCTGTCTATCTGATGGAGAGCTTTGAAGCAAGCTGTCCTCACAACTGTTCTCAAGTTTCCTCTTGTAGGGAAATAGTTGGCTAATTCCATGAAGAAGACTGGAGCAACCTCACACACATGTGGTATAGGCATTAGGGCTCAAGCCAAATTGGTTGTGTGGACACAGACTTCTCTCTCTCCTCTTTCAGCACTACTTAAACTACTTTCCAAGGATCTCTGCTTCTTTGAAATGACAATCTGAATAGCGAAATGGGCTTGTCCTAAACTTTCTCCATTTTAGGCAAAAAACGTTGAGATGGGGCCATAAAATTCCTAGGCTGCAGCATCTAATCCAATTCAGAGCACTAATTGGGTTACAAACCACAAGCCAGATCTTAATCCAGATTGAAACATTAACTGCTCAGCATCCCTGTAATACATAGGGAAAGTTATTGTCAATTAACTTGCCCATAAATTCCAATAGCCTAACACTATTCTGAAATTGCAGATATTAATTCTAAATTTATTGATTTTTCTCCTACACACACACTTGTCATAGCAGAGAAGATGCATCTGGGTTTGTAAAAGCAGCATTCCATTCAAAGCTGGTTCAAATTTTGCATTTGTTCTCAAACCACAGCAATGACAGATTTTATTAGTCACAATTATATATATAGACACATGCAGATTGGCATTTGACCATATAAGAATTAAAGGGTTTCACGTGTGTACCCATTTTATGTGCCTTAAAAACAGTCATGGTTGTGAACTATTAAAAATGTGTTTACGCATCCAAAACAGGCACTGCTTTAGACTTCTTAGCTTTTCACTTGATTCCATTTATAATTCACCTCCGTTGAGTCATTTGTGTTCACCTTGAACACATCTATTCATGTTTACAATTACTATATTCCTTTTCTGGCAAATCAGAATCATCTTGAGGATCATAAAACCAAGAATAAAACAGAAATTCGACCGCCGTTTCTGTTACCTTGTTCTTATCTGCACTATTTGTTTCCAATTGGGAACACATGGAGCAACCCAGCTGGTTGCTGGGAAGTTTACAGAACAAAATGTTGTCTTAGAAAATAACAATTTGTCAAATTTATCAAATAGCTGATTTGAAATATGTTGCTTCTTATAAGTTTCTGATAAAATACAGATTTGTTCCTTTCCAATTTGCTGTCATTTTACTTTTTGGGTTGCTAGGAAACCCACCTGCAAGGATCTGTAGCTGAAGAACAAAATTTCCTTCTTCCCCTAGCCCTTTTCCACAACATAGACAGACTGAAAGAAGATAGGTCCGTAAGCTGCCCTGGAGGCAATCCTTATTTTTAGATAACTCTGTACATAGGAGGGCAAACTTTAGCCTAACTTGGAGAAATTCAGAACAGTCTCACAAACAAATATCTGTATAATTCTATTAAAACCTACTTTAATTTTGTGCTGGTAGAGAAGATTTTGTCTTGACTCTCTTCACCTCATGTGAGAAGGATAATTAAATTTTACTTTATTTCTTAAAATTTTGCAATTAAGCTTGAAAAAGCTTTGGCTGAGGTTTGGGAATAAAAGCCTGTTTATGTAATGAAACCCCCAAATGAGTTAAATAATGCCACTTGTTCATTTTGCAGTGATTTCAAAGTATTATGCTGGTGAAGAGTAGGTTTGATATTACCTGGTAATTTTTATTTCAGTCTTTGAATAGTAGTGGTGTGCTAGGAAATTCTTTAGGTGATAATATCACTCTCCTCCTGCTTTCCTTAGCAATTGTCTGTATTCTTCAGCTCCTAAAATTATGAAGTCAACGTTTCATTTTTCATTACCATGAACAGATTGAATTATTGCTGAGAAAAACAGAAGGTCAGTGATACTATTAGTATCATAATACAAACTTTATTCATACCAGATTCAATTACATTTTTTTTCTTAGAAGAATACCAAAATAAACCAGGTCCTTTAAAAGAGCCTAGGTTTTGTTCTTTGGTTCTCTGCTGTAATCCACCTCCTCAGTCCTCTAAAATCACTTTCCCATAACAGCTGTTTCCAAGCAGGCATCTGTAAGCTCTCAACTGATACTTGCCCTCTCCTGGCATGATACGTCCTCTTTAATTTTTCTGCAGTTTGCCCTGCTTCTGCATGCTCTCTTTTTGTCTGGAGTGTGGTAGGCAATTATTGCTAACTGGAAGAGTGAGAAACGTCACAGGAGATGAAAAGTGCCACTCTATTCTGATGAGAGTAAAAGGGATTGTTTGTATTATAATACTGAATTTTCAGTAAAAGTTGAATTCTAATGTTTTTTCTAGTTTAGATTCAAAGTGGATTGTTGTGTACTTAAATTTAATTGTTTCATGATACTTTCTAGTTGAATTTGATACTGGGGAGGTTTTTAAATGTGTACTTCGTGTATGTGAACTTACTGCTGGTTGTGATAGCAGGGATCTCAAGGAGACCAGAGGAATGACCATTCAGTCCCTGAACGTGGTGGTTCACAAATTGAAGAGGAAGCACGGGTTGAACCCATCAAGAAATCCCAGCATCGCTCTTCCTCAAGCCAACACCACAACCATCGCAGTGGTGTTCGAGGCCTTTCTAGGCAAGAAACTTTTGACTCAGAAACACAAGACAGCAGAGATTCGGCTTACGTAGAGCCAAAGGAGGACTACTCACACGAGCATGGTGGCCACTATGATTCTCACAGGGATCACAATCATAGAGACGAGTCCCACGGGAGCAGTGATCACAGACATAGAGAATCAAGGCATCGCTCAAAGGAGAGGGACCGCGAGCAGGACCACAATGAATGCAACAAACAGCGTAGCCGTCATAAATCAAGGGACCAATATTGTGACAAGGATGGGGAAGTGATATCAAAAAAGCGTAACGACGCAGGAGAATGGAACAGGGATGTTTACATCCGTCAGTAACTTTTGCCTCTGGCAGTCTTGTGTTTCTTTGAAGTCTTGTAACGATGCCCCTTGAAAATATCTTTGGGTTCTTCATTGCAGATCATATGGTATCCTTCTGTATGCTGATTTGTATTGCTATTGCTCACCTAGCAATAGCATGAAATAGAATATTCATATACTTATTTTTTTGGTTAGTGCTCTATGAATTAGTATAGTACAACTGCAGAGTTCCTGATGTTGTACTATGCCATTTTTCAAGCTGGTTTTTGGTAGCTGCCACTTGAACAATATCTGTTGCCATCAAGGTGTTGTTAGTGTTTTTAAAAAAAAAGGTACATTTGATGTTTAATAACTTCCAGTGTATTCAGCAAGCCGGACTCAGCACATAAAAATTCTGAAACTTTTTGTCTGCTCTGATTTTTAATTTGTATGCACTTGATTTTCATATTGATTTAAGGGCCACTATCTGTTGCTTATACCTCTGGTGGACTCCATTTGAAGACAGAATTCAGTCTTGCCTTACAGCCAGGGGATCATGAAGTCAAAATCTATTTTCTATGTACTGGTACTGTGTACTGTATATACAGTTTATAAATGTTATTTCTGCAGACACCTTCTTACTATCTACGTTTGATCACACTGTTTTAGAGTCCTAATGCCAAGTCAGCAGATTTGCTTTTGAATTACTGGCAACTGGAACTAGCCTCATTTAGGAAATCTGTAACAGTGTTCAACCTAAATACTTCTTATTCTGTAGCAGAAAGCTTATACTTATTGTAAATACGAATGAGTGCTTGAGATAAAGGGTCTAACTCTTATACCTTATGCTGTCCTTGCAAACGCAATTTTGCATTTTAAACTTAATGGTAAAGGTAACTAACTTACCACTCTAAATTATTCCTCTCTGTACAGGTCACAAAATTGCAACGGACACAGCTTAATTTTTGTTCTGTTGTCAGAATAATAGAGCACACGTGACAGAGGTGTGTATGTGAGTGGGTGGGGGGTGGATGGGCGTACATGTGCATGTACACGTTAGGCAGCGAAGTGTGAGAATCTACTGAGGAAAAACGAGATTTCTTAAGAGCCCAACAAGCCTGTTTCTTCATTTTGTCTATTAATTTAAAAATCCAAATTACAGCCAGGGAATATGAGGGAGTTTACTGGCCCAGGTAATTGAGAAAGCAAAAATCTGCTGGCTCTATGTTGAGATTTCAGGAGAGTAAAACCAGGCAAATATTACTGTGAGTGTTTCACTGGAAATGTAAAATCTTTGTGTTTTAGAGTATTTGTTTTAGTAAGAAAAGTTTACACAGCTTGTGGAGAGTTATTTTGTTGGAAAATAAATTTTTGTAGCTTCTCCACTTTTTCTACACTTGCCAATTCCTCTGCATTCCCACTTTGCAGCCAGCTCACGGCTTTTCCTTCACCTCAACCTTTGTGCTGGTGGTGAGAGCTTAGAAAAACAACTGTGACAGAATGCTCTGTTACGTGCTTGTTAAAGAAAAATGCATTGAAATCAAAGGGAGTGACCAGTTTGTTTTGCATTGAACACCTGTTGCACTGGTAAGTTGGGGGAAATTAACTATTATTTTTGACTACAGGCTCCATACCCTTGCCTAGTGTAAAAGCTGTTCTGCAACACATAGAGTCTTTGTAGTAATTGTATGAATGAAATACTTTTTATATTTCACTGTAAATAGCCCATTATATATAAAGACGGTAGTGGGATAATAATTAATTTAGCTGGAAGTTCTTTTTATTTATTATTGTAATTCTGAGAATATCAGCATTGCCTGATTTTTAATCTCATTTTAGCGAAATGGATAAGATGTATGGCAGGTGCATGTTTTCTCCAATCTCCTCTTCCAACATCCAAGCAATTGAGTTTAACTCTTTTAGATATACTCTCCCTCCTTCATCCATCTCCCTGATGCTTTACATGCATTTTTTACAACCCAGGAGTGTGAAATTCTGCTGTCAGATACCTGGCTGTTCCTCCCCGTGCTGCTGACTGTTGCGGTTATTCAAGGGTAGTATTTGGCTCAAAGGATGAACTGTGGGGAAGACAAGGAAAAGTATTTTTCTAGAAATAATTTTTTGAGTGTTTTTCTAAACAATACTAAAAGATTTTGTAGACAAAGGAAGCATAGGTAAGTAGAGCTGTTGTATTAATAAATAGATATATAAGACTATACAAAAAGTAGCTTTTGATATGAGAGGATTTTCAGGGTATCAGTGGAAAATGACGTTGAAAGACTTTGCTGTTTGAATCAGATCACATAGAAATGGAAAGAGAAGGTATTTTGTCTTGCTCTATAAAGCCTGGCTTTAGCTATTTTACCAGCTTCAGTAAACACTGTTGCTCTCTACAAATGTTATATGACAGCTGTGTCCTCCAAGAAGTGATCTATGGATCCCACTTCAATACTTTGATTTTCTTTCCGAACTTTTGCTCCAGAGAAAGTTTATTTTCCACCTTTCTTAAAGTACTTTTAAGAAACGTTTAGCAGAATTTTAAAGCACTGAGCACTGTATGAAAACCATGAAGTAGGTAGTCATATATAGACAAATAAATGAGAAAATAAAGAGCATAGTCCAAGCCCAACTATTTAAGTATGCCCCATATATTGATTTATATAAGTATCACCAAAAAAGGCCTGTCCCAATCCAACAATCATGTTTTGTATAGTGTTACTAATTATGTATAGACAACATACTAACACATGAATTCTTAGACGGACACACTCAGTAGGTTTTTATTAAGACTTGCTTAGAGACTTTCCTTCCTGGTTTAAGAGTGACAAGTAATTTGTAACGTGAGCTTGTACTACACATATTGCACAGTACCACCTGCCTGCTGAGCACTACTTTGAAAAGCACTTTAACAACTTTATTTCAATAAGAAGCTTTAAATATACTCCAAACTGGAGGACATATCAAAGGTTATTGTGATGAAATGTCTTTGAAAAATGTTGCCAAGAGTAAGTTTAATATTGTTGTTTGCAATAGGATACTAATGAGTTCATATTCCTGTAGCTGGTTTTAGGAGCTTTGAACCTGAGGAATAGTAAAGGTCCCAGTGAGCTCCAGAGTTGTCTTCTGTATGTGTGGTACAAAACAACCTGTAAAAGTTCTATTCAAATAAGATAAAAATCAGTCAGACAGAAGGAAAGGAAGATAAAATAGTTAAGTGATACATAGGTCTTGTCATCTCTCACTATATTTTTCTAAAGAATTTCAGTATATGGAAGCAATGGGATGCATTTTAACATTTAAGTGTATATATGTTAGATGTTAACCTTATTTTTGTATGTCTTTTCAAATGAATACACATCAGTGCTGTTCAGCAGCCCGAGTCTGTCTTTTATCAGCTGTTTGGTGACACAGACACACACATCATGGATGAAAGAATTCTCAAGGAGGGGCTGGAAAGAGGTGAGAGTAACAACCTCCAGACCTCTTAAGGGACAGGACAGTGGGGATAAATAAGCAAACAGGTTTGTGCTCAAAGGCAGCATCAGTAGGAGTGAAGAAATTAAAGAAACTATTTCAAGTTGATCTATAAATGAATGCCTAGAAACTAAAAAAATTACAGCTATATAAAACCCTCTTCTAGAATACTCACAAATTCATCATACCTGGCATCAAGAGTTGAGAATTTGAGAAGAGTTCCGGAATTTTAGCTTTTCAAGGTGTAAATTTAGATAGATAGTTTCTCCTAAGGATTTGCCCCTAATTAACCAAGACCAGTTTTAAAGCTACAAGGAGCTTGAGTGGAGTACCTATTTTCACAGACATCTGTAAACTCTTCACCTGCAGCCCTTATAATAAGCAGAAGCTAAGGAAACGAAATCCTACTCATCAAACCTTGAATAAAAGTAAAGACTTATTTTCACTTCTCTCTGCATATCTGGTTGCTCATCCTATACATGCAGTTTCTGCCCAGGTATAATACCCTGCCCCTTAATACTTACCGTCTTTTGTGATTCTGTTAATAATTATCATTTTTAAGCTCCGTTGTTGGTCATATGCACATCTGTGACAACTGCAGAAGTTTCAATATGGTCCGTTAGCTGGAATGCAGTGAGTGGTCTGATTGCTTCTCATCAGTGTCTGTCCAAAGTAAAAAGGTTAGCGTAAAGCAGCTCCTGTGTGAGTCACTAAAGATTTCTTTTGGTCTGTGGTTACAGCTGACCTCTGACTGCTTTAACACATCAGGCTGAAAGCTATTTCCCAAATGCTTTTGACTGACTTTCATTCTATTCCCTCCATGAAAACAAAGCACATTGCAGAAAACTTTATTACACGTTATAGAGGACGAACAGAGAAATTATTTTTCAGAGTGTAATATAACATTTCTAGTGTACATTTACTTATATTTATTGCTTTATTGCAGATCTTTCATGAAAATTTTAGTTCTATCATCTGTAAAATATGTGGATGCCATTTTTATTGTGACTGTTTTCAATCAAATGTTACTCCAAATTTATAGCTTCACAATTTGTCTATAATTTATTTTCCCCACTTTTACATAACAAACTGTTACATAGGAGCTTACAGTAGTTTTAAAGTTTCTTTTTATAACTTACCACCCTAGAGATGTGTTCCTACGCAGCCCCAAAAAAGATTCATATCAGATACAATGGAGATTAAGCTGGTTCTTCTAACTCATTTGTGTTCTTTTCTTACTTTATTCTTACCACGTTTACCCATCTCGCATACCTACTCGGCAATGAATTCTAGCATTACAAAATTGGATTTGCTCATACATTTTTCAGTTGTTAACAATTAAACATAAAAAGAAGTTTCTTTATATTTTAAACTACCCACTCCAAAGTAATTTCTTTTTGATCACCATGGCCAGCCTCTTTCTTACCAAAACATTCAATGTTCTTTAAAAAGCATATGAAATCCTGTGATCTAAAAATTGGTGGCCTCCATGACACTTGAAAGCTGTATAATAATTTCATACTGTACCAGGTTGCCTATTTTAATCTTTATACTGACCGTGATAAATACTTAAATTTGGCACTATTACTAATCACTATTTCTGCAAATAGCAAAAACTGCTTTTCAGACTTTCTTAAAGACAGGATCTGATTGCATGCATAATCTATCTGTTTTGTAGCATCAATCTTTCATTACAATGACAATAACTTTTTTCAATTTAATATATAAATATTGCATATATATAAATATATTCAGTTGTGCTTCAGCACCGAACACTGAAGCATAATGATTCAGAGTGTAAAGCATTCTTATCAGGAAAGTAATATTATGTACTAAAAAGATATATATAAACACCATACATCAAAACTGTGACAATGACAGAGTATTCCTGCACTTCTAGTTAAAGTCACAGAAAAAGGAAAAACAGAATGGCATCCATCCATCTAATTTAGCTAAGCCCGTAGGCAAAGAAAGGACACTGGATCCTTCAAGGAATGATTTGGAGCATCTTAATTGAGTTTCTCTTCCCAATTGCCTTCCCCTTCCTCCTCACCTCCCCAATTACCAACAGACAGGAGCCTAGGGGAAATAGCAGATGAAGCTTTTCCCTTTAATACGCTAAGTGTTCTTTTAAGTCTAGCAGTTGACTTTTGCAGAAACAACCCTAGTAGTTAATATTCAGCTAGGAGTAATTTTTTTTCAGGTTGTCTGGTCTGCAATTACACTGGAATCGAATACAGTTACTTTTTCCCTCCCTACAACACTCCTCGAAATGTCTCATGTAAAATCAGGTGCAATCACCTTCTTGAAAACCCTGTTTATCATTCACCTATAAAATGTCTCAACAAATCTTCTACTAAAAATTCAGCAATCTTAATTCTTTCAAATTCAGCATCGCACAAATCCTGTTACTGAAACTGGAGTTTCTTATTTTATATGCATATGCAAATTTCACTATATAATCTATGTTTGCTGATTAATGTTTACAGAATTTATATATTCTGCAAAAAGAAAATGCTTTTTTTTACTTGCATTGAGTTAAAGATTTCAACAGGTACTTACAATAAAAGACAAATCCCTTTTGTTACAAAGTAATTATTTTAAACATATTTAGGCTAAGATGACTGTAATTTATAGTATGAGCCATCATGGGTCTAAATAGGATATACCACCTACTACTGATGAAACTTTGAATCTTCTTTAGAGTTGTGGTTAATGGCAAGGAGTGACCAAGAAAGTCAAGAAGCACTAGACAAGAATTCCACCCTCCTATCCTGCTAGGGTAGGCCCTACAGCAGATGTACTAGTCAACCGTAACAGAATAAAAGAAGGGACATTTGTTTTAACAGTAGAAAACACAATGTATCAAAACATTTATAGCAAATATGAGTAAACAACCAGACTACTGAGAAACAGAACTGTATAAATTGTTTTGATTTTGAGCAAATGCAAAAGCACTTCTGACAGTATAAAAATAAATTATAAGTATTGCTCTTTTAAATCCAACCTCATAGTTATGTGTGAAAAGAGAGACATTTTTCAAATAACACTCGTAAGAACTGGAAATTGATGACAGTAAAAAAAAAAAACCAACAAAACAAAAACAACACACCCAGATGTCAGTTTATGCCTTTGAATTATACTTACCTTTTCCCTTTAATTTCAGTGCTATTGTCAGTTCCAGCAGTACTGAGTAAAGAGAATACTGTTCAAATGGAGAACACCTCTGGAACTGAAGCAGACTTTTCAAATACATCTAATACATTTAAAAAATTTAGATTATTAAAATTTGAGCAGTGTATTAAGTCAGTTCTCATTAGCATGCTTCCCCAGTTTCAATTTTTATTACGATTTTGTAGCTGATGATGCTTTCTAACCAATAAAGAGTTAATATTCTTATTTGTTTGAACAGTGAGTTGCAACATTTCAGCTGGTATTATGCATTGTTTTCTGTCTTTTGATATATTAATCACAACTGTAGCCCCTTCTGTTGCAAATGTTTGATTTTAAAATTGTCACTTGTCAGCCATTCCAATAGGCTACTTCAGAACCAATACAGTTATGCATGGGAAGTTTGATGTTGAAACAATATTTATTTACATTCCCAGAGTGAGATGGTTTAATATATTCATGCTGCTATAAAAGACATGCTACAAAGCCTAATCGTATTTTGTGTATATACTATGTGTACAGAGAATCTTGCTTGTATTAATAAAAGAGAAATGAGGTTCTAAGTATCCATTTATAAACCAGTTCTTTGTAAAGCGTTACAGTGTTTTGTGAAGCACTATGTTATGAAACATCAGCTATTGGTAAATCTCCATAAAAGCTACCTTTTCCAAAATTCACAATAGTTCCCACCTATTTTATGTTTGCATTTCATAAAGTAGCTCACTTCCCCTCCCAGAGAAACCCTGTTCCTACGCTTGCCACGCAAGGTAAGTGACTCACGTCAAAAAAGGGAGAACAGCCAGCAGCATGAGTGCACATAATTGTCATTCATGCACTGACCTGCTGCAGATACAAAAGCAAATGGAGACTTAAAAATTATGCTACCCTTCCCCCAGCCATGCCTTCTTTCTGCAACCTGTGGCTCATTCCCAGCAGAAGAACTGGCAGATTTTACTGCTGCCATAGCAACCTTGCTGTCAGCCTGTTGGCTTGGCAACATTGCAGCAGTAGGAAACACACTTCACATCTGAACTGTTCTTGGACTCAGAGAGGTGGTTTTTTAGGGTGCATTCTTCAATGCTTATTTACTGTTCGATTTAATAAATTTTGCAATAAAAAATCCTATACAGTCCTTATTTGCCAGTGAGATCAGATCATCTTCCCTGGAATCTTGCAAAGAATTAATATCCATTCCTCGCAACGTCACAGCAGCTGGATCAAATCTTTGCAGTAGCTTCAACTGATCAACTGACAGTCCAGCTCCCCTCATGCCTTCTCCTCCAATATGCGGTTCCTTTTTAAGGAGGAAAAAAAAAAAGAGAAAAAAAAAAAAGAGTAGTAAAGTTCTTAAGTGACCTAAATTTATTCCACTGAGTATATGAGCTGCTGCCTAACTGTTAAGGTGGACAAAGCTAAGTTTATAACATTCACACCAGGGGAGGATTTAGAAGTAATGCAGCCCTTTTCTTGCCTTCATCTGGCCAATACGTATAAAAGCATAAATACAAGGTCCAAAGCACTTTGAGGAGGTAGTGGTGTGCCTAAGCCACTTCAGCTCAGAGCACTTGGAGAACAGGAACACAGGTCTAAATCAATTAATTACTCAAAAGACTGAAATATCATAAGAAAGGTATTACCAGCACACAATAAGAAGTTCTAAATGTTTTAGGTTTTCACTTTTAAAATATGCAGATCTGTGTACTGACTAACGGCTATGAGTTAAGACAAAAATTAAAAACTTCAAATAGAGAGACTGAAAGCCCAAATCCAGAATACTTTACTGCCTGAAGCATCATTTTGGAAGATGATGTAGCAGAAACATGACGTAGGAAACATGAAGTTCATTTATTTGGACTAATGGGTAAATGGGATGACTGTTACATTCGTATGTACACGAGACAAAGGAGCAGCTCGGGTATCTGAATTCAGGAGATGGCATTTGGCATCAAAATCCTGGAGAAAAGGGCTTAAAATCACAGCCCCTTTTCTCAGCATTTCTTGTGAGTAGCCTTGGCTATTTTATTTAATATAGTGGCGCCTGGAAAAATCTAATTCTTAGCGGGATTGTTCTTTCAATGCATTCAGTAGGGACATAGCATATAACATGCAAAAGCTGGCATTGCAATATCAAAATAGATCTCCTTTGTAAATCTAGTCTAGTATAGTCTATAATGCAGCCTACAGCAGATAATTTTTTGAGCCATCACACTTTGCTAACATATGAGCTCACCCAGTCAGCACATGTTGGTTTCTTAACTATGTACTGTGTGCTGTAGAGCTGGAAAGTCAAGAGGCTGCAGCCCGATTCTTTCTCTTCCTTTCCCTCAGCAGGATTTCAGTTCCTTCCAGTTAAGAGACAAAAAGAGGCATCCATTGAAATTTGGTAAAAAAAATGACAGAGTAAGGTAGACAGGGATAGCAACCTGAAGTAATGTGATGGGAGGCTGGAAAGGTTAAAGTCTAGGGAAAACAGTATTACACAGGGTCAAGTGACTTGCTGAAATACCGCTTTTTTTCCTCTACCTTTTCTTTTTTCTTTCCAGTTAAGTTACTGCATTTAAGCTGACATATACAGTATCTCCTGTGTAAAACTCTAAGAGGAAGTCTGCACAGACAAAGGATTAGCAGCCATGCAGTAACATCCACCTAACATTTTCAACACTTATGGCTCCATCTCCTGTTTTTTCCTTACCCAGCATAATTCCAGGACCTGTTGCCAAAGTGAGAAAGTGGGAGACAGAGGACAATATAAAGCAGGTGTCCACTGAGAGACTAAAGAATATGGGAAATACATAAAGGAGTATGAGGTAAGTTGAGCCTAGACTCCAGTCTCCTGTTCATTGGAAAAGATCACCTTATCTTATGCTACTGGGGAACTGCTTGTAAAAAGATACTATAAACCACCTGTGGATAAACAACTCAGTGTCATCTCATTTAAAATACAGTATACGTTAAAAGCTCTTTACACACAGATACGGCATTTGTGTATGAAAACTAGTACTTTAGTCAAGACTGTTACTGGTTAGAGGAAGTCTATTAAACCAGAATTAATCTTGCATTTGAATTAACGGGGTTTGGGTTCTGCTTTGTCTTTTATCAAGGGCAGTATTTATGCTGTTAGGTATAACCTCAGTTGAAAGAGTTGAAACTGATAAATTCCTAGTAAATGGATGGTGAAGAAAGCAGGTAGAAGAACCCTGATATGCAAATCTCAGTTTTGTTAAATCTTTAACAGCCTTCCTATAATTTCTCATTGTACACCTATTGTATATATGTTTTTTTAATTTCAGTTAAAGGATGCATCTAAATTTCTTAAGACAGATATAAGTCATCACAGAATGTATAAGTAAGCTAAACAGGTATCAGAGTTAGACTTTTCCTCAAAGCCATGAAGATCAACAAGTAACCCACCCAACTCATTGCATCAACAAAGCAGGAGAGAGATGCATATGATAAACTCTGTCAAGGTAAAATATCATGCAGATATTTTTGAAATACATGCAGTATACATAAAAATCTAGCATTTCCCTACAGATTAGCTCTTCCCAGACTCCTTAATGGTAGGCACTAATGCCAAAAAAGACAAGATACATCCTTGGGAAATTGAGCCTGAGATAATTTTTTCCCTTAATTCCTTAAATTTTCCTTTATTCCTTAAATAGCTCCCATACATATAAAATCCTCCTTCCTCAAAACGCAAGGTTTTCCATTTGTCTCCCATTTTTTATGCAAGTCTTCACTACTTCAACAGCATTAATAAAAAATTTTCACCTCTCCTGTGAACGTGCAAAACCAGAAAATAAGCTATATGCATCAAAAAAGAATTGTGAAAAATTTTAACCTGTTTGAATTATCTTTTGTCTGTGTTGTTTTAAATGACTGTTGTACAAATCAAAGCAATCCCAGTATATAGTAGGAAACTACTTAATGTTCCCTAAATGAAGCTCAATTAAACACAAAAGTAGATTTAAAAGAGCCATAGAAGCCCTTGTGTTATTTCTATGCACAGCAGTTAAAATTGTCATTACTGAAAGAGAGTTTTATTGATAGTAAATATAACATGTAACTTTGCAGTGCCAAAACAAGCTCATTAGGTTGTGTGAAGTACCCTGAAAATATTACCTGTGATTGAAGCTGCAAGCATGGAAAAGTTTTCAGGGCCCAAGCAACTTGCTCCTCATTTTCAGAGAGTGTAATCGTACATGTACTATATACTAAGACACCTCCAGGCTTCAGCAATTTCACTGCCTGCAGGGAGACATAAATATTAGTTGAGCTTATTTTTAAATGTAAAAACTTGAAGCAACACTAACCAAGAACCCACTAAGCTATAATATTAAAAGTTAGCACTTAAACTCAAATCTCTCTAAGACAGGCTTAGGATACTAATTCTTCTCAGGGAATACAGTAAACATGGATTAGAAAGGTTCTTTCCAAATCAATGGCATAGCTCATGCAGTTTTGTCTTGGCTGAAACCACGACAGATTTATTAATGCCATTGAGATGATTCACTTTGTAAGATGTGTTATTTGTACAGCTCTGCATATCCCAGGCAGATTAGTTCTGGTTTTCATCAGCTGCTGCCAACCATGGATACACAATATTTTTATCAGTGATACTAAATGTTCACATAAGCATTTCCATATATTTGGCATGCTGCTTTTTCAAGCAATTCAAGTTAACTTTGAATACATGTAAATCAGATTTGGTCAAGTTTCACAGAATCTTATCTTTCAGCATCAGCCCAAGCACAGCCCTACTAGCATGAAAAATTGTAATATGCCTTCCTGGCTTTGTACTCCATTTCATATACCATACAGTGACCACTGCATGGGAGTTCTATGCACCGAACTTAGAAGAGTCCATGCTGCTGTGGAAAAAAGACTTTAACCTCCTCCATGACTTAGACCCTTGCAATTATTCTAAATCAAAACCAATAAAACTGAAGGAATAAAAAAAGGTTTTTGTTTACTATGGCTTACATATATTTTTCCCATGCTCCAGTAAATAGACTTCACCTGGAAACAGCTATGGTGGAGCTGAAAGGTTAACTGAATCCTAAGACTATCCTCTTTCTTTAACTGCTGAAAAGGTAGGGAAATGAGGCACTGTTTTTTGGTGTGAAGTTTTATGCTTTGAAAGCACTTATGTTCAATTTAGCTTATCTACTCACTGTTTAATACATACCACAGTGAAAAGTTTGCGCTGTAGTGGCTGGTAAGAGGTTACTTCCCTTAGAGTCAAGGAATAAGCCATATTTGGTCTCTGTCCCATCCCGCTGCATGGAGCATCAAGAAGAATTCGATCAAATGACTCTGGTAAGAATGGAGGTCCTTCTGAAAAAACAGTAATGTAAAATGTGGTTGTTTATTTCCTTGAGACTTCTCCATAGATAAGGAAAAACTGTTACTGTTTCCTTGACATAAAATATTTACGTTCTATAGATGGTGTCCACTAAAGTAATCTTAGCTAGAGACAAGCCTCAGCACTGCTAGCAACAGATTTCATCTCTCAGAAAACTAAAGACTTTTAGTACTGTTTGTTCAAACAACACAGGATCCTGTTAGGCAATCATATTTTTTGACCTTAATTTAATAATTTGAAAGTAAAATTTCACAGTAATCAAGCAAAAATGTTGAAATATGATTGGTTAGATGTGCTAGGTACAGAGTTGTACTTAAAGGCTGTACTGAACCAGTCATCTCATGACTGAATCAAGTATGCAAATCTTCACTGAGAGAAGCCTGTAGTTAACCATTAAGATTGTCTTACCTAAGACTATCTATATAATAACTTTCTTATGAGGCACATGTATCTGTTGAAAATAAAGCACTTCATATTTACATGAAATCTTACACGTTTGTGACACATGCTGCCTCTGGAGCAGAACAATTCCATAAACAAGGATTGTGAAGACAAGATTAATTTCTGAATAATAAATAAATAAAATAATATGTAATTTCTATATGCAGAGCCTGTCTTTTCATCTGAATCCCACTGGCTCAAAAGTTTCCATCCTCTTAATCACAGAATCATGTAGGTTGGAAGGGACCTCTTAAGATCATCTAGTCCAACCAATGGAAAAAAAAAACAAAACAAAACAAACAAGCAAACAAAAAAAAAAACAAAACAAAAAACAAACAAACAAACAAACAAACAAACAAACAAAAAAAAACAAAAAAAAAACCAAAAAAAACCCCAACAACCTATAAAATGGTTTGTACTAAATTAAATTTAGTTTGTACTAAATATCTCCAGATGCAATAATTCTCAATGACATCTCATTAAATAAAGTTGTAACAGTGGCAAATGTTCAGCTCCACTTAAGTCAATGGCAAAACTTACAGAACTTCATCCTCAGACTCTACTGCACTTCCCAAACAGGGATAGAGCCATCAGTCCTGACAAGTACTGCACTGACTTTCTTCTGAAATGACACTGAAGAAGTGAGTCAGATCTCAGTACACCACATCAGATGAATTTTTGAGTTAATGTTGGCTTTTTAAAAATATGTTTGTGTGTATCTGAGGTNAGTCCTTTTCTACCAGGCAGCTCTCCAGCCATTCTTCCCCAAGACTGTAGCGCTGCCTGGGGTTGTTGCAACCCAAGCGCAGGACCCACCTTATTGAACCTCATTCTGTTGGTCTCAGCCCATTGATCCAGTCTGTCCAGATCCCTCTGCAAAGCCTCTCTACCCTCCAGCAGATCAACACTCCCACCCAACTTGGTGTCATCTGCAAATTTGCTGAGGGTGCATTCGATCCCCTCGTCCAGATCATTAATAAAGATGTTGAAGAGAACTGGCCCCAGCACCGAGCCCTGTGGGACACCACTCGTGACTGGTCACCAACTGGACTTAATGCATAAGAGACTCTTCAGCTCAGCATTCCCAAGACAAAAGTAGCTCCATACATGTATCTGTGATTAACCAATGAGGAAGAGAGCCATATATACGCTTTACCTTCTTTTCTCCTGTTCCTCAAATACTCAAGTTAGGTCACAAGTGAAAACAAGTGGGTGACTTCATGATACTGCTACCTAGCTTATTCTGGCACTGCAAAATAAATCTACTTTGGCACTACCAATTTATCTATCTCTGATCCATTATGACAATATTCAAAATATATCATGTCTTACTTGCAGGGATGTACAGAAAAGCCTTTATGACCTCTCAGTTTTACAGCTAGCTCTTCTTCATATGTGTGAGTGCTACACACCAATATTTTATGTCTGTAAAATATGTCCACATTTTATGTCCACAGAAAGACTATTAAGAAAGTACCCTTATTCCTGCAAAGCAGGAATAACTGCAAGGCATAGGGACAAGGAAGGTGAATTACACAACCTGATTTCTACTTAGGCTGACCAGTGACTGCAATAGAATAGAGTGAGAAAAAACAACATACTTTGAACAACAAACTAAAAATAATCAAGAAAGCAGATATGTTTAAATTGTTCCATCATGGGAACAGAACCAGTATCATAAATACAAAACTTCAGAAAAGCAAATGAAATTAACTTAAAATAATACACAGAGCTTCTATAGAACATTCCCCTGAGCAGCTGAACAAACTTCAACGAACTAAACCTTGCAGCTCTCCTGGGAGCTAGGTATTAATAACCTCATTTTACAGATAGACATTCTGGGGCAGAAAAGCGAGCAATTCTGCAAAAATAATTTTTTTCTCAGACCAAGACAAGCAATTCAGAGTATGGGGTTAAACATTATCATGAAGGCTTTAAGGCTTCTTCTACCTTTGATATTATCTGCGAAAGGAATCCATTTCCTTTTAGCAACCTTTGAGGTTGTGATAAGGACAGATAGTTTGAGTTATTCATGGAGAAGCCAACAATCACATAAGAGTAGAAATAAAAGAGCATTCACAGTGCTGAAGCAACCTAGGTATCTGCCAGGATTTCAAGGACATGTAGACCTGTGGCAGGTCTAATGCAAAACTGATTACTATTTTCTTCTAAAAGCTATTGCTATCCAAGTTGTTTACTTTACCTTGTTCATTTTCTCTCTTCTCAACTGAAAGTGCCTTTGTTCCATCATAGCAAAATGCCTTAATGCAATTCAACTGAAGCAATTCAGCATTCTCCTTAATTTTTTTTACCTTCTTAGCTATCTTGTCCATGGCTATTACTTCACCCTGGGGAATAAAAAAAAAAAAAGAAAAAAAAAAAAAGAGGTTGCAATCATAAAATACCAGGTTGGAAGGGAACTCAAGGATCATCTGGTCTAGCCTTTCTTGGCAAAAGCAGTTCCAGACAAGATGGCCCAGCACCCTATCCAGGTGAACCTAAAAGCATCCAGTGTTGGGGAATCTACTGCTTCCCTAGGAAACTTATTCCAATGGCTGATTGTTCTCATTTTGAAAAATTTTCTTTTGTCCACTTAGAATCTCCCCAGAAGTAACTTGTACTCATTACCACTTGTCTTTTCCATGTAACTCCTTGTAGAAAAGGAGTCTCCATCTTCTTTGTAGTCAGCCTTTAAATACTGGAACATGGTGCTAAGGTCTCCCCTAAACCTTCTTCTCAAGGCTGAAAAAATTCAGTTCTCTCAGCCTTTCCTCATATGGCAGGCTTCCTAGTCTTTCAATCATCCTTGAGGTCCTTCTCTGGACTCTCTCCAGCCTGTCCATATGCTTTTTTAATAGTGGGGACCAAAACTGAACACAGTATCCCAGATGTGGCCTGATAAGTGCTGAATAGAGTTCAATAATGACTGCTTTGTCTCTGCTGGTGATGCCCTCGGTGATGCAGCCCAGCATCCTGTTGGATTTCATCTAGCAGATAGATGTGTCTGTTTTGATTTATTCCATATTCAAGGACAATCACTTCCCTAGTCCTGATGGCCATGCTGTATCTGATACAAGCCAGGATGCTATTGGCCGCCTTGGCCACCTGAGCACATTGCTGGCTCANCTTTCTTTGCCGCAGCAGTAGCACGCGGTTCACTCATATTGACCTTGTTGTCCACCAGGACCTTGAAGTCTCTTTCCACAGAGCTGCTCCCTAGCTGGGCAGATCCCAGGCAGCGATGCATTCCTGGATTACGTTTTCCCGGAAGTAAGACCTTACACTTGTCCTTGCTGAACTTTCTTTCCTCTGTGTTTACAGATTTCATCTAGCAGATAGATGTGTCTGTTTTGATTTATTCCATATTCAAGGACAATCACTTCCCTAGTCCTGATGGCCATACTGTATCTGATACAAGCCAGGATGCTATTGGCCGCCTTGGCCACCTGGGCACATTGCTGGCTCATACTCAGCCAGCTGTTGACCCCAGGTCCTTTTATGCCAGACAGCTTTCCAGATGCTAATACACGCACACTGACAATTGATTGTGCTTGAAAGCTAGGAAAATCCTCTAAAAGAGCAGATTTGCTGCACATGTGGTCTACTGTGGGTGTAAGTCCTTCTCCTGAGAGACTCTGAGAAAAAAGAACAAGCTGGAAGACAACCGTTCTTCCCCATCTAGCCCATGACAGCCACTGCCAGAACAACTTCCTGAAAGACATCTGGAAAACAACACTGGCCTGGACTGGATCCAGATAATAATAAATTATCAAGTTTTAGCTATTCTCAGTTCCTATTTAAAACCTCTTAGCAATACAGAAAAATTTCACATTGATTAAAATGTTTTTGAAATGTTAATGGTTTAATACGCTCCCGAAGGAAATTTAGTACAGAAAATTTAAGAACGGAACTTAAGAATAAAAAAGCATTGCAAATTTACTAGAGGAACATATATTTTTTGCCATGTCTTAAACTAAAATTATATACTCAGAAAAGGAAAATCAATTAAGATAAATTTCAACATCTCTATTCTTAATCTTTACCACTTCGGCTGGAGGTGAACAAAATCAAAATATCTAAAACGCCTAAGGGAAAAAATAGTTATACCTAGTTATTGAAATATGTACGTATATAGCTGGAAAAAGTACAGATGCAAATAAATACACAACAGAAATATATGCTTTTACAGACTTCCATTATTTAATATACTGAAATTCTTTACTGGAAGCTCTATAAATCTACCTAGTAAATGTGTAATGCATGTTTGCAAACTCTCCATACTGAAGGAACAAACGCTTCAATAAGCAAAACATCACATAACCTGTCTTTTCTAAATATATTCCCATCATTCCTCCTAGACCTTCCCATTAATGCACAGACAACTCTTGAAGTACTGCGTAATGTTACTGCAAGACTTGTAAGTAATTTGATATATTCCAATAACCCTATTCCAATGAAAATAATACTGGCTTATAAATTTCGTAGAGGAAACATTACATGTTTTTTCCCTTGCTGCTAGAAAAGAGTAACCTACATTTCTGTTGTATATTTTGCATATAGTCATTGGATAGATGCAATTTTTTATTCCTATATATATTTTTTTTGTTTGTGTGTTATTTTCCTTTCACTTTAAATATTTTCTGTTTCTTTTCATATTGTTAATTTCTCATGAGATATTTTTTGACCTGCCTTAGAACAACAAATTCAGACTAGAAATACAGTCCAAAATCGTATTTTTACTCCATAAATGATATTTTTACTGATAAAAACAGTTAATTACATTAGGAAATTTTTACTATGTTTTTGTATATAGTTGTGCATGCTTTTGGCACACAGCAGTTTATATTCTCAGTTTCATGAATCCAGCATATTCCTATGTAACTTTGCTTTGCATGTTACAAATCTTTCCATTACAAATAAATAAGTACTGTTAAAAAGTGAAATCAAACATATTTCAAAAGGTCAATTTGCAGTAAGTAAGGTTTTAAATATGATGGTGACTATTTGATAAAGATAGTCTCTGTCCATTTCAGTTACTCTTGTATGTTGCAAAATATATTGGTAAGCAGAACATTCAAATATTAATTGTTTGCTCTTGCAAATGCTCTGTGCATTCTGACAGTTAAGAGAAGAAAGCTGTGCAAATGGACAATAAAAACTTTTCTTCACTAATACTGAAACGCTCAATGCTTTCTCTTACCTGGTCATGCATTAATGTTGCAAGATGGGTTGTTTTTCCTCCAGGTGCAGCACACATATCCAAAATTCTCTCTCCTGGTTGAGGATTTAGAATATGACTCACGGCCACAGAAGGCAAATTCTATCATAAAAACAAATATGGTAGAATTCAAAAATCTATGTTCTGTATTAAGAAATGACAAACTTGTCAAAATAAGAATTCACCGTATCTTTATGTCAGCAAACCAAAATCAAGAATTTCACCTGATCGTAGAAAACTAGAAAGTTTCATGACTTCATCACCTTGTTTCGTCTTAGCATAGGTGGTCAGTTGTCATATCTGAGTATTGCTTTTAATTAGTTGTATTGTGGGGGGAAAGAAGTATAGGAATCACAAATATTAAAGATGCAAAGGAAAAGCTAGCTTCAAATAAATTCTTAAGTTTTACAATAAAAACTACAAAAGTGTTTGTCATTCTTTGGAAGCTGTGCCAATTTATAAGAGAGAGGGAAAGCTGTGCTACTGTAAGGTTTTTCATGGTTGTTTTGTTGAGGTGGATTTTTTCATTAGGGCTAAAAAGATACAGATTTTCTCTTCAACTTGAAGTCAATCTATATTTGGGGGTTTTCCTGATTATCTACAGATAGGTATACCCTGAGGGAGGCTCATATTCCAGAGTTCACACAGATTCCAAAAACCAGAAGTTCTGCACAGAGTATGGGTAAGAAGAACTTCTAAGTTTTCAAGTGAAGTCACTTTAAAATTACTTAAAATGACTTTAAAGTCCCTTATCACATCTCAGATGCAGTGTGACTGAACCATCTACATGTAGATAATTGATTTAATTCTAAACATTTTATTTTCTTTAAATCAAATGAGTGAATCAGGTGCCATAATACTCAATGAATATAAAAAAATATTAATCTGTGCTTAGAGGACATTCACTATTCTGCAAATAGTACAAGCTTTTATTTTTGTAACAAACATACCTGTAAAAACAAACAATGAGGGAGCACATTGTCAAATGAAGGACTAAGGTAGACCGGCTCTATCATTCTTATGCCCATCCCACTGAAAAACATGAAAAGAATATTTTAACTACTCAGATGTAAAGTTTTTAACAGTACTCAATTAAAATCAGCATGCTTACAAATAGAAACTTGAAACAATAATTGTACAGAAATGAAAGCACTTATAAATCAACTAAGAAAAATACTTTTACAATTTTGTAATCTGATATTCTTTAAAGCTACATCATTATACTCAGAAAGCACCTATACATATTTTTAGGAAATGAAGAAATCAAGAAGGCTGCATTTCTGTTCCATCCAAATGGAAAAGTGGTACAGAACAACTTACCAATATGCGATTTTTGCCATGGTGAGAACATTTGTCCTTCTATTTGTTTCATATTTTTGAAGTCAAATGCTAAACAAATTCTGAAAAGGCTCTCACTTATTTCCTCCTGCCTCTTCAGTAAACTGTTATCTAGATACCACTATGAAACTAAATGTTGACTCTGCTAATCCTTACTGTAGTACTTTAATCTTAGTTGGCATCACATTGCTGCTACCTTAATTGTGAAGTTACACAAGACAGCAGGAGGCATGATCCTTTTATATTAACAGAAACTAGCACTTCCCAAAAAATACTTAAACTCCCATCATGCAACACAAATCTCAGTGAAAGCCATCTTGTGGTTTCACATAGGGTACAGAACATTTCAAAATGCCTTCCCATCTTCTTTCTTCCCTTTGCAAAGTTGTAGGTGTAGACTGCAGTTACTACAGACTTACTTCAAGGGGCCACTGGAATTAAAGATTTCACTGCGACTCAGTTCTGAAATCCCATTTCCGAGGAAAACTTTCAGTCCTTCAAATTCTTTGGCTCCTCTTTTACACTTCCCTTCAATATCTGAATACACTGAGACCAGATCTCCAGCTTTCATAACTGCAGAAAGAAGAACAGAAATTTGAGATTAATACAGTGTGCCACAGATCTGAATCACAGATTTAGTGATACTAAACAATTAGGATTTTTAGTGATACTAAACAATTTAGGATTTTCAGTAGACTAACTTACCTCACCTCCTACATCATAGCAAAACTTGAACTTTCTTAATGTAATTAAAAAAAACCCCAACTCTTAGGCTTTAAAGTGTTCATGGGAAATGATAGCTATGAAATGACTACAGCTATTAAGAGAAACAAATTTACAAGTCAGACAGTGTGCCTTGTTTCCTAAGAGGCCAGACAAATTTTCACATCATTTATCACCACATGGTCACCCATAAGTTTTAAGCACAGTTTAGGATTCAGTCGTCTGTGTGTGTTCCAATCATGCAAGTACATCAAACAACACTGGTTCACACTTATTTTACAAAGACAATAATACTAAATTTGTCTAAAGGCCTCTCAATAGCTGGGTAGAACTTAACTATAGTTCCTTTTTCTCAAACTACTGTTCTCATACAAGTGATTATATATTCTTATTTAAACACATTTTCTGGTGTGGCTCCTCTCCCTCTAAGGCAACAGCTGTTCTCAAAAATCTTCTAAAAGATTTTTACCTATCCAGTTAAAACCCTCCAGATTGGTGAAATGTGTAAATATACAACTAAGTCTAGAAGTATAGTCCTAGGAACTTAAAATTTCTGAGCTAGAAAAAAAATGGATGGAAAAGGAGGATGCTTCAGGCTATTCTGTACAACAGTGAACAAGATCTATGCATTGACTGGCTGAAAAATATGCTTAAAAATAAAGGCCTCCACTGACAACACTAAATTTTTCAAAACTACATTACTGATGTGTCTAAGTGGCTGGTGCAACCAGAAGATATGAGAAGTAAGATCAATGACAGCTGAACTTCCCAAGAATTATTTGAATTGCATTTAAGAATCTTTACATTTTCTAGTGACCTCTTGAATATTCAGAAATACCCCACAATTCTTAAATAGTAGTATTTGTTGGGTAGCCACTATACAAATATTTTTTTGCATGGCTGCTTCTACAATGTGACACAAAACATGAGATAGTCTACTGTTATTGTCTGCTTAAAATTCACTCAACAAAAACTTGCAGCAATTTAACTCCTCCATCAAGCATATTTGCAGTGTATTTTTTGCAGTACATAAACATAAGGGATTTTATTTCACTCTCTGCTGACAATGATCCTTTCAAATGCATTAGTACTATGTACAGTTCTTAAGCTTTTTGTAGCTTACACTGACATTCCATAAACATACAGCTTAGAGTCTGATTAGTTAAATTAAACTCAAAGCACCCTGATAATTAGTTTACCCTCATCTGAGTTGCAAGTTCAGTGATTAAATGTCTGTTCTTATTATACTTTTTTTTCCTACTTATATCATCTGTGTCTAATACAGTCTTATATTTGGCCTCAAGTGGGTAGCAAGCCTTTTTATTTTATTTTCCTATCTGCAATTCCCCTGAAGTGTTCCTAAAGTTTCCCAGTATCTTTTCTTTTCTTTGAATTGATGTTGCATAGATAACTACTTGCAACAATTACAATAAATCACCATTTGACTCAAAGAGAGATTTGAATATTTATGAGGTTGTCTAAATAAGTAGTTTCAACAACTGCTACAGCAATATGTTTATTTCATTATCAAGTCTGAGGTTGAAAAACATTCCTGTTCAGTGAATTTGACTTAAGCACATGCTTAAAACTGCTTGAAGATTTTTTTCCTGAAAGGGAATGAAGTTAAGTGGCTAGATAAATGCTTTTCTCACTCATTTTGTTTAACAATAAGAAGCATGATGATTAGTATATCTCATCATAATAGAATAATGAGGTGAATCATCCAAAATTATGCTGGTTTCACATACAGTTAATTTGACCTTTCAGTAAAAAAATAAATAGGCTGAACACTAAGCATGTATATGTAGATTTTTTTTATCTCGTCTCACAGGCATCGAAATAAAAATTTCTATTTCTTAACAATCCAACATTAAAATTGAAGATTATCACCAATAGATGCATAAAAGTGGCTTTTTTTTTTTTTACAGGACTGGAAAGCAGTAAAATTTCTGTAAGTTTATTCCACTGAACATCCATAAAAGTTACAGTAGTGAATAGTAAAAAAATCTTTCAAAATGCCTTACTTTGAACATGCTCTTTAAAAAGATTTTCAAATGAAAACAAGAAACTGAAATCCTTGAGAACTAAGACTTCAGCTAGGGATTACATATGGAAAAAGGAACTTAAACAGGCCAGGTGAGAAATAACTACATATAATTTATTTCAAGTATAATGAAAAAATAGTGAAAAATCTCAAAAAAAACCAAAACAAAACACCAGAAAAACTTTTTAGAAAAATACCATAACTTAAAATATAAGATTAATTTCTGTGAATAAGAGAAGAAAAATAATGTCACTAATCACTGGAAATTGTCATCAAGGGGCAACATTTTTTCTTTCCTCTTGTCGTGGTTTCAGCCAAATCCACCGAAACCCGAGTGACAGATGTTCCCCCCTCCCCCCTTTTGGTCAGAGAGGAGAGGAAGGAGTTAAAGAGATTCAAGAGTTTAGAACAAACTAAACTACTTTAATGAAAATATAAGTAATATAATAAAAAGGAAAATTAGGAAAAAGGGAGTATACAGTATATACAAAACCGTATCAAGCTCCCAGGATGACGACCACGTCACCAGCAGGCTTCAGGAAAAGTCCCAAACTGGACTCGGTGATCGACAGGAGCCAGATCTGGAGTCAGGAACGNGAACTCTTACATCTTGAGGTTGATATGATTCCAGGGATATAAACATGTGCTCCTCGAAGTACTGCATATCCACAGTGGGCTCCAACAATTACTTCAGAAGCATGTTTTTTTAAATCTCGCCTAAAAATATAAAATGTAGTTCAATTAAAAAAAAAAAAATAAAAAATACCTCCCAAGTAAATTCTAGTTCATAAATAATAGTTTTGTCACAACACAAAATAAAAAAATAGTTAACTGTAACATATTACATTTTAAAAAATTATTTTAGTCCTAAAGGATTCAAAACAAAGAGCTAAGAATGAAAACAAGTCCTCTAAATAAATCAGATTCAGGTACATTCCACCACTATTACAAACTTAACACAGGAATACAAACAAATTACACTGGTCTGGAGAAATAACCCTCTATCCCTTCCCAGGCCATATGATTGACAAGTGACTTCTTTGTGTTTAACAACTTCTAAGTTCTTCTATAATAAATTTGTAACGAGGTGCAAGGAACTTAACCAATAAGAATTGTGAAGAAGAGAGTTACTTGCACTTATTAAAGTGTAAACATATTTGAATACAAAAGGAATCTAGTGAACAGAAAAAGATGCTACAAAAGAGGATTAAATATTAATATTAAATAAAAGCATTAAATGCAGTTTTAGAGTGTTCAGCATTTAAAAATTAGTACTACTTGTTACCAACCTCTAACTAATCATGCTAAGAAATTAATCTGATGTTCATAATCTTCATTATGAACAAGATGCTTTAAATAAAATGTTCATTGGTGAATTCAATAAAATAATGAAGAAACTCCATAGGGGCTGACACAGATGCAACACAGGAAACATCCAAATATATCTAAAGAATGAAGAATGAATAGTCATTTTGTAGGAAAGAAAATTGATTCAGGAATCCTCTCATCATTATTGATACAGTCTCCCTAAGTTTAGGTGTGGACTTGACTGCAGTAGAAGAAAACGCTGCCTGTATTTAGCTATTTTACCTTCTAGTCTTACATTTCACTGCAAAAGTTCAGTTCTTCTGTTCACCACCTACCTGGCTTTCCAGAGAGGAGGCACTTATGTTACACTTTCCCTATAAAAAGCTAATCTCATAAACAAGAAAAGAACTCTATGTTTTCTTGCATCTTTTGAGGACTAAAACTCTGACCTAGGTAGGATATGGATTGCCCCGTATGTGTTAATATAATATAAATGAAGTACAGCTTTACTTAAGTCAGTTATTATAACTGTTTAACAAGAAATTTATAGTGAAATATCTGTTATGACATTTAAGATTAAAGACTAAAAATTTCTAACCTGGGTCCGATGACAGGAATTAATAAGATGTCCTGGAGTTTTGGGTGCTCAAGAACTGGAACACATAGTCCTTTAAATTGCTGTTCCATTAAAAAACATAATTATTAAGCAATACTAAAAATGCCTAATATGTAAGCACTTAGTTAGGCTTATAATTACTTTTTTCCATTCATAATTTATAGCTGTAGAGTACACACAAAAAAAACACCACCAAAACACAAACCCCAGTAAAAACAATTTGGGAATTGGGAATTGTTCAATTTGGGAATTGGGAATTGTTCAATTGGGAACAATTTGAGAGATTTGGGAAGAGTGCGTAAGGAAACACTCCTTATTAAAAACACTGATGTAAAAGGCTAAACATCTAATAAATTGAGAAATAACAAGGCCACAAAGGGATTCACTGAGAATGAACTTCATCGAGTGTGACAGTGTTCCAACACTCATAACCCCACAACTGTATTTTGCTTTCTTCTGGAAGAAGGTTGTATTGAGTTGTCAGCAGATCACAGTAACACCACCAAAGCAACTTGGATCTAATCTGTGTTTTTGACGTTATTAATTATAAACCACTGTTTAATCATATATTGCTTGCCTTTCTTAATATGCCAAGTTTCCTTTTCATTTTCATTTTCAGCTTAACTTTGATTGGGTACTGAGAACTGAGCTGTGCATACAGTTCAAGAAAACGGCAGCTTGCGATTTCAGAACTGTTCCTGGACTTCGAAAAGACTATGTCTTCTCACCTGAGCCTTCTAAAAATAGAACCCTAAAACATGCAAAGCATAAATTTGTTTCCATCTGATAAATAACTGTTTTCTCTGAAGAAGGAAAACAACCTGTGAGCATACTTTTGTTAAAAACTGCTACATAGTTTCTTTTTCTAATATGACAAAAATACAAAAAGTTTATGAAAAGCCAGTCTTAATTCAGTTTTCAGCAAAGCATTTTTCCTTCCTTGAAGCAAAATATCATACTGCAATACCAGATTTCTACCATCAAGCTAAAAGAAGCATAACTCATTACCATTCCAGCCAACAGAATACTGTCAACTGCCTCTGCATCACAAAAATGTCTTGGTTCCTGTCATGCAATAGTTCCCCATACACCCACTAGCATTAATACTTTACCTAAAGAAGAACTGGATCTTTAGACAAAGTGAAGATCTAGGATGGAGCTTGAAAATAATCTAATTTTTAAACAATGGCTAACATATTATCAGGTAAATAAAGTAAATAAAAATCCATAAAATTATGTAAAGATTAAAAACAGGTTAAAAAAAAAAAAAAAACAAAGAAAATACAGCAGCTGCAGGGCATCACTCTAGCTCCAGGTTTTAAAACATACAGACTTCTTTCCACTTCCCTAAACTGTTTGTGCAACAAGACATATGTTCTCCTTTAATCTTGAATAAAAATGTTCTAACTGATGAACACAGCATACTGAACTACAGTTTTTATCTATTTCTACCATCTTCTCTAGACTTACGGTAACAGTACAATGTTTACTTCATTAATACCCCAATCCTATCTAAAGTCTGGACCTACCACCTAAAAGAGAGTTGGTAGTCTTTTCCCTTCTGCTGTTGCCTTTCTTCAATGTATTAGATGAGAAATACTGCTACACAATGAATTTTCATTTAACTTTTAATGCTGACAGGAAACAAATATGATTGCATAATGTTAATACTAGCAGACATGTATTAAGCTAAAGAATAGTTTCCAGTAATGAAAAGCTCTCATAATCTGGCAAAAGATGAAATTTCCTGTTACTTCTGCTGTAACAAAAAAAAAACAAAAACAAAAACAAAAAAACCACCACCAACAAAAAACCCCACATAAACAAACAAACAAACAAAACGAAAAAAAGCACAAACCTTCTGTATTTCTTCAAACAGCAGTTCTTTCACATGTTTCACTGGGGCCAAGTGGGTGTTAACTCTAACAGTTGTGAAAGATGGTGGATGAGATAGATGACTTAACAGAGATTGATATTTACTCTCCACCTCCTGTGTGCCAAAGGCAGTGATAAGCTGGAAGTGGAAGAAGATATTTTAAAATACGTAGTAAAGAAATTCACACAGCAGCCTTTTGCTCAGTGAAAAAACAAAAAAAAACCACCACTGAATAAATATTCTGTAGAAATAGAGGAATATGGCCGAGAGGTGTGCAATGTGAGGAATGTCTGGTGGCCTAATTCCAGTGAAAACCTCATCAATTACTTGAAAATGACTTTTTGGAAAAACAGTCATATCAGCAAGATCATTGTAAACTGGCTGGAGCAAGTACCAAACATAACTGCTAGCAAGCTCTGTCATACTGTACAAAGACCAGTCCTAAGGAGATGGAAGAATAGATTCAAAACTATGAATTAATAACTCTTATCCCAAAATCCTAAAACATCATTTCTGTGTCTTTTGACGTGTGTACAATGTGATTGTACTTCACTGGGATCCAAAACTGAAGTCTAACTAAGTTTAGTTTTAATATTTTTATGTTACTTTGAGCTAATAAGCCAGAAGAATAATTTTATATTTTAAATCGAACTATATATAAAAATCTGTCTAATGTGAAGACAATAACTTACTGTAAGGTATTGAAGTCAGACAAAATATTAAATCAAAGCAATATTAACAGTATTCAATAAATGAACATTTATTGGTAATTAGTAGTATATATTTCACATACCTCATCATTTTTGAACACTTTGGTGAGATACTCTTCAACTTCATGTTGGAAAGAGATTTTGGGGAAAAAAGACATCTTCAGTTTTTAAAGCCTGTTGGTAAACAACTGAAATAAAATATTTTCTTAGTGGTTTTTATCATATTCTATAATTTTATAAATGTAAAGTAAGCTGCAATTCCCAATTCTTCTCTTTAATAATGCAATTTTACTGAACTCAAAATTCCAAATATTGCTCAGCATACAACTGTAACTGTCAATCACATTTCACAGTATGTTCTTTAACATTACAGTCACCTTACAATAAGGTGTGGCAGTGTTCTGTCTCCCCCTGCCCCCCACCAGCTCCTGCTCAAGTCACAACCATCAGTGGGAGCTGTGATGGGTTGCATATGGACTTTGGGGATGGCTGGCAAATGCTGCCTATGAGAATACAACTATAGGTCAATTATCTTACTCTCAAAATAGCGGACAGCCCAAGAGCCCTGTGAGCTCTCCTGCATGGCAGCAGGCTGCACACCGGTATCTCCCCTTGAATCAGGACCATTAATTACTCCTCAAGGTTTAGGGATTCCTTGATACAACAGCTTCTCAGTAAGTGACTAAAAGCATACTAAATTTTAAAATCTTAGCTAAGTGATATAAAGGATTGATTGTGAATATATAATCCTTTAGACAAACTGTTGAATGAGTCTGGATCTAGGACTGGATCCAGCTGCACCTAGACTCTGCTCTGAGAGGGAGTATACAAAGCAAGGGGGTCTTTTCTAAGCTTCATGACTGAATGGGAGGATCTCCCTGACAGCTTGTCTGACCCTGTCCTCTATGCAATAAATAACCAAGCATACCTTGCCATCAAATCTCATAAAAACAGTCACATTCACTACAAATGTTGTTAAATCACTGTTTTATATTAATAAATATTTCACTGCTTCTCTTTTATGTTGCGAGTGAAGTTATTAACTTCACTCATAAAATTACTGGTTTCATTGCTGTGACATCTTTCTCCACCATATCTTCCCAGATAGTACTGGTGCTTGAAATGTAAATAAAGCATCAGCATATCTAAATCCTGTTCCATTAAAGTTTCCCTAGCTATCCTTGGAGACAAATTGCCGCTTTAGTCCTAGAATTCACTCACAAAAGCTCCTCACAGGATTTAACTTTGAATCTTCCAAGTTCCATCTTTGAAATTCTTATTCTATTACATGATCATATCTGTTCATTTTTAGAGATAATCTAATTTTTACCTGTCAGATTTCTTTTCCTCAAGCTTAATTTTTTTAGGTTTCCTCCATAGTTCAAATTAGCCAAACTTCATAGTGGGGGGACAAATGCATGACAGTGAACAATGTTTTTTACTTTTTCCATATATACTTAAAAAAATTAAGAGGGCTCTAAGCAACACTTTTCTCTTGAGTCTGTGTTTAATTGACAACAGGAATAGTGAAGCATTAATGCAACAGAAGCTCTTCAAATCTTGAAGATCTGAAAATCTTCAAGCTGTCTGGTGAAAGATTACATGGTTAAAAGGTACAGGAAATTTCCAGGTGTTGCTTTAATTCCTTCTGCAAAACCCAGCTATTAAATCCCTACTGTACCTCAGCCCCAGTGCAGCTTTTATTCTTCATAAGTATCTTCTGTTAATTTTTCTCTGGAGGTAATAAAATAGTTATCTTCCCAAATTGTATCTCTCCACCCCTATACTGCCTATATTTTGAAAGATTATATGTACACTTCAGTCTGAAATGAGACTTCTTAAAAATTTAATAGTTCATTTACACCAACCTGAGTGGAGGGAAAGTGAAAACTTTCCCCATCAGTGAAGTTTATTCCATCCACAACAAGGAAATCTGAATACTAAAATACTACCATTTCACTGTATTAAACATACTTACATATATCTGAAAGTTTGGTATTCATTCTATTTTAATAAGAGGCTATTTCACACTTCTATCATAAAAACCCCTCAAAAATAGCTTTTTTTTTTTTGATACGTCAGATTCAGCTGAAGTTTTAATGTGAGAACTGCAATGAAGTTTCCTAAATGTGTTATAAAAGGAAAGCATTAGACCTGTGACACAAATTAACAAGACAACTATGTCAACAAGTATTGTTTGAAATTTTATAGAATAGAAAAGTTTTAATATCTTAGAAACCATCATTCTTCTAAGCAGGATAGCAAGTACATTAGAATGCCTGCAATACAATGAAGGCTAACAGAAAAACAAGAATACCATAGGAGATTTCACTTCTCCCTATGTAGGTAAGGTAAACATCACACAGAAGCAGGATGCAACATATGAGCTTTTTAACCTCAATTAATGAGCACTTTTAGGAAGTTAAGGAACACATAGAAGATGACTTTACCCTGACTATTTCATAGGGCCTGGTACACTCTGTCACAGCAACACAGAGGCACGTGGGCTCAATACATGCATTCAAAGGACAAACAAGAAAACCACTATCGCTGTGATTAGTTCTGGGAGAAGAATAAGACATAAGTGAGAAGCAATTTCTCAGTCAAAAAGAGCAGTTAAAAGAATAAAACTATTTTAAGCAAATTTTACAGTCGCATAACTGGAGGTTCAGAGCATTCCCACACAACCTGCAGCCTCAGCACTGTCTGTATGCCCTTTCAGTGCCCGTTATCTCAGAAAAAATACAATGTAGTTTAGAAAGGTTCAGGAAAAGGTGATAACCTATAGATAGGGAATGGCTTTCAAGTAAGTAAAGATTAAACAGTTCACAATCTTCTAGGATGGGAAACATAGTTGAGGCGGGATAGGATAAAAACTTAGAAATTCAGACATGTTAGACAGAAAGGCTGGTAAGGAAGACTGTCTAGTGCCTCTTAAAATACAAGACTTTGAGCTGAAACAGAACTAGCAAGAGGCAGGTTCAAACCCATTTTTTTTTCCCCCCACAAACCTGCTGTGCCATACACCGTGCCCCAGGAATGGCTTGATGGACTTCAGAAAAGAGCATCAGAGAGAGCATCGCCCCCTTTTCACCATCTCCATACGGATCTCCCTGTGCCTCTGTTGCAAGCTTCTGCCACGGAGGTGATGCTGGACCAGAGTTTTGATCTGCCTGTGCACATAAGCACCGCAAGCTGAAAAATGTAGCTAGCACTTGGAGATGCCAAAAACGTTTAACTTTTTTAACCCTCTTTTCCACCACTATCCCACATGAGTTATTAGAGATGAAAGCTTTCTTTTAATACATGCTAGAGTTAAAATCCTAAAAAAATTACAGTAAGTGTCCACTTGATCACACTAGTTCTAGGCTTGCTTACTGGTTTTAATATTTTTCCCAGCTACAAAGTCATTGCAAAATTTAACTTTCAAACCTCTCCAGACGAGGAAGAAATCAGTCATTCATTGCCGTGGGGAGCAGAACTTGGGGCTCCTTCCTTTATTCCCCTATTCCCCCCCCTTATTGAAATCCCCAAGTGTGTGGATGTCACAGATCTCCGCAGCCCTCCTGAGGCCCTGCACTGTACCTCTAGCCAGCCCTAGGGCCATCCGAAAGGCAGCATACCTCCACAGGACGTACTGTCACTGCGGGGAGACACGGACCCGGGAAACCACGAGGGGAGAGCCCTCAAGGGCCGAGCCGGGCCGCTTTCTCCCCACCCGCGGCAGCGAGTCCCGACCCGCCACAAGGTCCCTACCTACCGCCGCGCTGNCCGCAAGGTCCCTACCTACCGCCGCGCTGCGGGCCGGCCCCGCCTCCTCCGGGGCGGCGGCAGGAAACACCGCGGTACAAGGCGGTGCCGACCCGGCTGTTAGCGTGGGAACCGGGCGCGCTGCGGCGGCATCTGGGGAAGCGGCGGCAGGGCTCTGCCACGGCGTGAGGGAAGCGAGGCAGCGGACAACGAGGCCGGCCCAGAGCCCGCGCACCGCGGCCCGAGCCCTGGCCGGAGTGAGCGGCGCCCTTGTTGCCACTGAAGGGCGGCCGCAGGAGTTTCCAGCGCGGGCAGGGCCCGTTTTGCT
>VZRU01001946.1:0-11288 GCA_013398155.1 Pedionomus torquatus
ACCATACTTCAGCCTTATTCATTAATTCAGTCGGATGTCTAAAAACAGTGATAAGCACCCTCTTCCTCTGAACAGATGCAGCTGTCCTGGCCTCCCCTGGCTCTCCATCTCTACCGAGGGATAACAGCTAATATATGATATATGACTGAACTCTCAGGGCTATTTTGTTTCTGGGACCAAAGGTGTGGATTTTTCCTTTTCTGTGGACTGTAGCTTTCTGTGGACTTGTAGGCACACAGTGCACCTGGAGCTGGTCTACATGGTTTTGCCATGTAGACAAATTCTTAGAAAGTCAATAAGGAAATAGCTTAGTTTAAAAACACTGATTCTCATACTCTTCATGAACACCATTATTTCATTAAAATTTTAAATATAGCTGAAATGTTGTGGTACATTTTGAATTAAGTAGTGCCTCAGTCATTTGTTCATTCTGGGTACGCAGGTGACACACCAAGGAAGAGCAGGCATGAATGAGGCTTAGCTGCAAAATTCAGAGCAGAGAATGTGCTCTCCTGGTGGATCAACCTAAATACTGTAGCACACATTGCAGCTTTCCTGAAGCAATGGCCTTCTTCACACAGAGGGGAATCATAGACTCATGGAATGGTTGGAATGGGAAGGTACCTTAAAGATCATCAAGTTCCAACCTCTCTGGCATGGGCAGAGACACCTCCCAGTAGACCAGGTTGCTCAAGGCTCCATTCAGACTGACCTTGAACATTTTCAAGGATGGGGCATCCACAACTTCTCTGGGCAACCTCATCCAGTGTCTTACCACCCTCACAGAAAAGAATTTCTTTCTAATATCTAATCTAAATCTTCCGTCTTCCAATTTAAAACCATTATTCCTTATCCTATCACTGCATTCCCTGACAGAGTTCCTTTCCAGTTCTCCTGTAAACTCCCTTCAGATACTGGAAGGCTGCTATAAGGTCTTCCCAGAGCCTTCTCTTCGCCAGGCTGAACAACCCCAACTTTCTCAGCCTGTCTTCACAGGAGAGGTGCTCCATCCATCTAATCATCTTCATGGCCCTCTGCTGGACCCATTCCAACAGTCCCATGTCCTTCCTGTGTTTAGGACTGCAAAGCTGGACACAGTACTCCAGGTGGGGCCTAAAACAGTCTGATGGCATTCGCTCAAAAATCTTTTCATTTTATTGCCATTATGTACTGAAAGGATCTCTTGTCATTTCATTTTGCTATCATTGGATAAGCATTTGAGAAAGTCAAGATCTTCACTCGGCCAATAAGATAGCCCTGCAACTGACAAGTAGGGCCTGACTTCTGGAACATATGGGGCAAATGTGCATAGTGATTCAGGGGCAGTACCTACAAGTGAAAGCAGTCAAAACAAGGCTGCAATATACAGTAGGACCAATTTTGGGCACAGCAACAGAAAAGGTTTTCACTCAGAGCATTTTCCATGTTTTGCAGCTGGTATTTATGGAAACACAGATTATATTGCTAGCAGTCCCTGGATAATGTGATAAATGCCAGTCAGATATTTGGTTAAAAGGGTGCACTTGCTGCAAACCATATTTTCTCATTGGAGGTTGAAGTGTAATCTGTTTTGTTCTCCCTCTTCCCAAGTTGTGTGTTACAGGATTGCCAACTGTGTTTCAAGACTGTGAATTGTAGGAAGTGGAGTGCTGTTTTTATAAGTGCTCATTTCAATGAAGTGTCATGCACACCCATCCCACTAGAAAGAAACAAGAATTAGCAAGTACATACATTTACATATCTAGATTTTAGTAAAAGCTGTCTGTGTGAGTGAACTTTTTTTAAATTAATTGAGATTTTGATTTGTTTCTGGAACAGCATAGAAACTTTCAACTATGAATTCCATTTCCTCTGGCAAGAAGTTTACATTTTCTCTCAGATTTTATTCAGGCTGATCTGGCTACCTAATTTTAGACCAAAAAATGGAAAGATTTTTAGATAAAAAGGTAGAAAACCAGAGTTAAGATTTGAAGTCCAGACTATATAATCAACACACATATAATTTTAAACTTATGTTAGTCCCAATGTTTCCAGTCTTGAATCTGGGCTGAAGTGGGTGGGTAGGTCTGTCTTGCATTACTTTAGTAAGTGAATAATTTAAAAGAAATTTTTGACTGCTGTTCATTGTTCAGCTAAATGTAAAACTGGGCAGACGTGCATACAACTGCAGGCTGGTCATCCTGCTGGAAACAGTAGAGTGAACACATCTCTTCATAATAAAGAAGAAAATAAAAAGATACATGGATTTATTTTTTATGCACTTTCAGGAAAGCTCACTGTTGTTCGTAGGGTTATAGTTAAATTAGACTGTGCAAACAAGTAGTCAAGGCAATAAAAATGGACAAGAAACTGAAGGAACGCTGCGGCTTTACTAGCTTGAAATTGTGTATGATCTTATCAGATTTAATTTAGTCAATACCATTGCCTATTATTTTGGACATGGATTCAAATACTTTAGAGGATTGTAGAAATTAAGGTCTGATAAGAATTTCAACAGTGCTTGCTCAATGTCAGAAGAACTATCCTTTTCTTATGAGTTTATAAACGTGAAATTTGAAGATTAGCTGTAACTGGGAACATGAGGGGCTTGTGTAATTTTGTTTTCCATACTATCTTTTGTTTTTTATTTACAATGAATTTGCATCAAAATTACTAGAGTGGGTGTTTGTTTGTTGTTGTTGTTGTTGTTGTTGTTGTTTTTTTTTAAAAAAAAAAAAAAAAGAAAAAAAATACCTTTTTNGCTGACTTTCAAAATGCTGATGGGAGCACACCCACATAAGTAGAGCTGAGTGAATAATGAAATGGTGAATAACTCATCTGATATGTGGTGGGGTTTTGTTTGTTGTTGTTTTTGTTGTTTTTTTTGTTTTTTTTTAAAAAAAAAAAAAAAAGAAAAAAATTCGCTTTGTTGTGCCATATCATATGATTCTATATTGAAGTCCTGGCATGATACTCGCTATAGTAGGAAAAATAGAGGACTGGGAAGGTGTTTTCAACTGAAGGTTGAATTTTCCCCCGACATTCAATGGCAAAGCAAAAACAGATTTAACAAAAGGCCACTCTCCCTCTATTCCACTTTGAGGGATTTTGAATCTGGATGAATGCCTTGTCCTGCACTTTCGAATTACTTGGATGCTCATACTCTTTTATTAATACCTACTCACACCAGCAGTAAAAAAGGTCAGTAACAAAAGATCCTGTATAGAAAGTGTTTGCATGTGCTTATGGTTTGAAGAAGCCTGGAATTCATATTGGTAGTTGATCCGTTGAGGGAGAAGTCTTAGTAGTACAAAGCTAATTTTATGAGTATGTATGCATTTAATATTCAAAGATGAAGTTAATCTGCTGCTTGAGATGCTGCAATTGTAAGAAATGTTGGAAGCTTTTTTTGTGTGTTTTTTTTTTTTTTTTTTTTTCNTTTTTTTTTTTTTTTTCTTTTTCACCACTCCTTGTTCAATGCCTTGTATCAATTTTCTTTCTTTATTTTGCAGGATTAAGAAATCCTGAAAGTATTCTGAGAACAAATTCATCATTCTGTCAGGCTTGACCAATTAATTTTATAAAGACCCAAGGATATTTTGCAAGGCCCCTGTCCGAATTTCAGTCAAGGAATGTGTCTTAATAGAAAACATATGGTACATTGTTACCTGTGACTGACATTTTGGTCCTTCATTATGTGGTGAAAATCTGCTGGTGGAGAAAGAGAAGACTTTGTTTGTTAAGAACATATTCACTGGAGGAAAAGAGCTGGCATCCCATCATAATATGAAGCCCTTTGAGAAAAGCTGGTTGTTTCTACTGCTGCTTATTCTTCTAAGAGTTGTCTGCTCCTCCTTTATTAGTGTCAACCTTGGGCTGAAGGTGATGAAGGGACAGTCTGTCTTCCTGACAGAAGATGACCTCAAGTTTTCCATCCCCAGAGAGAAAGATGTCTGCAAAGTAGAAGTTGTGATTAATGAGCCAATAACGCAGAGGGTTGGGAAACTAACTCCACAGGTATTTGGGCTCTGTTTTGCTGCTCTGGGTTTTTACATGTGTGCAGGTTTGGGAGAAACTAGGAAGACCTGCTTTATGCGATTTTGGGGTTTTTTGGGTGGTGACTAAAAACTACAGAACTGAATGGTCACGAAATCCAGCCTTTTGCTGACCGATAATTTCACCCCTGAAATCTGAAAGCTGAGCTCAATAACATGAATGCATAAAAGTGAGCTCAGTCAGAGTCTCCTTTCACAAGCAGGCATTGGGTATTTCAAAACTTTCGGGTTAGGAGATCTCCTCCAGTATCTCAGCTGCTTGTTTCTGTACTGTGAGGGTAACCAGTGCCTCTCGGGTAATGCATAGACTGCTAGAGCATTTTGCATTTTAGTCACGCAGGCATTACTTAGGGAGCAATTAAGAAAAAAATCATCACATACAATAAGCACATTGTGTACACTGTTGTTTGCTCTGCTCTGCAACAGCTAAATTGCTAGCAGATGGCAAATACATTAAAAAAATGTTTTCTGTTAAAATTTCAAGCTTGTAGGAATAATGAAATGTATTTCACATCTCACCGTTCTACTCATTTGTTTTACAAATTTCTCCACCTGAGTCACAGCAGGAGGAGTTGGAAGTAATTGACATGAAGATGTGGCAGTAGAGGTGGAAGATGAATAGTTTTAATGAAGCATAACCAAACAGTTTTTGTCTATCTGAGAAAAGTTTTGTTAATTGCATCATACATCACACAATTATGTATGTTTGCATATTGTTTTAAACATCTTCTCTGAGGTTTCTGATGGTCTCTGTGAAGGCAGATGTAGGAGCACCAGTCTCCATTGATTTTTCAAAGATTCTGGCTTGGTCATCATCATTTTTGTAGACCACCGACAAGTACTTCAGCTGAACCAGCACATGGAAGGAGCAGAGGCACAACAAGGAAAACAGGAGGATGAGGAGGGCAATATGTAATCTTCCCTAGAGACTGGCCCCAAGATGTGGAGGGCCTCTGCTGAGACTTCCTCGGGGCTTGCTCTCCATTAGCACAGAGGCTCTGACTGTAGTTCCCCTCTCCATTTCCCCAGTCAAGTTTGGCCCATGAGGAGAAAAACAGAGACATATACAGGTATGTGTCTCATGGCTGGAAAACCTCTTCTGTGGGCAAGTTGGCTGGCTGAGAGAGTGACTTTGCTTTGAATTTCTGCCTCAGCCTCTACATGCAGTAGGACCCAGATATTTTGAAACAGCCACTTTGTCCTTTGTAAAGTGACATGCTTTGAGCACAAGGTCAGAGGCAGTTTTCAGAGACCCCAGGACATGTGTATTCACCATATCTTCTTATCCAGAATACCCAGGGTCCTTGCCTTTTCCCACTCCCAACCCCACCTTCATTTAGTGCCTGTCCTTTCATGGCCCTGATGTGAGCTCAGGCAGCCAAACATGGCTCTTGAAGGTTGCAGGAACACCTCATCTGGAGGGGTGAGCTCTGCTGGGCAGGTGGCCCTGGACTACCAAGCTGGAGAGGGGCTGTGATTGCTCATTATGCCTGTGGTGATACCTCTCTTGGAGGGTCCCTGGCCTGGGTGCCATCTTGTTAGGAAAGGTGCCTACTCTTCCTTTACACAGCTGTGGGGAGATTGGGACTGCCAGATACTCACCACCATGCAGGGAGACTGTCAGAGGAACAGGCAGTCCGGTTATCTCAAGTCATATTTGCTTGCTGGGAAAGAACACGATGGCATTTGTAAGCTGAGCACTTCTGTTTTAAACAACAAAATACTGAGCAAGACACTGAAAAGTGTTGGCTGAGTTTTCACCATTCCTGAAAAGAGGTGCCAGAGTCCAGCCTTCCCAGTAACACTCATGGTCTTCTACCAGGAAATTCTGAAGCGAGAAAATGTCTCTGGTCTGATCTGTTTTACTGCCATTAAAGTGAGTAATGTCCTAGGAATGTATGACAATTTAATTATAAATTGTAATTGAAAAGCAGTTGAAGTGGAAAAAAACAAAGCTTGACAGTAATTAGGAAAAGATTTAGATCACCTTTGTCTTGCCCAGAGAATTTATAGACAATTAGACTTGCCTGTTTATATAAAAGGAAAACATATTAGGCAATATAAAACAGATGTTTCTTTTTGCAAAGCAGATTGTGCCTTATACACATATAAAATGGCTGTCAGTGGTAACAGACCTTTGTGGAAAGGTCCTTCATTTTCCAAACCCTTGTTATCAATTAAGAGATGGAACTAATGATATCTTAGAATTAATTATTTGACATCATAAACCAACTCCTATGCTGTAGGCAGTCCCTTCTGATATGAACTGGGATGCATCATCTGATCAGTATCTGATAGTCAGGTGTATGCCGACCTGCGTGTCACCAAAAAACCTATTGATTTTGAAGGCTCTATGCTGCTTTACATCAGTGAAGAACTGGTGTACTACATCACAGTACTGGAAGCTATAATATGAATGGCTTTTATATAGAATGTATTTTTTCGTTTTTTAAGATAACACACTACCTACTTGATTGTCTTGTCTTTTTTTTGTACAGTATCACTTAGGACAATCTGATTAATTAATTAACTATCACTTTCATTTATGTTAGCTTGTATTAAGAAAAGACATAAAGTAAGAAATGTATTTGTTGTTTGTTAAATACTGAAAAATAATGACACATATTTCTGTGACGTTTGAAAGCAACAGGCAGCAGAACAGCCACAACACAAGCAAAACCTTCATCACGTGAGAAGCCTTGTTGCTGACAGGAATATGCCCTGTCTTTATGTAGATATTAAACATGAGTACCTTCCATCTATGCATGGGCTGTATATGGGCTCCCTGTTATCACAAGGAGAGCATAGACATAGCCTTATCAATGCTGGAAGTTTTCAGCTGTTAAATTCTGTAAAGAAATATAGCTACATGGGAATTGTAATTTGCCAGACTTGCAAATTAGCATATGTAAGGAAAGAAAAATTGTATGCCTCAGAAGCCAGATCCCTGCTCCTTAGAATAACTATGTCAGAACTCACCAAAGCAATATTTTTTCCATTTGGGTCAAACCTTATTTTCCTCAGTGCTTTAATTTTACACGTGAACAAACCATTAAACAAAACAGCCTGAAACAAGTGACTGGCTTAGATGGTCAAACTGTGGCCAGCCAGCTTTGCAAATTTGACCTGTATCAGGTATATAATAAGAATTAATATGTTTGTATGCACAGAGATGACATCTGATCTGTTAAAAGGCTACTGTTACAAAGTTAGTGTTCCAAAAATGTGTAACAAACCTGAGCTAGCCAAGTTTCCAACAGAAGTTTGGTTTTGTAATCCAGTGGTAGTGGTAATAAAGCAGGATTTAGTGTGTAATCAACCTACCACCGTGAGAAACCTTAAAAGCTAACAAATCTAACATTATACTGCAGGAACTGCTTGATTTTTAGACCCGCTGCAGCTGTCCCACTAAATACATTGATGTCAATAAGTCCACAGGCTGGAGAGAAGTTTGTGCTCAAACCATTTTTTTTGCTGGAGGAGGAACTTGGCAGCATGAAAGAATTACATTTATATGCCTGTTCCCTTTCTAATTGTAGACTGCCAGCAGCCACACATTAAAATGGTTGTTCTAGCTCTTACATAAAACTACAGATGAAAAATTTCCTGAATCTGATGCATTCCTGACAGCTAGACAAAACCGGAACAGAAGCATGAAGTTAACATCCTTCGCAGCATTGTACTAGTCTATTCTTTCTCCTTCGTAGGTTTTTGACTGTCAGTTCCTTCCTAATGAAGTCAAATATACCCACAACGGCTGTCCAATTTTAGATGAAGACATGGTCATGCTTAGGATGTACAGGTAAGATGACACTCGTTGTTACCAGGAGCACAGATGCCCTCTGGAAGAGCAAGCAGTCCATTTTTCATGGTAAAAGCATGTTCTCCTGTACATGTTGTAACGACTTAGACCCAGAGGTAGCATCATCAGTCAACAAGTGGCCATCTGTTTACAGAAACATTTGTCATAATGTACTTCAGATACTCTCAAATAATGTGTCTTTTAGTATTACTAAATGTTATGTATTGCTTGGTTATTAGAGAACACCACTGATTTTTCTTTGTATTATTGAAAATGAGAATTGTACTTTCAGAGCACTGTATTTTCTGTGATGTCCTGCTGATAGAGACACAGACATACAGTCACTAAGTAATCTCTTCCTTCACACAAACGCCCTTTTAACAAGTATGAGGAGGTGGGCAGCAGTGTCTGGCACCTCATGGTCTCTGGCATCTGGGGTTTGACAGCACATGAGGGAAAGAGGTTCAACCAATTCAGTTTAGAAGGTGTGGCCAATACTAGTCTCAGAATGACAGAAGACAGGATGAAACATCATTAATACCCTTCTGTCACCTACAGGTTTACAGAAACTGAAACATTTGTAGAAACATTTACCCTCCATGTGAAGTTACTTGAACCAGACTGTAACATCATCAAAATGCGCGCCCATGCCCTGGAAGTCCCCGAGTACTATGGTCTATCCAGGGCGATTGACAAAAATATCCTCACTTTTGACTACGACAGGAAGATAAATCTGGATTGCACCATTTCCATAGCCTCTTCGGAAACCCACCTGCCTGCTTATGGCCAGCTCATCACCGGGGAGGTGCAGCAAGAGCAGCTTCGTGGAGATCAGCCACAGACCTTCCCTGGCTCTAGTATGATGTGCTTTAGTTGTTTGTAGCAGATTCAAAGAGACCCAGCAGATAAAGTATGCAGCAGTAGGTTGCTTCAGATGTGCTGGATAAGAGTGGGTCATGTGAAGTTTAATGACCTACCTGAGCTATAATGGAAACTGAAAGAAATGTGATGTTTGTGTGGGGCACAATGCAGATCACAGATATGAGTCAGTAATCCCACAATTCGAGTCTGGTTTTGGCTCCTAGACACGTGGACCAATGTCAAGGCTTTGAGAGTGCCAAGACTCATTAGAAAGTGCACAGAGAGTTGTTGGAGGCAGCACCTATCCAGAAGATCAAGGGAGGCTGGAGTTGGAAGATGTCAGCTGAAAAAAATCCTGTAGGAGAAGTTGTAAGAAAAGGTGCCCTTATTCTTATAACACTGGCTTTTTATCAGAGTTAGTTTAGCTATCGGAAAGGCTTCTCATGTTGGTGTCTGCTCCAGTAACTCTTTCATAGTCGCTTCTGTTTGGTTGCAGAGCACAGCCTGGGTCAGCAGTGCAGAAATGGGAGCTGCGTGTTGAGAAGGGGAGCCATTCACAACACAAAAATGAGCTGTGAAGAGTTTCTGAGGATGGGGATTCGATATCAGCATCTTGACCCTCCCTCGCCCGACACTGATTATATTCCTGTGAGGCTGGATCTCACAGACCGTAGAAGCAAAGCTCTGCACAAGGTAGAATTTTATACAAGCTTAAAATGTCTATTTGTCTTCCTGATTTTAAAAATCCTTTTCACATTTGAAGATAGAGGGTGATCCTGGAAGTTTGTTCAGTTCTTACAACATTGCCAGCTGTGCAAATGAAATGCATTATCTCTATGACTATTTTCAGACCATTATGGTTATAGAGAAGTATCTCTGGTTGTTTACTGGCAGACATAAGTAGTTTTGACTGAGAGCAAAATAAATTCTGGCAAAACTCCACCTTTTTTTATAGAATCATAGAATGTTTAGAGTTGGAAGGGACCTCAAACATCATTGACTTCCAACCCCCCTGCCATGGGCAGGGACACCTCCCACTAGACCAGGTTGCTCAAAGCCCCATCCAGCCTGGCCTTAAATACTTCCAGGGATGGGGCNTCCCATGACCTGCTGGTCAGGCTTCTTTTGATGCAGCCCAGGATACAGTTGGCTTTCTGGGATGCCAGTATGCGCTGCTGGCTCATGTTGAGCTTCTCATCCACGAGCATTCCCAAGTCCTTCTCCTCAGGGCTGCTCTCCAGCCGTTCTCTGCCCAGCCTGTATTTGTGCCTGGGATTGCCACATCCCAGGTGCAGGACCCTGCACTTGGCTTGGTTGAACTTCATGCCATTTGCATTAGCCCACCTCTCAAGCCTGTAAAAGTCCCTCTGGTTGGCATCCCTTTCCTCCAGCTTGTCGACTGCCACTGAGTTTGGTGTCGTCAGCAAACTTGCTGAGGGCGCATTCCATCCCACTGTCCATGTCTCCGACAAAGACGTTAAATAGCACTGGTGCCAGTACTGACCCTTGAGGGACACCACTCATCACCGGCTGCCACCTGGGCATTGAGCCGTTGATCACAACCCTTTGAGTGTGGCCATCCAGCCAGTTCCTTAGAGCATGAGCTGCATTGACTTCAATGTACATAGTAATAAGTTAAGAGCTGTGTGAACATATTCAGTTAATAATATTTGATGGTTTGTGCATATTTCTTTCAGGTAAAATTATTCATTAAACTCACACCAAATTAAGAACGTTATTTCTGCCCAAAATCAAGGGCACAAATAAGACTAATAAACCTGGAAGACCTTTTCATGAGGTTTAAATATTTATTTTAGGCATTTTCCATTAGAATGTTTCTGTTTTTCTGTTCAAAACAATCATTGCTCTAACATGTACCCTGATGTGAAGCTAACACAAATTGAAGTTGTTTTGTTTGCTTCACTTTGTCCTTTCAGTTGTCTCATTTCTTCCTGTTGTAGACTGAGTACATATGGCTCCCTGTTCAGATTAAAGGTGCCCTTCCCAATCAAATACCCAGAGCTTCCCTGAAGGCAAAGTTCATCCTGGAAGTAGATCAATTTATTTTAACCCCCATTACAACCACAACCATTGATGCTGAAGACAATGAAACTCTGAAGTCACTGCTTATATTCAACATTACCAAGCAACCTCCACAGGGCTTCATCACTCATCTGTCTGACCACACAAAACCTGTCGGCTCCTTCACATGGAAAGATCTCAGTGACATGCTAATTGCTTATCAGCCTCCAAATAACAGCTACACAGAGAGGAGGAATTATGAGGTAACAGTGTCATGTATGAACATTAGCTGTGTTTTTTTTCTCCTTATGATTCAGTAAGCTATAAATAAATGTATTCATTTGTAATGGATACCTTTTGAAACAAAATACTAAGATTTCTGTAACAATATGCAGTGCGATGGCAGAGGTAAAAACTTCTACTGCTTTCTCCTGTGACTCATCAGCTTAACTGTCTAGCACAAATCAGATGTGTGCTATTTACTACTTAAGAATTTCTGTTTGCACTGAAAGAATTTTATCCCCTCTGACTGAGAGTATCTCAGGATTCTTTTTGTTCTTTTTTTTTTT
>VZRU01001946.1:11375-22352 GCA_013398155.1 Pedionomus torquatus
GGTGGCATATTTAAAGCCACAAAAGTTGGACCAGCAAAATGTCAGGATTGCCACTTAATCTCACAGCCTACCTAGTGAGGTAATGGTGGCACAGGAATAACAAAAGTGTTATTTATAATAACAAAAGGACTCCCAGTGTAAAAGCATATCAGTTACACAGAGAACATGATGCCAAAGATCAGAGCAGGCTGGTATCTGCAAGGTCTGGACTAAGTGAGCAGATAAACAGTGCCAATCTATGAGACGAAGTGTTCATGAATATGTTTATGGTTTATGGCAGCAAGCACAGCACCACTTCTATCTTTCCTGTGCTGGCTACTGGTTAAGTTTCTCCCTTCAGATCTACTACAGAGTGCTGACAGTGAATGTCTCCTACTTTGGGTCAGTGTTACCTAATTTTTAGTAACCAGTACTGCTAGATATTTTGTGCAATTTAGTAGTGTGCCAGCACTCTGAGAAATAAGCAATAGTCTTGAAAAGGAGATAGAAGAGGAAGAGAAATGAATTAAAGAAGTATATAAATATGTTGATAGTTATAAAATAAGTATCAGATAAGATAGTTAAGCAATAACCTAAACAAAACAAAGTGGTTGGTACTAAACTAATGGAACTAAAGAGACAGAAAACCAGAGCAAGGTAAGCTGGGGAAAGGGTGGACTGGAAAATAGAGGAACAGACACAGTATCTTCAGCATCTGATGGTGACAAAGCTTGTCTTTACTTAACCTTGGCTGGGGAACCTACTTTCCATTTGTTTCCTTAGTATAAGAATCAGTCATCCTGCCAAACAGCCTGCTCCTTAAGTGCCTCTTCCTCTGTTTTGCTTTCAGCAGTGTTTGACCACAGGTTCAAGTATTTGACAATTCAAGAGTTTCACACTTCAAGCATTTGAAATACTTTTTTTCTGTCCCAGACCGTATATTTTCTTTCATTATTTTTTTGGTCCTACATATGTTTAAAGAGCAGGAAATACCCCTTTCCCCTCTAATTAATACTATAAAAAAGCCCTAACTTAATTGCTGAGTTCATCATATCCAAACAAATAGGGAATATACTTGTCTTTCCCATTAATTTCCACACATTGCAAACTATCTTTGCCAGCAGTCACTGTGAAAAGCATAGGAGGCAGGTACTTGATTTATTGCAGAACCTTAAAGGGTCTTGTGAGAAGCTAAATCAAGTTTAATTTGTGAACATATTATCAAAAGACTTTAAGAACTCTCAGATAAGAACACAATACATGTGTTTTGAGATACAGGCTCTTTCTTTTAAATAGATAATTTGTCTATTTTCACAACAGGTGGAGTTTGAGGTTCATGATTTGTATTTTGAAAGGAGTTTACCAATTACTGTGCATTTTTCAATCAGAACAGCAGATACTAATGCTCCTCGGGTTTCATGGAATACAGGTGAGACCTCTTTTCCTCAGCTTATTTTACTCAAATTTGTAACACTTTGGCACAGATTTTGATAAAGCTGTAAAATTCAGCTTTATGCCTGGAGCTTAGAGATCATTAAACTCACGGAGGGAAAATCTGTTTTTTCCCTTTATTCATTTTGGGGAAAACATGATACAATGACTTCAAAAATTCTTAAGTTTTAACTGTAATGAAAAGTAAAGAAGAAAAGGAAGTTAGAGGGACAACAGGATTTCTGTATATAGCATTTTCTTAAAGAATGAATGAGACATAAAAGATAAAAAATAATAAAGGCAAATATGTGATGAAATCAGTAGTAGGGTAGTGTGAGGAAAAGACCAAGGCATGTTGGTGTTGTTTAAAGTGGAAATCTGCAAAATTAATAACTAGAATAAGAGGGTATGATTCATCACGAACCATTTGAAGCCTGGAAACCTTACAGGGTTAAAGGTGAATTCAAAAGGATTTATATTGCCTGCACTGAAGAGGGGACAGGCTATCCCATCTAGAGTGAAACATATATTCATATTGAATCAACAAAAGGCAAATGTATGAGGTCAAACAATTCTTGAAGTTAACACCAGAGAAAGAGCAGAAAGAAGAAGGAAGGAATCAAGGAGAGGCCTCGTGTCTCCCATAGAATGTTTGGAATTGGGAGGGACCTTAAAAGTCATCTAGTTCCAAACCCCCTGCCATGGGCGGGGATACCTTCCACTAGACCAAGTCACTCAAAGCCCTATCCAATCTGGTCTTGCACTTCCAGAAAGGCATCTACATCTACATGAGGGGCATCTACAGTAGGGGCATCTACATGAGGACCCACTCCTGAAATGACTGGGTAAAAATGAGAGATCCTGTCTTCTGTCATGAAGATCAATATATATTTTTAAGTGTAGACTCACTAGGGAAGCTGAGTGCCAAGTTTCAGACATTGTGAGATGACAAGTTCAACACTTAAGTTTGTGCAAATGTCCAGAAATGTGCCTAGCTACCCTATCAGATCATTTGGAACCAGAATAAATTATTTGTCTGAAGAAATTCCTTAACGACAGTTGACTCAGGCAAGTATCCCAGAATGAAAACTGATATGAAGCTTTTAATCTGGCCTTGAAAGTTCTGTCACAGGTAGGTATACAGATGGAAATAAATGTGCTTTTTTTTCCTGACTACAAAAACCTTTAGAAAGGTTAGATGCTGACAGCCTTGCATGATGCAGATACTTTGGTGAAATAACGCTCTACTCTTTGCAGGCCTCAACCTCCTGGAAGGCCAATCCCGACCAATCACATGGCAACACTTCCAAATAGTAGACAACGATGACATCCAAAATGTTCGCTTGGTCACAGTTGATGGCTTACAGCATGGACAGCTCACAGTACGAGGTAAATGATTTCAGTTTGAGGGCCTGGAAACACATTCTGCAGTGACAACTGGCTATGACTGTGTGACAGTCAATACGATGCTGATAGGCTCTGTCGTATGTCACTCCCTGTTGAGGGCTGCCAGCATATGAGACATACAAGGTTGAAAGAGACCTTTAAGATCATCAAGTCCAACTGTTAAACTAGCACTGCCAAGTTACCACTAAACCATGCCCCTCAGGGCTAAGTTTACATGTCTTCTAAATACCTCCAGGGATGGCAACCCAACCACTTCCCTGGGCAGCCTGTTCCAATGCTTGACAACCATTTCAGTGAAGAAATTTTTCCTGATATTCAATCTAAACCTCCCTCAGCGCAACTTGAGGCCATTTGCTCTTGTCTTATCACCTGTTATACGGGAGAAGAGACTGACCCCCACCTTGTTACAACCTGCTTCGAGGTAGTTGTAGAGGGTGATAAGGTCTTCCCTCAGCCTCCTTGTCTCCAAGTTAAACAAACCAGTTCTCTCACCCCAGTTTCTTCCCTGTGCTTTGGACCCTTTACCATCTTCACTGCCCTTCCCTGAACAGTGTCAGTATTTCAATGCTTTTCTTGTAGTGGGGGGCCCAAAACTGAAGAAAAGTGCAGAAGGAAGTTCCTGGATGTGCAGTAAGAAATTTAAAAAAACCATTAAATTGCATAGCTTAGACACTTCTGGAAATATTGTATTTATGCTGTCCCTATCCTTAAATGGGAGATATTTCTAAGCCTAGTGTTTTACTTACACTCTACTTCCATTTGAAAAGGACATTGGTTCTTACTTTCTTCACTGGAGGTGAATCCAGCATGAGTGAACTAACGCAGCTAGTAACAGCCCGCAGAAGGCCTGGTGCTACTCTGTCTCAACAAGGCTAAATGAGGATGGATAACTAACTCCCTGGCAGACAGTGCTGCAGTGCCACTGCACAAACAAGAGAAATGCCAGCATAGCCTCATACTGATCTGTATTGCTTAAAGGAAACAAGAAAACCCAGGGCATGAGAATACATCTCCTGCAGGTTTCCACTCTGGACCGGCAGCAGGGATGGAAGCTGGCATGGAGGTGAGCTCTGCTCCCTCTGCTGACAGCTTCTCCTGCTACAACCGTGCTCAGCACAAGAATTAAAACCAGAGTATTGAAGAATTCAGTATCTAAGCTTTTACTTTCTTAACGTACGTTTACATCTCAGTGCTGAAATTTTAAAGAAATAGGCTATGCTTTCATCGAGCAGGCATGACCTAGGCAAAATTTTCATTTCTTACTTTTTTGCTTGAAGATGCTAAGGAATGCTGACAGATTTTGATTTGTTGGCAAATGCAGACAACATTTGGATATGCATGTAATTTATTGGCAAATTTAAGGTTGATTTCAAAAAGTGGTAATTAATGTCGACTTCTGATTTGTTAGCCTTCTGCATTGTACACATGACTAATTTTGCTTTGCAGTCTCATAACTCAGCACAAATGCTGCTCTCATTGGGAACATTATTAGGTAAAAAGGTCCTTCTCCTATTGGAAGGGTGGAAAGATGCTGCCACTATCAATGCTGGATTTTTTGACTGTTAATATATGCATTTAAAATGCATAGACTAGACACATAAAGCAAGTTATTTAAAGAAAAGAGGAATATGATGTTTGAAATTTAGTGGAAAGGGATGCTGCTCAGAAGTATGTTTCATATTAGAAAACTGCTGCCAAGGAGTTCAGTGCCTGTGTGATCATCCTCCTGTAATGCTAGAAACAGAAACTCTGCAGTGTCAGCAGTTTTACAATGGGCTCAGCCCAAGAGATGGTGGTACAGGGGTTACTGTGGAGCCATCCAGGGAGAGGGCTGCAGAGCAGCAGTCTGAGTGCGCCTGCAGAACCACATAGAGCCCAAGGCCCCCTCTCAGGATGGTAGCCCCATCCCTGCATGCAGCCCCCCAAGGTTTCTCAGCCTCCCATGGACCAGCCAGGGGTGGATACTTGTTCTCTAGTGATTGTGCCTTACTCTCTTTCAAGTGTGTGCATGAGCACATGCAAAGGAAACCATAACCACAGTTTTTGGCAACTGCCTTTTTTTGCCTAGTAAGCACCAGCTGATATTCAAACTTCAAAGCAAAACTTGAGTTTATCCCTCCAGCTGCACCATAACTCTAACGCTGCAAGCAAATGATCTGGACCCCAGCTCACTGAATCAGTGGCGGGTTTCCTGTTAACTGCAGGGAACGGTGAATCAACCCAATGTTTTGAATGCTCTTTTGTTGAGTTTGGTAATGCCAGTTCTAGAGCTAAAGAAAATGTTATTTTTTACTTGCAAGAAAATGCTGAGCTGTAATTACAATGCATATTCTCTTTGATGCTTGAAATACATGCAAAATGTTCTGATAAGAAAGCAGAGGTTGAAATTAAAGTGGAAATAGTCACAGTTAAAAATCTTTAGTATCTCTAATTATCTTTAGTGCAATGGACATTTGGAGGCTGCTACCACAGCTGCAAGTTCTGCATTCTTATTAACTATTCGAAACTCTACAAAGTTGCTTCCAGTAGGTGAAGTTACATTTGATTTTTCCAGTTTGAAATGCATTCTCCTTCTCTCTCACCTAATAATATTCACATTGGTGGAAGGATTCTCATTTGAGCTGAACAGAACATTTTTGATACATTTTCTTCCACTGTTTTGACAGGAGGGAAAGGATTCATGTTCACAGTTTCTGATATTCGGGCTGGAGTTGTTCACTACCATCATGATGACACTGATTCTACAAAGGACTTTGTGGTATTTAGGATTTTTGATGGTACCCACAGTATTCGCCATAAGTTTCCAATCAATATCCTCCCTAAAGATGACAGCCCTCCATTTCTTATCAGCAATGTGGTCATTGAAGTTCATGAGGGACAGATGATCCTGATTGAGGGCTCCATGCTTCATGCTTCTGACATGGACTCCAGTGATGATTACATACTATTCAATATTACGAAGCCGCCACATGCTGGAGAAATCATGAAGAAACCAGGACCAAACTTGATAGGTAATGAAAGACATCCACAATAGCCCACTTTTCTTTGTCCTCCTGTTTTAACCCATTAAATGCTACAATTAGACAACTTATTTTGGCTCAGGTCAAATAATGACAAATATGGACTTCTTTCATTATAGTGTAAAACCCCATCACTAATTAATGTTGGTCTCCGCACTGGGATAACTATACTTACGAACACAATTTATCCTACAATTCTTCCATTCTAAGTCTATTTCTCTACTGTACCTTTCTCCTCCAGAAAAGTTGGGCTAGTCAGGAGTTATTTGATCTGCAAGGATCCCTAACTAGTTCAAAACTAGCAGATGATGCTAGTCATGCTAAAAGTGGAAGAAAGCTCTCCTTCCATTTAACTGAAATCAGAAATCCCTGTGCTAGGCTGCAGAGTTTGCTGGTCTTGCAAATTCTCTTTCATGCTCTGCACAGGACTTTAGGCCTATTTTCTGTGTTGTTTCATTTGTTAAATGATCTTTAAGTGACAGAAAAGAAGCTGGTAATCTTCACAAAACGTGGAAAGCAATGAGATAACATTTCAAAGGGCTTGCCCTAGTTAGGGTGAGGAAGGGGACATTGTAGTACACCACTTACTTGCACAGCTAATGGATAATTGTTTTGAATTATTAAAATCATGTACATTTCAACAGAAGATGTTTTCTTCAACAGGATATTCTGTCAGCAGTTTTCTTCAGAGGGATCTATTTAATGGAATAATTTATTATCGTCATTTGGGAGGAGAAGTATTTGAAGATTCCCTTGAGTTTGTGCTGTGTGATAGCCATGACCCTCCCAATCTCTCAGAGCCACAGGTATGACACTGAAGCATCTTCGGCGGAGTCCTGTGGTTTTCTGTCAAATGGCTGATGATTTTATGACTTCTGATAAACTTTCAAATCAAAATGTGACAGATATTTTCTGCCTGACATCACCATGGTGATAACCACAAATAATGTTCTTCAGAGCTCTTATTCTTGCTTTACATGGGGTAATTATTTCTGCCTGGCTGCAGACAGCAAGTCCATTGCAGATTTTCTCCTGCGTTGTAAAATGAAATATTGAAAACAATTTAGATTTGGATAGAGTACAAACAAACTAAACAGCCCTACTAAAGTCCTCTGAGAAGAGACTGTTTATTTCACCCAGGACTCCAACATACTGGATTTAACTTTGCTTTTAATATAACGGGAAACCACTAAAATTCATAGGCTTTTCATTTAAATCCATTATATCTCTGTTTATTGATACACCATTTAAAGGTGCATCTCCATTATTCAAGTGTTTGTAATTCAGCACGACAGCCACATCTTATATCTCATATTCCAGTGGTCTGCTTATTTCTGTGTGTGCATGTTTGTTAACAGCTGCTTGGACACTCTCTTATTGAAAAGAATGGCTGTTGATTTTACTGTCTGTCTGATTTCAGGTGATGATGATGCACATTATCCCTGTGGATGATCAGCTACCCAGAGAAGCCCCAGGAGTGACCCGTCATCTGGTTGTTAAGGAGACAGAGATCGGGCATCTAACTAAGAAACATCTCCACTTCATAGATGTGGAAGAGGAAGACAGGGAGCTCACATACACCATAACCACTTTCCCATTTTTCTCTTGCACACACAGGTAGGTGTGACCTGACATACCTTCCTGGTGGGACCATTTCCATTTAAGAGGAGCAGCCTCACTGGTAGCAGCATACCCGTGTCTCAGATTCTTCATCTGTTTGCTTAAAGTGCAGGTGACACTAGCTTTGTGAAGCTCTCCTGTTTATGATTAAGGGTGAGCTAGATCTGAAAGCAACAGAATAATACAGAGAGCAATAAAAAAATAATGCATAGATCAGAAAGAAATAAGAAGGAGGAAAGCACCTGTAATCTTTTCTTTCATTTTCTTGGACTTGCATTTTACACTGGCCTGTGGGATCCTCTGCAGCCTTGAGCACAAGTCCTCTCCTAACTGATAGAGTGGGGCTGATCTGTACCTGCCCCAGACTGAGAAGATGAAGTGCTACAGCTTTTTCTAGGCTATGTATTGTTACCATGGCACTGTATAGGGCTCCTGGTCCCTGACAAATTCAGGCAGAATAGGTTTGGGGGGCAATAGGGATATGGGATGCATGGGTGTAGTAGCAGTTTACATGTCACTCTTGCTGTTTCACCATTTGGTAAACTCATGACAGCATCAGCAAGAAATTGCTAAATAGAAAAGTTTAAAATGCAGGCATTGTGTAGTTTAAGCTGAAGATCAAACTTTCAATTCTGACCTCAAGCAACCAAAGATCAGTAATGCAGATGGGGGAGAAAGATATTTGGGCTATTCCCTTATTCAGTCAAATAATCATGTGATTATTCATGTATCATGTGGAACACTGGCTTGCTGGAAACTGCTTAATTTCAGAAGTTTATGAAATATAAGAAAACCAGATGTAGTTTATTTTTCTACATAAAGACAAATGCAGGTGTGTAGGTATTAAGAATGTGATAGACTAGACTTGCAGGTGGTGTAAATAGTATCTGGTATGTGCAGAGACACGCTTCTAGCAAACCCAGAGCTTGCTTATAAGGTATATGATGATTTTTTGTGACCGTTGTGAAAAACATTTCTTGTGATCAGTTTTCTGTGATACCATGTAGGTGAATAACAAGGACAGAAGAAAGAAAAATGTTTTTCCTTTCAATACAGTTGGGAGTGGGAAATTAATTTGTAATGCAAGATCGAGCTACAGGGCTGTCATTTTTTCTGTTCTTCAGTATTACTAACCAAGATGTGACATACATATTTTTGTGTAGACACCCAGATGCTGGGAAGCTGTTTATGGTGGACACTATCCCCAAGCTGGTCAAGGATCCTGCTGCTCTTGCACTGCGGTCATTTAGTCAGGTTTGTTGTTACCCGATACTATAACAAGTTCCAAACAATTTTTAAAATGTACAGGCATACAGCTTCTTTTTTGGCAGGAAAACAAGAGGTGACAAACAAGGAGCAGTATAATAATGAACTCTGCTTAAAAAACTTCGGTAATTCAATTCTGGGTTTTGAAGCAATTTTCCATCATGCTTCTGTTTTGCAATGTGTAAATACAGTTCTCCTTCTGAAACCAGCAGGGGCTGCAGTTGCTTAAGGTAGGCTGAATTCTTAGTGTTAAGAGGAAGGAACACAAAACGTGGAAATGAGGCCATGACAGTTTCCTGCTTCATCTCAGTGTTTCCACTGATTGTATGGTCCAGGCTGGAACAAGCCTTTTTCAGGATTTTGTTTTTCAGTTTTCATGTTTTTGTAGTTTGACAGGTATCTTAGGAATATTAGCAAAGTATCCTGTTTGTATCCTGCTGTGAGCTTACATTTTCATAATGATGAAACTAATGAGACCTGTGAGACTACAGTTCCTTAATTGTGTGCCTGATATAGGTGTCTGGATTTGAGATTTTGGTGATTATTATAGCCACTTTCACCGTCCTGTCCTCACCTGGGGAGACAGTGCGCAGTTTATTCATACTGGTGAGCGCAAATTCAGCTGTGTGGGAGAGATGATATGTTAGAAGTGATGCTTTGGTGAATGTCTTATTTAAAGTTACAAATAGAAAAGGCCCTGAGACCGGCATTCTTAAAGGGTTACATCAAGAAGGTAAGGCCATTGCTTGTGTTACTACATATAAACCAAGTCTATTTTTTGCCAGGTTTGATTATTTGAACCTGTATTTGCCTAATTTGCAGCTGAAGATGCTCTTAATCAAGGTATTGCCAGTAGCTAAAGAGTATGTGCAAGGTTTCTGGAACTAATTTTAATAGTTTGGATAACATCTAACCAGGGGATGAGAAAGGTCGCTAACATCCTGAATTATGGCTACTACCATTATCTCTTCTTACCTGCACCCTTCTTCTCTTTTTGCAGCATGCTGTGAACTATATGAAAGTTGCCTACATGCCACCACTGCAGGACATTGGGCCTGAACCTCAGCAAGTCCAGTTTATTTTTTCCATCAGCAACCAGCATGGTGGCACTTTGTATGGGATCTGCTTCAATATTACGATTCTTCCTGTGGACAATCAAGCCCCAGAGGTAAGGTGGTGATGAGGGCAAGTGGGAAAGACTTAATTTAGAACCGGAAATGTAGACATGCCTTGGTCTTACTGAAACAGAAAATAAATCTTGCCTGGAATCAGGGTTTCAGTGTTTTGCACATGGCCTGCATTGGGACTGAAGTGGAAGGTGAAGTCTGGTAGTGTGTGAGGTAATTTTTTATGCTAAATTAGTTCAGGACTACCTTCAGTGTCTGAGTGGCTGTACAAAAATACGTATGTCACATCCTGGTTAACAAAACTGCATCCCTCTTCTTTGTGTTACCCTATGAAGTCCAAGAATGGAAGCAGGACAGGGTTGCATGTGTTAGTGCCTACTATTAGTAAATTCCTTGGATTTTCCTGGCACAGCAGAAAAGAGTACAGCTTTTGGCATTTTGATTTTTAAGGTGTCACATTTCCTCATACCAGAGCAAATTGAAATTACCCTGTTCAGTGTATGTTTGGAGGTGCAGTAGAAAAGAGAGTTCAGCATTTCTCCTCCGTGCAGGTTTTCACAAACCATTTGAGAGTGGAAGAGGGTGGCATCAGCCCTGTCACAGAGGGACACATTCTCATCTCTGATGTGGACACGAAACGGGAACATCTCCTCCTCCTCTTGCAGAGACGGCCTCAGCATGGGGCTGTGGAGTTGGATGGCATTCCCATGAATGAAGGTGACAGGCTTTCCTGTGGGGACCTGCGTACCCTGGCAGTCAGGTTAGAAGAGTGGCTGTCTTCTCCTCTTGTGGTGGCTGAGTCTCTTAGTTGGGTGAGTGAAAGCCCTGCAGTGAAGAAGTGTGGGGTGTGGAGCCTACAGCTAGCCATACTCACCACAGCATGGCTCTGGCAGAGCTGCTCCTGGCCAAGGTTGCTGGCTGAGCCTTGGGACTGCAATGGTCACTGTGGAAACCCAGCTGCTCCGTGGCCAGGAGGCAGGAGCTAGTGACCATGCCTGATGTAGAATCATAGAACCATAAAATCATAGAATTATAGAATCATCCAGGCTGGAAGGGACATCCAAAAGGTCATCTAGTCCAACCTCCCCGCAGTCGCAGGGACACCCCCAACTAGACCAAGTTGCCCA
>VZRU01001946.1:23606-40299 GCA_013398155.1 Pedionomus torquatus
TTTTCCCCCACAGGTATCATCATGATGGCTCTGAAACTTTCATTGATGATGTCCTCTTTGCAGCCACGGATGGTATTCACTTTGTAGAGTTCATCCTACAGGTCAAGGTCAGTGTATTGCATATTTCTGAGAAAAAAACTTCCTGTCTAGAAAAGTGCAAAGCTTGACTTCTGGAAGTCTTTCCATTTCCTTGTAAATTGGAAGATAACAGAATTAGGGCAGTTCTAATTCTGCCCTAGCTTTTGGGTTTATGTGGCAAACTTGAGAGGAGATTTGGCTTGTACTAGCTGAAAGGCATTTGTGCTTGCTTTAGCTGTGATTCTTCTGTCTGGATTTATTCTCTGTGTATTTAAATATGTGGAGTGAGTTTTCTTTCTCAAGCTATAAATATCTAGTCTGTTTTACTTTTACCTTTGGAGAGGGTTGGAACATGATGATCTTTAAGGTCCCTTCCAACTCTAACCATTCTATATTTCTATAATTTTAAGGGTGACCCTAATTCTCATGGTTTCCTTTTGCGTATAGAGACTAATGTACTCTGATACTGACGTTAAGCTTCTGGCTCGGGCTGGAAAACAATGTATTAAAAACAACAGGTTTACACTGAAATGAAAAATAAAGGATCTTAAATTATTTTTCTGGTTAGGTGTTGCCTGTGAATGATGAGCCACCTGTTATGCGAACAGGCCTTGTTCCTGTGCTCCATTGCCTGGAGGGTGAAGAAGTGGTCCTCTCCTCAGAGTACATTTATGCCACAGACGCAGACAGTGACGACATGAAACTGATGTTTATGCTGGCTCGCCAGCCCTACCACGGGATCGTGAAGAAAGCTGGCATGGCTGTGGATCGTTTCTCCCAAGCTGATGTCATCTCTGGTTTAGTTACGTATAAGCACACTAGTAAGTGAGTGAAAGACACAATTAGACTGGAAGATGATAAGAAAGTTTATGGTAGAAAATCTTAACCTGAATCCATATAATCTTTGCAAAAACTCAGCAGGAACTGCTCAGAAACCACACGTGTTGTGACTGGGGAAAAAAATAAGCTGCCTTGAAAATAGGACCAATGATATACAACCAAATATTTTAATGTGTTCTCCAAACTCCTGTTCGAACTCAAAATTATATTAGAACAAGGAAAAATTACTATTAAATTAAGTAAGAAATAGAATCTTTAATTTGTTTCATGGAATCAAAAAAATCCCCTTTGACCTTTTTCAATAGATATTTTTAGATAAAATCATGTAACCCTGTACATGAAGATTTAGTTTTAATAGAAAACTGTTAATAACCTAAGGTACTTCTTGCTTGCCTCTCCAGTCTAGATGGATATCTACTTTTGGAAAGCTTATATTTTTTCTGTACTGCAAGGTGAATGGTGGTCAGATTTTCCTCAAGAGAACCATGGTGCTAAAAGATGTTATTTTTTGCTTTTATCTTTAAAATCTAAATTTTTTTAATTACTCACAGAAATCAAGGACCAGTTAACCCCCTTTCCTACTTTCGTCTTTTCATTAGCTTTAAAGCAGTTCTGTTTTCTACATCTCTGATGACAGCTTTAGTCTTTCTTTTTTTTTTTTTTTTTTTTAATTATTGATTTTTAAAGGCTCTGGTGTTCTGTGTAATTAGCCTGTAATTTTGTGTAAGCATTAGAGAATACATGTGATATTTTCAGGCTTGGCACTGTCTGAAGTGAACAGCTGGTGTTTGAGAAGAGAAGGAAGTACTCAATTATGACCACCCATAACAAACTTTTCTTTAACATCCTAGAGATACCAAGAACATTATTTATTTCAAAGGCAGTGTTTTGCAGAGGCAATGAAGGGCAGAAACTGACCTTCAAGGGTGTAGTGCCCGAGTTTCCCATTCCCAGATTTCTACAAGCTAAATGTGCTGCCCATAGATATTGTAAGAGAGGGTGGGAGTCACTGCCCTTCCTTTGCAGGCAGCTTACTAATACTATTTTGCAGCAATGCAAGACACAGGCTGCCAGAGTGCTGAGAACTGGAAGACGCTCAGTCACAGGTGCTTCTTGCAAGGGGTGGCAGTTCCCAGTCCTGTGCTGTATCAGGCCACATTTTGTACGTGATTCCATAAAGGCATCATATAAATTACAACAACAAAGCACAGCCCATGTTACAGTCCATTTTGTAGTGATAAGAGGCATATAGGAATACATGCATTTCTTGGTATGCAAAAATGTTTTCTTCTGGAAGTGCACTTGTGACAGAGAGAATCTATATATGAAAGAAAGATTTTTTTCCTACATTCTTCACAAGGGAATAAAGAAAAAACTCCTTTTGTGCACAAACGTACATTTTGCACATGCTGTAGTGCAAAGAACAGAATCATGAGGACTATTAACAATTGTATTACAATTACAATATACTATTATACAATTGCAGTAGTAAAATTATAATTATTAGAAGTGCTAACTTAGTTACATATTTTTCTATGCCCTTTTATTCTAGAATAGAAGTAAGCTGGTTAATGTGAATTAGGAACAACAAACCAAATCTCTAACCAAACAGCACCCCCATCAGCCAGAATTAAGAATTCTAGTCATTTTTGCTGTTGTTTTTGTCTGTCTACATCTTCTGACCTTGAATGCTGCAGACGGCCCTTGCAGGATACAAAGTTATTCTTCATGAAGTTTTGAAAGACATTTCTTCTGCACTGTGACATCTTTTTTTCCAGGTGGGGAGATTGGCCTGACTCCTTCCATTGAGATCTTAACCTTCATTGTCTCTGATGGTGAGGCTGGCCTTGATGTGAAAGACTGCTGTTATGATGGACCTCTTCCTCCTCCAGCCCCTCCTCATGATCCGTTTCCAGTATATGACCTTAACATCACTATATTTCCAGTGGACAACCAGCCTCCGTCAATTGCAACTGGTGAAAGCTTCCTCTCACTACAGCATTATAAATGTGGGCAATGCAATACTGTAATGGATAAAGGCTCAGGTGGTTTTTTGTATGTTTGTATATTAGCATCAGAAAGAGTCAGCTGAGATCAGCATACAAAAGTCTTGGGTCAGAATAGCTATCAGTATTTATTTTCTTTTGATAAACCACCAAATTCAGCTGCAGATGCAACTATGAGTAACTGCTAGTGGCTCTTCAGCTACATGTTTAAATCATGTGGTTTGAGATGAGAGTCCTCAAATCTGAGCCTCTCCATCTATACATGTCCATCCATCGCAGCATATGTGAGCAATGTCTGAGTAAAAGTGATTGATACCTTGTCCCTAAACTGAATCTAGGTCCAGAAACTTGTCAGGTTTATACAATGCAAAACCATAAATATCTATCTGAGTTTGCATGAAAAGTATAGAACAGAAATTTAGACTCTGGCCCTTATATTATGGGACAGAATCTGTTATTACCTATATTTAATTCTGTTAGTGAATAAAGACAAATCAAGGCTATTATATGTAACAGATCAAATTAATAGATCTGAAGCCACATTTTCACTAGTGCTCCTCAGGAATAAAAATACTCAATTAAAATGGAAATAGTTTTTGTAATGTACATTTAGTCCAACAACAATCCATTTTGTGAAATTTCCATTCACTTCCTGGGCTTTCGATGCAGTCTGTAGTATACCCATCAAAGACATGCTTTCTGTATGCTTTTTTTCTTGTTTCTTTTCAATGATGTCATGTGTTCGTAAGTATCATGTATATGCTATGTATCTCAGGGAATATTTAAACATATGTATGAGTAGTTTTGTAATTTGCAGGCTCTGACCCAAGTAATGTTCTGGAAACTAAGCATTGTCCCAGCAGGGAAATTAAGCAGTGATGCATGAAAAATTGTTCATTATGAGCAATTCTTAACAGCTCGCATGTAATTAATGCTCTGACAAACAGAGGTAACAACTGATTTTTGAGCAGCACGTAAACCATGCCTAATAACTTACCCGTGAAATAATGTAATGATCCCTTTCCCCTGTACTTACATGATAACAAAGGTAGAATTGATGGTGTAAGTAGAGGAAAATACCTAAACCAAAACCTCTCCAGTACTTGATGTCTTTACCCCCTTCGTTATCATTGCCATTGTTGTTAACAAAAGCAACACTAAAATGAGCTAAATAAGCAATAATGCTTATCATATTGTTTGTGTGCAGGTGCAAGGTTTGTGGTGGAGGAGGGCTCCTCAGCAGCCCTTAACACCAACCATTTGTTTGCCACTGACCCTGACACCACGGCAGATGACTTAGAGTTTGTCTTGGTTTCTCCTCCCCAGTTTGGCTACATTGAAAATATACTGCCGTCTCCTGGTTTTGAGAAGAGCAACATTGGTGTAAGTATAGGTAAGTCTAAAGGTCATACGGTAATCAAGCAGATGAAATACAGAGGACTTGTGGAGGGATGTGCAGTGGGCACTGGTGAAGGAGCTGCAGGTGTGTGCATTAATATGGGCTTATTGAGGAAGGCAGGTGCTGGCAAATGAGGAGCAGTGGGACTGTGTGGAAGGACTTCAAAGGGAGACCACAGCTCTGCAAATGTGAGGAATTGGCACTTGAAGTAAACAAGCCAACCCTTGTTTTATGCCTTCCAGCTGCAGTCTATTAGAAGAGGTGATATGAGACATTAATGTGCTCTCTCTGCCTCTCCCTTCAAGGGTCCTGCACTTCCCTTCACCTGTACTTCTGGCAATTAAATGCTGTAGCTGAAAATTTGAAAAGCCTAGGTCTCAGTTTAGCATCCAAGCAAAGGTACAGAAGTGGTAGAGATGACAGCTGACTTAGGTCTCTTCCATTGTCCACCTTCAAATAATGTAGGGTACTTTCATCCTCACCGGTGGATGCTACCAGCTTTTACCCGTGTTTCCAGCTGGACACCCAGAAGCTCTGAGCCTCCTGGTCACTATTTTCCTGGTCTGTCATTCAAATAAATATGAATGTAATTACTTAGATCACAGATCTTTTCCTACGTCTCATTTTGGTCTTTTTAATTGGGTCCAGTTTGGCAGACTGAACTGAGAAGTTCTGTGGTCCCATGAGGAGCTGCAGGATGCCCTTTTGTTTCAGGGGAAGCACACGTGTCCTGCTCTAACATGTGCAGTGTAAATCTTTCAGCCAAAAGATGACTGAGAACTTACATAGTCCAAGTTATTTGTTTGCTGAAGAAAGACATAGTTTCAGATGGTTTTTATGATATGTAAGAACAGAAGGAAGCAAAACATTGTGCAAACTCATAATCTCTTTAAAATGTCTAGCTTCTTTTCAGCTGAAGCACGTGAAAGCCCTGAACATAAACTATGTACAAGCCAGGCACGTGCGAATGGAGCCAACAGCAGACCACTTTGTGCTTTATGTCACCGATGGGCTGCATCGCTCAGTGGAGACTCCGTTTTTTGTGCAGATCAACCCAATCAATGATGAAGTCCCAGAATTCATAGCAAGGAATATTACCGTAAGGAAAGAAGCACAATGCCTGTCAAAGAATTATTTTATAGCATAAGCCACTCTTTAACATAAACAAGAACATTATTCTGACACACGTTCCTCTGCATCTCTCCCTTACTCTGCGTAGTTCAATAAACAGCCCAGTTAAATCCTAGGTAAATCTCTAAAACAGAGCGTCAGTGGTACTGGAGCAGTACACAGCCTTGTTTGGTAACTTGCAGTTAATTAAAAAAAAAGGCTCAATTTTTTAAACTAATGAGCCTGCTAGAAAGCAAAAGGATCTTTATGCTTCTTCTGGTTTCTCAAGGGTCTTTCATATTTTTTGTAGAGCATTTTTGTGTTCCTGGCACAGCCTCTTGCCTCTTTGAAGACTGCTTTTAATATAAATAATAATTCTGTGACCACCACGCTAGGGCAGCGTAAGCTTATCTTACTGTAAAGTAAAAAGCACATGTATGTGTATAAATACATATGCATCTGTACATTCCCTAGTACTTAATATGAAGTACAGAGCTTTTCTATTATTTGGGTCAGATCTGAACTCCTTATCTAACCTCCTCTTTTTATCCCTGTAACTTTTTACTACTGTATGTCTCTTAAACTGGTTGAAATCAGTAGCTGTTTCAAAAACTATTGGGGAAGGAGTGGAGGGAGCAAATAGATATGCTCGTATACAAATATACCCTGCTTAGGAAACCATGCTAGAATTCTATAAGTTCTTTGTGAGTAAAAGAACTGGACATTTTTTTCTTTCACATTCAGGTTCAAGAGGGAGAAATGAAAGAGCTGGACCTCTCCATTATCAATGCAGTTGATCTGGATGTACCTCAAGACTGCTTGGTTTTTGGGGTTGTGCAGAGGCCCAGACACGGGTTCCTTATTAACGGAATTCATGGCAGTGATATTCTACACTATAAACATTTAATGAACCACCACAGCCATAGGTTGCTTGTTCATGACTTTTCCATGGAGCTACTGAAAAACGGTAGGTGCAGCATTCTTCTGACATCGTCATTCATTCCTTTAATGAGGCAAGGGAGAACAGTAAGAAACCTTCACCACTTATTGATTTGCCTTACGCGTATTTCTCAGACAATGTTTAGGAATAGAAGTGAACCTATTTAACGCTAATGTTATATATTGATTTTAGGAACTGTCAATAAAATCACCCTGAGAGGCTTAGATGTCAGAAAGGGTAGAAATGTGACTAGGGAAGCCATCTGCCATGAAAAAATCAAGGGAATTTTAAAAATATTTCAAAATGTTTGACAGCACCTTGAACAGAAAGACTGATTTAAATACACAGTAACTGATCATGGGGCTACATATTGCTCTAAATGATCACAAAATCATAGAATGCTTGGGTTGGAAGCAACCTTTAAGAATCATCTAAGCCTAACCCTCCTGCCATGTGCAGGGATATCTTTCCTACATCAGGTTGCTCAAAGCCACATCCAACCTGACCCTGAGCACTTCCAAGGAAGGAACACCCACAGCTTCTCTAAGCAATCCGTACCAGTCAGTGTCTTGTCACCCTAATTGTAAAACATTTTTTCCTTATGTCCAATCTCAACTTACCCTCTTTCAGTTTAAAACCCTTGCCCTTTTCACTAAAGGCATTGCTAAAAAGTGTCTCTCTATTTTTCGTATAAGTCCCCTTTATATATAAGAAGGCTGCAATATACATATATACGCACCTAACAATAAAGGCATGAACTCAGGGTGTACAGCTTAGCATGATCGGGTAACCTGCTTTGAAGCAGAAAAACTCTTTCAAGGACATGTAATCAAAAAGTTTATTTAACACTACCAATAATATGATGCATTCTTTCAGACTGTGGCGATTTATACTTATACAAATATGGGATCTATCAATATAAAGAGGGACATGAATTAAGTCCTGCCTCTCAGGTTGCAGTTCAGCCCTCAAAACCTGAGGAAAGATTTTCCTCCTCTCTGTCTAACATGAACCTTCAGAAACATCATATCCACACCTCAAATTCGTCATCCTTCCCAAGTATTGACTTTCACTCTCTTCCAGTAATCATAGTATCATAAACTGGTTTGGTTTGGAAGGGATCTTAAAGATCATGGAGTTCCAATCCCCCTGGCATGGGCAGGGACATGTCCCACTGGGCCAGGTTGCTCAAAGCCTACCTATTGCTTGGCTTTTCTCTGTTCCTGTTCATAATGGTGACTGAGCCACCACCAGCCCAGATCTTCTGATTGTCCATGGTCAAAGCCACAAAGCTAGATGCCCTGTGTCCTCTTGGCACAGAAAAGTGTTGCCTGATAGTCTCAACCCATATATGGTCCCCTTTAAAATGAATTGGAATGTGGAGGGGAGAAGAAACAGGGCTTTTGCAGACCAATAGAGACCTCTTTGTGAAGAGAGTTGTTCCTTACTCAAGTCAGGCTGGTATCTTTGAATCAATAGTATGTTGTTAGATTAATGAACAGCAGTGGCTTGCAAAGCTCATCTTCTGCAAGCTTGCTGTAACCAGGGCATATGGGAAGGGGAGCTGGAATAAGGTTGATGGAAACACAACAAAATGACATGAGATGTTTTGCAAGAGTCAGATTTATTTGTTCTTTCATTTTTTATTTTTTTTTCTCTCTCTCATATTTTTTCCCCTCATCCTCTGCATAGGAATGAAGCTGATGTACATGCATGACAATTCGGAAAACCTCACTGACAGCTTTAAAATCCAGCTATCAGATGGAAAACACAAAGTTCTCAGAACCATTTCAGTAAAGGTCATTCCAGTTAATGATGAGAAACCAGTGCTGAGCAAGTAAGCTACCTGTTCCCATCCCTGACAGAAAGATGCGTTCAGAGAAAATGATTTGAAAGTGATGAAACCAGCAAATTGGTGACTGATGGGGAGAGGATGCCATAACTAGTCATAGACTAATGTCAATACAGATGTGTCCATGTGGGTCTATCAGCTCGTTTAACAAAACCACTTTTAGTGCAAGTAGAGCATGCTTTAATGCTGCTCAATATTAAAAGAATAGAGAAGAAGAAAGGGGGGAAACATGTTTGTTTTGCTTTCACAACTTACTTCATGTTTGCTAGAGAACCCTGATCTTTGCACATGTCTGCTGGCCACTTTCCACCACAGTAATGACTGCAGTCACTTTGCTTTCCCCTTCACTGGGGCAACTGTATGTCTAAAACACCTCTCTGAAAGCAGCTCTGAATTTTGGCATGAGGGGATCCTCAAGGTCAATGCCTCCTTACCTTACAAGGGAAACCCTTTCAGCTTAACGATTTGCTTCTTTTCTATTAAAAAAAACCCTCTATTGCTCAGCCATAATTCAACTTTCGAAAAGGCACACACAACTTTTCTTACAGTTCAAAGCTAGGAGTCATAAATGAATTAGATGTAGTCAGAAATGGCCATTTGCAGATAGGCAGCTGGCTGCCAGGGAGCCAAACCCCCTGGTCATTTTAACGAGGAGCTTGTCCCTTGAGATCCCCATTTTTCAGCAGACGACCTGCCACAGAGCATCAGGGCCTCTGTCCTCCTGGCTGCTTCCCAGCTCCAGGCAGGCAGATGGGGAGCTGGGGGCTTGGAGGCTTTGGAGGTATAGCTCTGAACCTCTAAAATTTGTGTTTCAGAAATGACTCACAGACTGTTAAGCAGGCTGCCACTAAAGTGGGAATTGCTGATCCCTCAGGATATTTGGCCTGCCTTCAGATCAGACCTACATTTCCCATTGCAGAGAATTTTGAATGTTTTGTTTATCATGTAGAACTTCCTGCATTAAAAAATGATAGCTTTATAGTTAAAAGATTATCAGTGATCACATAATGCTAGCCAGGGAGAAAGCCCATTTCTAGTTAGAATAAAGGGTATAGTTTATGTATTCATAACATGTACTGATAATTACTGATAATTGCCTATTTGTTCCTCACATAATAAAGACTGCTATGTCATTTTCCTCTCTTCCTCTCTGAAGGAGGGTGATGTTGTGCAAGAAGTTTTTACCTTTGCCCAGCTGGATCCAAAAGCTGTTGCTGTCTTGTCTGGTGGTGTTAGATCTTGCCATTTGCTATTCTTGTGGTGGACAGTAGCATATTGTGAGCCGTCTACGTGTGAAATAGCTATTTTATTATAAGAAGTTAGTGCTTCTTGCCTGTTACTATTCCACTGAGATGCAGTATGCTGCCAGTGGTTAACCAATAGTGCTTTAAGGAAACATGTTCAGTTTGAAATTGAAGTGGATAAGCTGCCACATTCAGTCACCGCATCTTTGCTGTGGGGTAGGAGCTCCCTTATGTCACTGCAGAGTTTTACAGGTGGATGTTTGACAATACCTGTAAGCTTTTTCTCACATTTTCTATCCCAGGGAGTTTCAGTTCTCATCTCCATTAGCTATAGTCAACAGGCTGAAGAATCTGGGATGGGGTGGGATATTTTTGGCTGTCAAACAGTGGCTCTTATTCATGATGATTGCCAAAAACTCAATCTGTCACCTCTTGGATTGCATCCTGTAGCAAGGAGTGCCCTTGGGGAATGTAAGGCCTGCACACATTCCCCTTGAAAGCTTCTTCTCAAGATAAGATGTTTGGGTGCTACTAGGGCTTAAGCATCTAACTACTACATAGAAAAATGTGCTTGAATTAGACAGTATTCAGGGTGTAGCTAAAGGTGATTATCTTCATTTAGCTTTTTGTTTTAATATTCTCTTTCAATCTCATACAGTCCTTGGGTTGGACACCTGGCACCTGGCCTTTCTGTTTGCATAGTCGCGGCATGGTTATTGCTGGTATGAGCAAATCATTAAGGTTGTTTGATCTGTCATTAATATGACTTGATACATTTTGTCATATGACTCCATTTTCTTTGTTTCTCATTTTGCCAGACACAAGATTTCTGTGCCTCAAATCCGTATCAGTTTGAATCTGCAACTTAAGGAAAAAAATCTCCACTCTTTCTGAGAATAATAAATGTATTTTCCAAAATCCCTGAGTAATCGTGACAACTGCTTCTTTGGAAATGTCAGTTGTGGCACTGCTTTGGAGCAGACACTTGCAGCTTGGCAAAGGAAAGGGCTGTTACATGAAGCAGTTCTTGTAAAAATCTATCTATTTTTGGCCTTTGAGATAGCATGGCTTGCACGTGCTCAGTTGCATCGGGCTGATGGCTAACTGCTGAAATGCCTAAGGATTCTGTCCTCCTCCAACCTTCTCTGTAGACCCTGGGCAGATCAGTTTGATCAGGTCCCATCCCTGGGATGACTGAATATGGTGAATACACTTCAACCTCTTTGAAACTTTTGTNGCTACATTGTGAAAGTGTAACAAAGCTAACAGCAAAATGAAGTAAGGTGTGCAGAGACAAACTGGAGGAGGGTTACTATCTGAGAATGGAAGCAGAGGAGACACAACATGAAAACCATCCTGGAGAAAAACATGAGTTTCAAACTGCATGAGTTTCAAACTATGTGGGATTTTTTTCCACAGACCTTCCTCAGATTTTATTTGTGGCTAGCAATGGCCACTTCTGCTAAGGAAAAGGTGACCTTAACCTACTCATCTGAGTCAAGAACCCAGGATATTCCGCAAGGGGAGCATAGAGAAGAAGGCAGTTAGGTATTTATAGTGTCTCTTAAAGATAAAAGTTAGCAGGGACAGATTAGTAATTTTAAAGGCAGTCTTTTCTCTACTGAATAACCAGTTGATTAGAGCCAGTATTACTATGGCCTGTAGTAGCATGTAGTAGCATATGATACAGTCTATTGGTCTACATTGTCCTCTTATAAATTGTATGAAGATAAGTGGAATAGGGCCCCGGGGGAAGAAGATAGATGTGGTAAATCCCAGTTTGTTCTAGTTATCTGCTGTGTTGATTTTCACCATTGTAAGGAGAAGGTGCTCTACCTTATTTACTTTTTTTCTGTTTTCAGCAGAAATAGGCACCTTCCTTCCATTCTTTCTGCTGTTGCCATTTCTGTAGCATCTGGGTAATCCACATTCCTGGCAGAGAAATTATGTGTTGGAAAGGTTACATTTCTTTTATTGCATCAATACATGTCTTTTAATTTTTTGCAGGAAGGATGATATAGAGGTGAACATGGGTGAAACTCGAATAATTTCTAGTGCTGTTCTGTCAGCAAAAGATAAAGATACCCCCAGGGAGAGAATTTACTACTTATTTGAAAGAATTCCAGAAAATGGTCAGCTTCAGCTCAAGGTTAGTCTTTGTACTTCAATAAAAGACAGGCATGCAAAGAACTCTGTCTTTTTAGGTTAGAAGGAAGTTCGTTTTCCTTTTCTCCCAAATGTCTGTCATGTTTTGAAATGAATGGCTGTGGCCAGTTAAATTGTGGAAAGAGTGTTTGAACCAAACAATGATACTGTCCCAGAGGCTTTGAAGCTAAAGGCAAGATCCTCAACAGGAGAAGAGGGAGGGTGAAAGACGTAGCAGATCATCTGAAGAGACAATGGACAGAGGTGCTGGGAGGATTAGCCTATGGAGGGGGAAAATCAACTGTCAAAGCTAAGAGGGGGAGGGAGGGAAGTATTTGATTAAAAAACAAACAAAGAAAAAAGTGACATGTAAACTATTACTTCAGTTACTTCAGGATTCTGAAAGAATGGAGGGAAATGTGTATGAAAGAGAGAGTAAGCAATCATGAGTTAGAAGAAAAGTATGGGATGAAGGAAGGGAAAAAAGGAAGAAGACAGGAAAAGATACAGCAAGAGGAAAGACAGAAAATAAGATCACAGGTGGGAGAAAAGATGAACATTTATTGACCAAACATAAGCTACAGGAACAAAGACAAAAAAATGCCTCCACTTACATGCATATATAATAGAAAAAAAACCATGTTTCTAAGACCTGTGAGTCTGAAAAGTATTTTGGTGCTGCATCCCTGCAAGAATTTGTGGATCATGTGAGACTTGTGAATTAAAGGGGTACCATACACCGGGGCAAGAGACGGCTACTGGCTGGAGCCATATATTTGATAACCCACTCTGTTCTTGATAACCTTTCTCCAAAGCCAGAGATGCTGTTACTGCAGGCTGAATGTCAAATAGACAAATCAGTCTAATATATGTTACCTTCATGAAAAGCAGGAAATTTTATTGGCCAATGTACAGTTTCCATCAGAGGACCTCCAGGACTCTGAATTTCTGTGCTTCCCTGAACTTCCCCATAGGTTAATTTCTCATATCCCCTTAGATTTATTGTGGATAGAACCAAGAGCAGCTTTGTGAAATTAAGGAATGGAAAACATAAACTGTGTCAAGAATGATTTAATTTTCATCTTGTTGGTGTCTCACTGAGAAGTGTGCAGAAATGTATTTCCTGGAGTAACAGTGTCTAAGCTTCATTTACTCCATTTTACTCATGATCATTCTGTCTTCTCCAGCCTTATAGCTGCTTGGGAACAACTCAAGCTATCTACTGCCCTTCAAAACATACTATAAGGAAAGAGTCTATAACTTAGAAGGGAAGCCAGTTAGCTGCCACTAACAGTCTGCATCACTGCAAACACAATTAGCTGGGGAGGATGCATGGGAGATTCTTTAGTGAAGGATGCTTATTTTTTCCAGGGAGGCCAAGGCTGGATAACTCTCCAAACTGGAATGAAGTGCACTCAGGAAGACCTGGATATGAACCTTGTGAGATACGTCCATACAGGAGCTATAGGATCCAAGAACCAAGACAGCTTCACATTTTATCTGTGGGATGGGTACAACAGATCCCCAGCTGTGGACTTCTACATAAATATCAAGGACATGGAAAAGGGTAAAGATCTGCCAGACTTGACATTTTACCATGCCTGTTTCTGAAACAAAGATGGTCTGAGTACATGTCCTGATCCTTTCCTGAGCACTATGTAGGCCCTTGGCAAGTCTCCTGGTACACCCTAAAAGTCTGTCTGCTTGGATTTTACTGCTGGCCAGAGCCCTGATGTTTCTGCTGGTGAAAAGTGGTCCTGGGATTTCAAAAGGCTCTGCCTAAGGCAGTGTGTTGCACCTTGCCTCCCAGGGCTCCTAGCTACTTCTAAAATAGGGTTGAAAATATCTTCTAAAATTAGCTTTATGTCTGAGTAAATCAAAGCACAGAAAAATGGCAAGAATGGTAGGCAAAAGCTGTTCACAAACAGCTCTGTCTTCCCGGTTCATGCTCTAGTCTTATTGTCTCTCTTCCTTTATTTCATCCCTATTAGAAACCTAAATCAGACCAAATTAATCTGACATTGCTAAGATTGGAGCAAGGGTCCAGAGAGGTTGTGCTGACTCCATCCTTGATAGTTTCCAAGCTCTGATAGGGTAAAGCCACGAGCAACCTGGTTATTCCTGATCTCATGACAAACACTACTTTGTGCAGAATGTTGGGCTAGAGACATCCCAAAGTCCCTTCCAGCCTGAATTTCCCAATAATCCTACAGTCCTATGACTTTTCTCCTGGTGATGGCTTGCATGTGGCTAAATAAGGCATGAGAGATCAACTTACAATTCAATATGACTGTTTCAGTGTTTTTTTGTCTACCCTGCAGGAGACATTGCTGTTTTCAGAAAGCCTCTTAAAGTACCAAAAGGACATCGGGGCTACATTACAACCAATGTCCTCCTTGCACTGGATGGTACTGACAAGCCAGAGGAGCTCCTCTATGTAATAACCTCTCCACCCCAGTATGGACAAATAGAGTATGTCAGATATCCTGGCATCCCCATCACAAGCTTCAGTCAAATGGACATAGCAAGACAGATAGTCTGCTATGTTCACAACACTAAGGCAGTTGTTTCTGAAGATACTTTCAGGTAAGGCATAATACCTCACCCTAAAAACTTTTCCCCTTCAATTTCTTGTGTATTTAAAAAACCCCACAATACAAACCAAACCAAGCCTCAAAACAAATTATTAAAAAGAGATGGAAGTGCTGTGGGAATTCTCAATATTTATATACTGAAGATATTTCTGCTACAATACACATAGTTGTGACTGCTTTGGTTATAAATGCATTTTTTAATTGATGCTGAGGCTGTAGCCAGAGTCACATTCACTTAATATTGTTATAGCACCCAAACATACACAGCTGTTAAGATTTAATAGGGGAGGACTAAGAACATTTTGGAATTTTCCTTTGTTCTCTTGCTACAGCTGGATGTGGTGAAACTGGTCCATTCAGCTGTTAAATAACTGCTTTCTTGTCTGTTCTTATTTATGATATTCATTTGGTTCCAGGCTTTTTGAATACTTATTGAACATACTGAAAATCAGTCTACTTACCTATTCTGACACCACAATAGCTCAGAAATTCATATAGACAATTGGATTTTGACAGTAAACCTGGTTACCCATAGCCCCAGTTGAGCATGCTCATAATATATGTTTACTTTCACCTGTTTCCGAACCTTTGTCTTCAACCAGCTTAGACTAGGTGCACTCCTAAAGTGAGCATTTTCTAATTTTATTCTTAAATGAACCTCCCTTGGTTATAGAGTGGAACAGTGTAATGACTTATCATCAGGTAAGGACAGAATAGATGTGCTGCTGCTCAGAGTCTCAAGTATAGTTTTGTAAAAGAGAGCAAATTCAGGAAATTTGTGGTTTTAAAGGAAGAACGCTAACTTCTTCCTAGCATTGGATGTTTCCTCTGAAAACAGCTTGTGACAGAAATAGACTTTCTGTAAAATTCAAAATTTCCACAGAAAAAATAAAAGCTTATTGTTTTTTCATTAGTGACTAATAAAAATGAAGGATTTAGTTCCTAAGAGTAGCAATTCGGAAGACCCCTTTTGCACTCTCTTATGAGTAGATTCCTGATCTGACCAGCATTTTCTATTATATATGGTGAATATTTAAGGACATGTTGAGTCATCCAGTTTGAGAGATTTTTACAGGGAAGTCAAGCAAGCAGGGCACGAAGACATCAAATGAACTGCCCAGGTGGAATTATCAAGAAGTAAACAAAAAGTAATTTGGTCTACCAAATGTTTCAGTTGAAACATTTAAAACTATCCCATCCACTAAATTTAATGCGGCGGAAATTCTAGTTAGGAGATTCGCCTGATCTGTATGCAGTCATAACAGAAAAGGTGAACAAATATTCTCTGCCTTTACGTTTCTCAATTGTGAAACTCTATGACCAAAACTAGATTGTCTTAAACGAGTAAGGTTGCAGTCATGCCAATCCCAGATTGGGCAGTATGGCTTCTATAACACGCTAAAAAGCAGACCAAATAATTCTAGGGAAACTGCATGTGGATAAACACAATGTAGACTGTTTAGGCCAATGGCTTAGAACAAATCTAGAAAGTCAGCCTTATAAAAGTAAGGTTATGATACTTTAATAAATATTGATATTTGATAACGATTTTAATCATAATAATTCATCTTCCTTCATGTTATCATTTGGAAAAGATTTGGTTTTGTGTAGACATACGAATATTGTGGTAAAATACTATTATTATTTAAACAAGGAATGGTTCCATTAATTATATGGGTAATTATAGGGGGGGATTAACTGATCCGATTTTTACTTTCCACTGAAGTATTTCCTTCAGACATAAATTTGCCTGTATTGTTTGGTGCTGCTGGCCTGGAAGAAAGGTTTGGCAGTGCTTATTTGGACAGATGACTTCAAGTGATTAGCAACCTGACATCAGATGCTGGCAGTAGGATGCTAAAAGGACATGCTAATGTCCTCCATTTTGACACGCTGGCTCGATTTTGTAATGAGCTGGCACTATTTATGATTCCATTTTTATCTTTTAAATGCCATGACAGATGGTAGGTCTTACAGCCAACTCTGTTGCCGTCAAACTGCAGAAAGCATGAAATGTTGGTAATGGTGAAATCAAACCATGCAACATGTCCTCCTAACTGTGCCTGAGAGTTGTCCCCTAAATTTCATCAGAGTGAGGAGAATATTGGCTGTTCTCCATTCCTAAGGGAAAGATGAAACAACCATAAACCAGAAACAAACAACTGCCAAATTCTCCCAAAGTGCTGGAAAAAAGGACATCTTGGACACAGGCAGCTTCATCACCTGTGAAATCAAGTGGCATATGACATTTGCCTCGAAAACCTCTGATGCATATAACCAGGAGGTTTGTTCCTGTCTGGTACTCTGTAAAAGACTGGACAAATCATCAGTTTCATTAATAGAATTATTTAAATCTTTCACTTAAACATTATTTGAAACATCATCCAAATGATTTTACAGCCACCACAAGAACCAGAGGAAACTCACTTCCACTGCAATCTTCCAGACTTTTTGAGACGGATAAGGTCTTGGTTGAACATATTCT
>VZRU01001946.1:40343-65121 GCA_013398155.1 Pedionomus torquatus
AATAGCACAAACCATTTTACCATTGGCACAATAGCATTAGGTCAGTGCAGGCAGATGTCTCTGGGTTCCCAGCTGGGAATACCATCCTCAGTAAACATATTTCTAACTGCTACATAGTCCCTGGTCTGCCTATGCTCATTCCCATCTGTTTCATGGCATACTGCCAGCTCTTAAAAGTTGATCAAGCCCTAATCATCCAGCATTGGTGAAGGCAGTGAGGAGTTTTAGATGGACAGTCTGTGTGACACGGTATGCAACTCCATGACCTACTGAAAGTCACTTACATTCAAGGTGTGCAACAACAGACCAGGTTCAGACCTTGTAATAATTTAAATATTTCTCAGAGGTTTGCAGTTGAGAATGTAAGGGGAAACAGATAATATAAATGTCAACAGTCCCCATTTCTCTTACATATGGTAGAAGCATGCTAGGTGGAAAGCAGCCAGCTAGGCTTGCCCTTGTATTAACTGAGACAACCATCCCATGATACTGTCCCATACAAGATCAGATCAACTGCGTAAGTGTAGCTGTATGTGCATTCAAAGCACTGGGAACTGGAGGGTGGGAGCAAAAGAAGGGTTAGGGAATGTGAATAGTCTATGACAAGCAAATTTCTTTGCAAAGCAAACGCTCTTCTGGTGCAAGCAGAACTAGTCTGGGTGCAAACTGAGTGCATCTGCAAGATGCTTTTGCAGCATAACCATAGAAACTTCTGCAGAAAGAAAGGGGTCTCTTACATAAGTGAGATGATCATGGATCTTTTTCCAGCTTGCTTTTTTAGATAGTTTTAGGGTTATTTGATACATAAGGCTTGTAACACTGAACAGAAAAACAAACAAACAAACAAACAAACAAAAAATATCATCTAGGCAGACCACACACTTTACACACCTCTTTCTGTAAGAGCCAGTACTTTTATTGACAATTGCCGCTGCCTGGTAACCAAGTGAAGAGGTACTTAAGGACGTGTACAAACTGGTGTATGTATGCCAGACCATGCAATAAGCCACTCAGCCAGCCCATTATTTTAGATCTGCGCCATCTGTATCTGAGATAGAAGATTAGATCAGCTCTTTTATGACTGCTGGGGCTGATGGCTACAACCTTAAAGCCCTTCCTCTGGCATCTACTCAGGTTCCTGTAGATGCATTGTAACTCTTGCGGTACACCTGACCCTCTGCTTCCAGGTTTTTAAGTTATATATCCACCTCACTCACAGTCTGGATTTGAGTTCAAACCAGCTCTACTATTTTTGCAGTATCAACACAGGGAGGTCCTGTAGTAAAGGTGTGTATTATCATTTCATTTCAGTACATGGTGAATCAAGAACACATGCTGAAGACTACCTTGCCTCTCTTTGCCAGATTCATCATCAGCAATGGACTGAGGACTAAGCATGGAACATTCATGATCTCCTTGGAGGCAGTCGACCGAGCTTTGCCCACACTATCTAGGAACGCAGGGTTAAGATTAGTCGATGGCGCTATGGCACTCCTTTCTCCCGATGTCCTGCAGCTTTCAGACCCAGATACTGCCAAAGAAAACCTTACCTTCCTTTTGGCTCAGCTCCCCCGATACGGTCATCTCTATTACCGAGGGGCTGTGCTTCTGCAGTACAATTTCACCCAACAAGATGTGGACAACAGAGATGTTGCATACAAGCACCGAGGTGGAGATTCCCAGACTGACAGATTCACATTTGTTGCAACAGATAGGACAAATCAAGGCTTCATCATGAATGGGAGGGTGCAGAGCGAGCCAGTGGCATTCACCATTCAGGCAAGTGTGACCACAGGCCTACTTAATAAAGATACATAGCATGATAAGATGGAAAATGTAGCAATTTTGATGAAAACTGCTGCTTGCTGCAGTTTATGATTTAACTGAGGTATTTATCAGCTATCACATTTGCTTTCCATGTTCCATGACTAATTAACATAGAGAATTAACTACGCGCCACAATGAGTTACTTAGGCAAAGAATATAGAGTGCAAATAAAGAGACTGTATTTAAGAGAAGAAAGATATCCTTCTTATACAAATATAAGCAAGTATATACTTCTGTACTTATATATGTGCTAAAATATTGTACACAGAAATCTCAACCCTAAAGGGGTTTAACCCTAAACTGAACCCATTTACAAGGAGTAATGAACTTCCCGCTGCTTAGATTTCCCAGTTGGTACCTGCCCCACTAATTTGCATGTGAGGGATACTATGATGAGTATTGATTTTCATGTCACAGAAATCTTGAATTACAGCCACTTCACTCCCACAACTGTCTTCCTTCTGGGAATCTTTGGAAGATGCGTGCTCTGGTTCTTCCTTCCTTTACTAGAGTCTTTCTGTTCATTCCCTATTTCCCTCATTTCTAAGTTCTTCCCACTGCATCATAGGCTCAGACACCTCTGCTATGACTTCTTGTATGTATTTATCTGGCACGTTTCAGTATGCAGAGTTGGCCTGGTTGCATTTGTGTCAAAATTCTGGATGTTTCAAAACACTAACATAGAGGCTTCTGACTTTTCCTGATGACAAATTTTGAAGTTATATGATGAGTGAGGACGAGCAACAGAAGATGAGATTTGGAAATAGCAACGACCATTGCTAGGTGCCACAAGATTCACCAGAAGTAGTGAAAGGCGGCACAGATTTGAGGACCTGTTGGTCAGGTCTTTGACTGCGTTTATCATAATCCATAGTTTTCCATGCATTTCATTGTAAAATAGAGGTGAGAGAGACCTTTGCTGAAGTTTTCATTTGCACTGAAGAAAAAAAAGAGAAGTACTGTGGGGAGTGTGGGACAATGGGGCAGAGGTACACAGAATTTATGCTACCCTCCCCAGTAAGTGCTCTATCCTGCTGCTTGCAGCAAGCAATCGGCCAAGCTAGGCCTCAAAACGTCTCATGGGAAGTAGTACTTAACTGGAGATCAGACTTATTCTCGAGCAGACGGTGAGTCAAAGTGTCTATTGCCACCCTGAGCAGGCTCCTGTGCTTTTAGCAAAAGTAGGACAGAGAATATCCTGATGCTCTAAAATGAATAAACGTTTGTCTAACTTTGATTTAGGTGGATCGTTTGGACAAAATGGCACCAAAAATTGTTCATCTCCATTGTTTTTCTGATGTGGAACTGCTGAAGAATGGCAATTATGGGATCTATATTACTGCCAGGTCCCTGAAGGCATCTGACCCCAATACAGAAGATGACAAAATATTTTTTAAGATTTTACGAGGTCCTCATTATGGCTATCTGGAAAATATAACATCAGGTGCTTTCTTCTATAATATCTGTATTTTAGGACATACCAGGCCAGATTACAAAACCTACCCTGTTTAGTTTGCTTGATATAAGAACCCAACATTTCTTAGCAAAATTTGGCCAAGATGTGAATGTAGTAAGAAAGTCTAAAACCTGAGTCTCATGTTCATTATGAATCCTCAAATAGGTTGAGATTATTTTTAATAGCTGATTTTGAGAAATTAGTTTTTGTTTGTATCAAGAAAAAAAATAGATGAATATTGAATGTGGCCATTTGATAAACAGGTCACTTGGAAAGAAATTGGCTGGGGCTTATAATGAGCTGGGATGTTGCTGTTTAGCTATAAAATCAGGTTTCTGTTAGTTCAAATTTTCTAAGTGTTCAACAAAAACAAAAGTTGAAAACAGTCTATATGAGTTATGTCATTCTTATTAATGGGCTTTTGGTTCACCTGATTGTTTGTCTTTTTTCCCAGGTGGACTTATTCAAGAAAAGTTCACCCAAAAGGATTTAAACAGCAAAATCATACTTTATGTCATCAATCCATCACAGGAGGTGAATTCAGACAACTTGGAATTTGAAGTCACAGATGCCAGTGGAAACTCTGCAGTGCCCCAAAGGTAACTGGGACCCTTGGTGGTTCATGGTGTAATGCATTGTGTGTGCCGCCCCCCAGGGGTGAATGAACCTGTGCTCAAAGCCCTGAAGATGTGACTGTAGCTATGAGTCAAATTGCCATTTCTTTTATTGAACAGTCTAGAGAAGGTTTCTTCCCCTCAGGAAAGTGAAATTCAAAGCACTGCCTCCAGGTCAGACTGGGAAACAGTTCTTAAGGGCCTTTGTGGCCTCACATTAAAACATAATGGAGTTTACTCTAATTAGGAGCTAGGCATTTGGAGACCTGAGATACTGGGCATGGAGGGATTGGATTGTTGCTTCATGTACATGGTCCGGCAGCTGGAGGTCACTCTCGCCCCGTGCTGATGGCAATGCCTTTTTTGTAAGCTTGAGATCACGATGGAGGGGATGCTCTCAAGCAGTAAAAGCTATGGAAGTCATACTTCTACAAAAGCACACCCAACTGTAAGAAGGTGGAGGGCACACAGTCTGTTGTCTGCTACCAAAAATCATAATCAGCATAGTATCAAAAATTCCTTCTGACGTATGATAAGCCTAAGTACCAAAATTAGAGACTGGGATATCATCTGATCTGTGCTTTGATGATAAAAGCCAAAAGTGGGAGCATCTCAACAGCCAGGGCAACATTTCTCTTTATTTCTCAAAATAAGGGCTGAACGTACAACCCATTTATTTAATCTGAAGTAACTGAGAATAACAACTAGCTCTGTTTTCCTGGGCTAAACTGGCTGCTTACAAATCAGGACTCGTGGGGAGGGAAAGGGAGCAGGGGGCTTCCCCCCGCATGCCAGGGAGAGAATGGGGACTGGGCAGCAACAGTGTTATGGCAGTTATGTGTTGTGCCAAAAGATGTCCCCATACACAAAGACATCTGCACACAGGCTCCCTGCCACCCCTGTACCCCCCCTCCACGCTGTGCCAGCTCGCAGGTGCGCTGGTAGTAAAACCGGCACGAAAACGCTACTACTCCTCGTGGGAACATGTGGGTTCATGTATATAAAGAGCAACGTGTAACATCAGAGCTTTATGAAGAGAGCAAAAAGAAGCCACTTTTATAGGGAAAATAGGAGTTTTAGAGAAGTAGAATTTATCTGTTACATGCACTGGACCACAGAACAAAGGGGAATTTGTTTAAGGAAAAAAATGTATTTTTTATATTGGATTTAAAAGCTTGTGAGAGATATTTTTAAAAAAAATCTTTATCACCTAATGGGTGATGGTTCAAAATGCAAGTTTGATTTGCATGTTTACATTATTAAAACTGAATCTCAGCTTTTACCTGAATGCTGCTGGGCTACAACTGGCATACACATTCTCTTTAACAAAATGAAAGCAAATCAGTTTCCATTGTGCACAATTTATCAGAGGATATTGGAGGACAGCAGTAAACTTCCATAGTGTTAGAGCTAGTCAACCCTGAATGGTCTAGAAGTTTGTTTAAGAAAAGTTTAGATTATTTTGTAAGTAGAACATCTAATTTTCCTTCTTTTTGCTTTCCTTCATTCCTCTCTGTCTCTCACTAAATTTTATCATAGCTTTTAAAAAGGTGAGATCTTTATTTGCTACCCTGTGCAGCATAAGATCCTCTAAGATTAGGTTGCATCCCTATAAAAAATTCTAAAATTCAGGGTATGATCTAATGTCTGTACTCAACCACCTCTATGGCTGAAGAGCGAAGTACACAGATTGTTAAATAAAGGGAGTGGGGAGGGCACTTGCACAGAGACAGTGAAGTCCTGGAGTGTGCCCTATACTTTAGAGGAGCAGAGTTAGAGAATAGATGAAGGAAGGTGGGAAGAAAGGATGATATTGCAGAGAAAATATGCGTTCGTGAGGGTAAAATAGAACTACAGGGATAAAAGAGACCAGGAAGAAACAGCGATAGCTTGTCTTAGCCTGTTTGGTGTCTTGTCCTGCTCTTCTCAAAGTTGCTGGAGAACCCCGCTGGTTCTGAAACAAGGTTCAGGCTTGGTCTGGGGTAGACCAGGGCTCAACCAGAAGGTTTATTAACCACCTCTTTCTAAACAGCCAGTCACACAAATGTGTTGATTTGGAGACAAAGACTTGGTATGTGTATTGGCTAAATCAGCATTCAAGAGAGAAATGTCTCATTGAACCTCAGAGCAGCAGGGGGTGGGTCAGCAGGGGACGTGGCATTGCTTCACATGGGCTTTCCCTCCGCTCCCCAGGCTGGAGCTACGGTGGTCTCGGATTGAAATGCAACAAACTGAATATGAAGTGTGTGAAAGCCTGGGAGTGCTGTCTCTGAAAATCACCAGATTTGGGCATTCTGCAGAATCCGCCTTTGTTGCTGTGAAGGTAAAGTTTTTAGCCAACCTCCTAACTGGAAATTTAATAAGTAGTGAAGCCTGGTATTTCAGTAATCAGCAAAGAACCCATGCAATTCAAACCAGATCTACTGGGATATTATCTCTGCTAGTATGCATGGTTGAAAAATTTCTGATAAAACTTTCTGATTTTTTAAGAAGAAGTGCTGATTAACCAAAACTGGAATGTGTTGGAGCAGCATTTCAGTTTTGATGACCTTCAGTGACAGAGCAGGCAGTTTCCTTAGACACTGTTTGGAAGCCTGTTTTCCAGAATTTGCCACCTTAAAATTCAGTATTTGGGTAACCTGTAGCCTTGGGATTTCTTACTTCCTTGCTTAGGCTAGAAAAGCCCAGGACCTATGGAAGCTTCAAATTCACAGTCATGGCAGCCTTCTTCATTTCTGCCCCTACTGCCATCAGCCTAGGAAACGGCTCAAAGAACTCTGTATTTTCACTAGCAACCTCTGTCTTATGTCAAGAACATTAGCCTGAAAGCTGCAGATGATAAATTTGTGGAACTTGGCTTCACAAATTTGATCTTTCTTTGTAAAATGGAAATTCCAGATTTTTACCAGCAGCCCTTGTTAGAAAAATACTAAAATTTTCCCTGGCAGTTTCGTGAGATTATAGACTTAACTGGAAACATAGTTTTGATTTTTCTTCTACTGAAGTCAGTGAGAATTTTGCTATTGACTTCGTCAGAGGCCATCCTGACCATCCTTGACAGACTCCAGCAATTCAGCTCTGGTTTTACAGGTTCATGCCTATCCCAACAAGCCTTTGGGGCTAACAGACAACTCTGCATGCAAATGCATCTTCCAAGACGTCCAAAGGGCTAAATGGGTAAATGTGGCCAGGCTGCTGCTGCTGCTCTTCCCACATGCCATGTTGTGCATGTCCAGGAGCCAAGTATGGCTGGGTCCCCAGGCATGGTGAACAACAATGTTGTTTGATGATGTGAAGTAGCAATTTGAGAGGTGCTGAGGCAAAATTTTATGATAAGGAAATTTTTTTGGATTATGAGACTTAAACCATGAGCAAGGACAGAATGACAGTTGGAAATCACAAGGTTTCTTCTTTAGGCTTTTATCTTTTAGTTCTTTTCCTTGTTTACCCCAGACTCAGCGTGCAAGTCTTTCTGAGACTCCGTGGAGAGGCACACAGTAGCTTCAGCACACAGCAGAATGCCGCAGCTTGGGAAAATACATCACAGCATGGCATTTACTGTTTGATTTCTTCTCAGGTCAATGAAATATCTGCCATGCTGGGAAAGGACTTTACAGTGACTCCCTCCAAGCTTGTTCAATTCGATCCAGGTATGAAACTGTGCATTAAACAATTCTAAAATTCATCCACTGATTTTGAAACTGTAAGATCTCATTTTAGGGAGTAAATTCTATCGCATATCTGTAGCTAGAGGGGCTGAATAGGATTAAAAACACTTGGACTTATTTTCAGGAAGGGCACAGGGCTTCATTTGCAAATTAGTATCGTCAATACTTAGGGTGAAATTTTAACATTAGTTAAAATATCAGAGGGGCTGAAATGATGTCTCTGAATCTCCTCACAGCAAGACTGGGAAGGACCCACCCTGAGCTGACCTGTGAGATGCTTTAAAGATTTGACTAGGACACTGGTCAAATTTAGACAAAACTGAGCACAAGAAGAAGTTATACAAGGTATCCAACATCTGAAATGTGCAAAAGAACCTGAAAATTGTCGGATGTTGTCTCCACTTGAACTATAATCATAGAAGCAGTCTGACCTTGACTGAGATGGTAAACAGCAAAACATGATAGTACCTACATTATCAAAACGAGCTTGATTTTTTTTTCTTTTTCTCTTTTCTTTTTTTTTTTTTTTTCCTGTGGAAGAATCAATAGTACAAATGTGAAGATATTGAAAAAATCTGCCTCTTTTCTGCATAATTTATTATTATTATGCTTTGGCTATTTCCCTGGGTCTAGGGAAAAAGCAGTTCAGGCAGGAGTTTCACAGTTTACTATTCAGATATTCAGCTTCACCTGAAAATCTTGGGTTTGCCCAAATAAATAGATTATCTGGGCATGAAAACCTATTTGTATCACAATCACTTCCTTTGCATATGCAAGTCTGAGGTTTTTTGGAACACATCCTGCTGGCATAGTTGAGGATTTATTTGAGTTTAGAAAACAGGATCCACAGAGGTCACCCAGGGTGTTGCCTTCAGTGCCAGTAGAGGTTATTCTAGGACTGCCAAAAGCAAGGTTTCAATGGCAGAAAGTCACAGTGGCTACAGAGGAGATAAAATATATCAGCTGTGGAAGGCTGAAATAAATGGCATGTATATGATGGCAAAAATTAGTGTGCTTACTTATATTTGAAAAACAGATCTAGGGAATATAGCGAGTCAGTTCCAGCCAAAGCCTGGCATTTTTTTCCTTTAGGGCTTTGCATGCAACAGAAATTAGGTATCACTGCATCCCATGGATGCAGTCAAATATACCCGTTTTTCTTGGCTATCCCATAGGAAAACTTATAACTTTAAGTTCAGTTAGTCACAAAACTGATTGTTTTGAAAATGTGCCACTTCACCCCACCTTGAAACAAGAAAAAATTTATGTGAAGGTGTAGAATGAGCAACTGCTGGTTAGATTTCATAGGTGGATAAGGGATGAGACCCAGCAGACAGCAGTAAATAAAAATCAAACAACTGAGCGGAAAGATAGAAATCTTCCCTAATTTCCAGTGTTTATGGAACAGACATGAAACCTTTCAAACCAATGAGCATCTCACTGAGAGATTTTATGTAGCACTAGATGCTTGGTTTTTGTTGGTTTTTTGGGGGATTGATTTTTTTTGTTTGTTTGGTTTGTTTGTTTTTGTTTTTCTTTGTTTGTTTGTTTTTTGTTTGTTTTTTTTTGTTTTTTTTTTTTTTTTTTTTTTTNTTTTTTTTTTTTTTTTTTGTTTAAGTTTTAAATTAGAACATGGAAGAAAGATTTGGGAGATCAGTGTAAAATGCACTTCATACTGTGCTGCCTGGGATTCCAACTCTTTTACTGTATGTACTATGCAGTCAAACTTAGCAGCCTCTAAATTGAAATGGCTAGAGATTGTTGCAAAGAGATTTTTAGTGCAAGGCTCCTTACTAGAACTTTCCTCTTTTGCTAGTCCATGCATATTCTCTGAGCATGGGGCAGTTTGGAGTTACTGGTATTGTCTTTCTGAACATGTTGGTAAGCCACATGAAAATTAACTGTGAAGGTGGACAGGAGGCCACTCTTTTCTGGCCAGCCCCTCAGTTAAGTCAGTTGAGCTCCCTCACAGTCTTTCTTGGGTGGCTCTCTTCAAAAGTCCTTTGCTTAAGCTCAGCCTTATGTAAGGACCCTCCAAACTATTAAATTGATGGCATCAGTTTCTTCATTCTAAATTCAAGATGTTTCATATGTATTAATTAGTAGTATTTATTAATCGTTTGGTAAGGCTGATAAGTGTGTTTTAAAAACAAACCTCAGTTATGCGAATTTCACAGAATCTTCACAGAATCTTTGTGGTTGGAAGGCACCTCTGAGATCATCAAGTCCAACCACACACACAAAAACAAACTCCCCCCACCCCCCCACTACCAAATATACCCTGACAAAACAAATCACCCAACCCAACAATCTCAGCCACTAGAGCATGACCTGAAGTGCCACGTCTACACGTTTCTTAAATACCTCCAGTTCTGATGACTCCACCACTTCCCTGTCAGTGGAAGTGTCAGGGAAGAATCTTCCCTGTCAGATTCCCCTCGCAGTAAAGCAATTCTTCCTCATATCTAAGCTAAAACTCCCTGCTGCAACTTCAAACCATTTCCTTTGGTCCTGTTGTTATTCACTTGGCAGAGGAGGCCAACACCCACTTCTCTACAACCCACTTTCAGGCAGTTGTAGATGGCAATGAGGTTTCCTCTCAGCTTCCTCTTCTCCAAACTAAATTGACTGGACTAATTGGCACATTAGACTGCAATACATAAATTGTAGTGGAAAGGAGCAGAACAAGACACTGTCCAAGTTTAAGGATCTGTGCTGACAGCTTCTCTTGGTTAGAGGACTCATACTGGAAAGGAGAAAGGAAATAGAAGTTATGTGAAGAATCAAAAGGATGTAGGCATTTTTTTTACAATGTTGCAGATATATTTTTGATGTTAATTTTGTATGTTAGCACTGACTTTGAGAAGCAGAAAGAGTTCCCAAGATTCTTTGTTGACAGCGATGTATGTGTATGTTCAGATCTGTTTCTTTGCTGCCTCTGACTTTCCTCAACAAATTCTGTAGCCTTTCAGGTAATAGCCAAATAGCCCTTTGTCTGGGAATGATCTTTTCTCATTCTCATAATGCAAGGCTGAAGTTACCCAGTAAAGGCAAGCAATGAAGTAAAAATTTTATAACCAATTAAAAAACCCACCTAAAAGGCTGTACTTGATTCTAGCGTAGTCCTTGGTCCATTTGCAGGTATTTTAAGTAACTGTTCCTTTTTTTAAAAAAGCTTTCAAGATAAAAAGCATATGATACATTTTCTTTCAAAAATGACATTAGAATTCCGAAATCTATGTATTGTAGTAGCATTTCCCACATCTGCATTGGCTTTTTGTTACAATATATGCACTTAAACTTAATCATCATTGCACAGGAACAAATTCAAACTTAGTGTTACTTGGGGGAACAGCAGGAGTCCAGTCGATTGGTAGGAGAACAATAGTGTACATCAGCTACTCTATTCTAGCTGCAGACAGGTTAATTAATAATTTCTTTGACACCCTGATTGATTGAAATAGCACTTAAAGAGTAATTAAAATGTTTATTTCTGTTAGGAATGTCAACCAAGACGTGGAATATAGCAATTACTGACGATGAATTAGAGGAAGATGATGAAGTCTTTGAAGTAGTTCTGAACTCCCCTGTGAATGCTGTTCTTGGCACCCAGACAAAAGCTGTAGTGAAAATTTTGGACTCAAATGGAGGTATTCTCTTTTGATCTTCATCATTAAGAAGGTGGGACAATCTTGGCTGAGTAGCTGCTTATTTTCAACCACAAGTTGTTCCTAACACTCACCTTCAGATCAAAATGCTTAATTTCTTTTTAGAGAAACAGGCTTGATGGTTGCAGACCCTTTATGCTCTCACACAGTCATATTCTTCATCTTAGGAAACACAGCATGGAGAAAGCAACAAGGACAAAATGAGAAGCGTTCAAGGAAAGAAACCACTTTCCATAACAACACGAGTTCAGTTCTCATTAATTTAAGTGAGGAAAAAATGCTTTTCAGGTCCATTAGATTTTTTTTCTCAGTTATTGTATAACAGTTGTTATACACCTCAGGAAAAGATTTATTTTCCTCTCAAAAAAGAAACCTGACAACTAAACTCAGCTCTTAGAAATACATTTTCTAATGCTTAACAAACACAGCTTACAACATTACAGCACACAGCAGTCATCATTATAGAGTTTAGGCTTTTATGCCAGCATTATTATTGTGTTTTTCAGAGATCAAATGTGGTGTGCCTAAAATCACACCAAAAAAAGAAGCAACTATAGAAAAATACAAATAACTAGCAAAGTAGAGAGTTCTCTGAAACCTGAAGAGTATTTTTGTCTTCTGGGCCTTAGCGAAACAATATTTTAGATACCTGTGTTGCAATGAATTAGGATTCATTTTACAAAAATTCCTCTTAAAATTTCAGACCTCATTTCTCTTTAACATTCATAATGTAAAGCAGGAGTTAATTGACAAAATTAGTTTGTAGGAATAATGGTGTCACGGATTCCTGAAGAGAAAATTCTCTGGGCATAATGGAAGTATCACCAACATTAGTTTAAAGATACCTGTTAATCTATGACCAAAAAAAACAGCACTCCAAACCCTAATCTATGCATGAAGACAGGTATTTTCAGCAGACGCTTGGCTGAAATTTTGATCTGTGGGTAGACAGATGCATTACATACAAAAACATAAATACACAGGTAGTAGTGGCAGTCAGTCATAGCGAATGCCACAAGGATTGAGAATGACTGAACAAACAGCAAATCAATCACATCAAGTGAAAGAATCATCCAACTTCTAATGACAAGCTGTTTATGTGCCCACGTCAACATGACCAGTAATCTGCTCATGCGGTTAGAACTGACCATCTGCCATTTTTTATGCTTTCAGGTCAGTGCAGCTATTCCCATTCCTCTGGCCAAAGCAAGCGTGACTTCTGGGAGAGAGGCATGCTGTTTCCAGTTTCCTTGGGCTCCTCATCACCTCCCAGGCCTGGCAGTGCTCCCTTGGAAGAGATCCCACTGCCTCCTTCCAAAGGGATGAGAGGACAAAAAGAGGACCTGAGGCAGGAACACAGTTTGGCAAATCAGTCAAGGACCAGGCTGAGAGTGACTGGAAATGGCAGAATCGTAAGACAGTGGTGGACCGATTTCTATATTCATTGGGATTTGATATCTTCATTTAGCAGATGTATTTTTGTTGTGAACCTACCTGGCCATAAAATAAGCAAAAACTACTGAGTTTGCATTGAGTCAGACCCAGGAGCTATTTAAAAATGCTCAGGAGGGAAAAAAAAAAAAAAAAAAAAAAAGGTCAGGTAGAAGAAGAAGTCACTGGGCCCAGGACAAAGTATAGAAGCTATGCATCTGCTCCTAAAGTTGTAAAGCTGAAATACTGTTAGGTTCAATAGGGAAGAGTTAATTAAAACTTGCCCGTTGCTTTTCCGGCTGAAGCTACATTAGTTTAACTAGATCATTTAGTAACATTCCGCTATTGTGATCTTACAACTTAATGGAATCTGATATAAATGTATGACTCTTAATGGCTGTTTTCAGAGGTGATTGGTTTCCATTCTGAAAGAGAAAGAACTAAACTCAGGCTATGGTCTGCGTAATTTGTAACCTAGATCTGGTAGTAAATCTTGCATAAAGTCTTTTTGTTTCTATAATGCATGAACATACCAGCCTAATTCTGCTATTCTACCTTTTTCAGATTCAACCTTCATCTGTATTTAGAAATGGAACTGATGTGGTTTTCAAAGTAAGGGTATTCTGAGTATTGCTCAGACATTTCTGAGTTTTCTTTCATATTCTGTTCTTTCTAGACTTTATGACTGCTAGTAGTTCATTATGACCAAGCCTTTATTTTCCTATGTATCTTTCTTTTTCTTTGTTGTCATTTCCCCTTGATTGAAACAATTTGTATTATAATGCCTTTTCCCCCCTTATTTTATGGAGTTTATTTAGGAGTTGCTTGTTTCTGCTAACCCTCTCTTTTCACTCTCCTGTTCTGCTTGTGTGTGTGTGATACTGTAAAATGCAGTACCACGGAATGGTATCACTCAAAATAGAGGATGACACGTCATCAGCTAAAGCAAACAAGAAGGTTCAAGTGTCAGTAATTAACCAGACACAACCACAGATAAATGTTGTCTCCTCCAGGAAGACAGAAATCCCACAATCTGATAAGGCAGAACTGGCATCTGAACCAAGCTCAAGACACCAGGTAGGAAACCTTTTGTTTCATGGGCATTTTCACCATCTGTTTTCAGTCATGCTGTTTTCCAGAATGATTTAACACCTCTGAGATCTGCAGCCTAACTCTTCCCACTCGAAGGCCGAGTTTAACCAATACACAGACAAATTAACAGCTCAGCCCTTGAAGAGTTTTTATGTCATAAAGTTTTAAGATAAGACCTGTTTAATCTGTTTCATATAGCTTGTTTGTTTTGTGCAATTATTTTCCTTCAACTGTTCAACTGACATTTCTCTTTTGACTTTTACTGTTTTCCAAAGGCCTGCACACCAGATTTAAAGGGACTCTTGCATTATGAAGAAAGCAGTCAGAAGTTATTTCAGTGTGATGGGATAATATGGAAACTCTGGAATTCCCAAAGCAAGGTAAAAATGTAGCCATGAGTACGCATCTAACTAAGAGCACAGAGTCTATAATGAGTGAGACTCTCAAGCAAAGGACCTTCCTGTAACAAGTGTTGACTTATACAGGGAATGAAAGAGTTGTCCAGAGTCAAGTTTGCTGTCACCAGAAGAAAAGGTTCCCAGAGATGTGCTGAGGGCTTGATTCCTGGGCTTGCCTTTCCTCTCTGTCACCCACAGGTGCTCTTGGATAAAGCACGCAAGCACTGATGTGTTCGTACTTATGGGGGATGTGGCATGAGATGGTCAGCGATTGAAATCTGTGAGAGAATGAGTGGGAGTAAAATTAGCTCAGTTAGGTATTCTGTAAACATACATCCCCTCCACCACATGAGATGTCATGCTGAATTTTGTTCTCTTGACTCCCTACACAGACTGCAGGAGGCAGAAAATGCTGTCCAAGCTAATATGGTCTCATAAGAGGGTTTTTCGAACTGAAACCTCATGTCACCTTTAAAGTAATTTAATGTCACTCATTATGAATGGTGGCTTCTCTGGCGGGCATTTATTTCTTTACATCTTTTAAGTAATACCGCAGTTTTATTGGTATGCACCAAATTCATGCTCAATGTAGTTGTGGGGAGACCACAAACAGCACCTCCAGCCTTTAGTTTGATTATTAGTGCACAGACCTGGATTACTGTAAGCAGGAGTACATTTTGCCTTTTCCCTTTTATTTTAGGAGGCAAGCACAAAGAAATGTCCCTCTGGATGGAGTCATCATGAGGGCAGCTGCTACTTCCTGGTGGTGAATCGCAAGGTCACCTGGAACACTGCTGCTCGGGCTTGCAGAGAACAGTAAGAGACTTCTCTAAGTGAATGTCTTTGCTGTGCACTGCTCTTGCTCCAAGCTGAATGCTGCTCTCGAGGCCTCGTTCATTCAGATAAGGCAGAGGGAGCTGGGGCTGTTTAGCCTGGAGAAGAGAAGACTCTGGAGAGACCTTATAGCAACCTTTCTGTGTCTGAAGGGAGCCACAGGAGAGCTGGAGAGGGACTCTTTGTCAGGAAGCATAGTGATAAGACGAGGAGTAATGGTTTTAAACTAGAAGAGGGGAGATTTAGATGGGATATTAGGAAGAAATTCTTTACAGTGAGTGTGGTGAGGCACTGGAACAGGTTGCCCAGAGAAGTTGTGGATACCCCATCCCTGGAGGTGTTTAAGGCCAGGCTGGATGGGACTTTGAGCAACCTGGTCTAGTGGGATGTGTCCCTGCCCATGGCAGGGGGGTTGGAACTTGATATTTAAGGTCCCTTCCAACTCTAACCATTCTATGATTCTATAAGCCCCACTTTGTGCTGCACAACTCCCCAGAAAATGGAACTCTGCAGCTCTGTGATTCACACCCCATGAAGGACAGAAATATTAGTATCGTAATATTTCAGGTGATGATGCTACCTTATTTACAACATGAATTCCTGAAATTGTCCATCTGCAGGGAGGATGCTTTCCTAACGACAGAATTAGTTTGGGAGAAGAGAAGTAGAGCAAAGACTCAGTCTTTCACCCTCTCTGACACACCACTTCCTTGGCTCTACCTTCACTTGCCATAGCAGCAGTACAATGCCAGCTCCTCTTCTGAAGGTGCAGCACTTCAGAATCTGTAACTAGTCATAAATCTTAACATTAAATTTAACAGTAAATATCTGACTTTTATGGCTGAATAAAATAATAACAACAACAACAATAATTGTCTGAAAGTAGGAGTCAAATAGAAAATCTGCCAGTCTTGTTCTTCGGAGGCTTGCTTCGTGATTTTGGTTTCAGGAATGGTAGCTTAGGGCTGGAAGAAAAGCTAGTTACGGTAATATGGAGCTTGCCTAGGGATCGTACATATTCTGTACCTTGTGTTTAATTGTGAGGACCAGGTTGAACAATAGAGAGGGCTTTGACAGACCTCTCCATTTCTCCATGAAAATTGAAACGCAGGAGAGTTGGAGAGGAAAGAAACATTATATATTCAACAAGTGATTGAGAACACGCAGGAAACATGTAACATAGACAAATGTGCATAACAAACCTTCATTCATTCCACTCAGTTATTCCACATGTTGTCTTGGTAACACACAAAAGGGAAATCTCAGTTCTAATACCTCCCAGCTGATGGAAGTTACTCTTTCCTAAAACATAAATGTTACCTGCTCTTGTGAGCGCACCACAAATTTCACATTGTTAGTAGGTTTACTTAATGGAGGTTTACTCCTGCAATGGTTTTCTGTTACCTACTTTTATTTTGTTATTTATCCAAAGAATGCTGTAACTTGTGAGTATATTTTTTTTTTTTTCTGAAGGCTTCAACATTCAATTGTGCCTTTGGGAAGTTACATCACTGCTAGGAGGTGTTCCCCATTTCATAAAATAGTGTGCTCCTGGTGACCCATATTATTTGTAAGGAGTATTTTCTTGCTGAAGGCTATAGTGTACAACATAGAAGTTAAACCAAGTAACAGTAAATTAATAACAAACACCTACACAAAAAGTCAAGGCATATCACTGAATGCACAAACAAATGAATCTTAGGTCAGTGACGATTCATTTAATGTCAGATTACCACCGACTATGGAAGCTTTATCCTGGTAAATGGAGTGCTCCTGGCTTCCATCTGGAGCTGATTAACAAAAGTACGGCCCCAGGCACACACTTAAAAGTGGTACAAGAAGATAGCTTAATAATTTTTCATTTGTGCTTTTCCCCAGCTCCCCACCTGTAATCACCATCACCACCAATTGTGGCATTTCTGTTATTAATAATGTAACTCTGGACACTTCAATAGCTGATATTTTCAACAACCAAATAAATCAGCACAAAGGTCCATCCCCAAACTTTTAATAGATCAAGCAAACATTAGATGTTAAATGAAAATATTAGAATTGACAGCCAATTTAACACAAAAATAAGACTCAATTTTATTACTTAAAAAGTGGCATTCTTTTAAACTTCTATTCAATTTTCTTGCTACACTTTTTGTATTATATAGAACGGGAAAAAAACAGAAGCATGGTTAAAGTTGTTTCATTAACAGTCCCCAACTCACCAACCTCTTAACCTCTTAGAGAAAACACTTGTCTTGAGATAATGGATGTGAGACGAAGCTATTCCATCAAAGCAATGCTATCAATTTATTGCAGAAGCAACTGCTGTCTGGACATAATTGTATGTGCATGGGCTTATGCAAACCTATTTGGGCTTCTAATGAGCTTTGACAAACATTGCATCCATTTGTTGCAGATGGTATACCAACCTTTTCTTCAGTTTCCATGTGCAGGGATAGAAACAAATAGAAAAATGTGCTTGTCTTGATGCAAGTTGCTGTATGCTGTAGTGATATGTGGGTAGAAAACACCTCAGCCAACTGCTGTGAAAATCCTGCACCATTTCTATCCCTTCTCCAATATGCTGGAGAGAAAGGTGGCTTAAGAACTTATTTCTCTAGCTTTGTTTTGTATGCATGAAGAGACCCTTGGCAACATGAAGAGAAGCATCTGGGGGATATTACGGTTGAGTGATCCCACAGCAGCCTGATTTAACAGCAATTTTGGTGATTTATGTTACAGTTCTTGTTTAGCCCATAGGATCACATGCTCCCTAAGGGCCAGTGCAGTCGGGCTCACTCACATGTGAGATGGTTCCGCTGCTGCCAGTGAAGGGACTCTCTGCTGGATAGATAGAACCTGTAGTTGTGTCTTTTCCTCTGTTAGTCAAAGTATACCTTCATCTTCTGGAAGCTGAACATTTAATTAGAGCCTAGATACAGTCCGATCCTTTACTGTCAGCTTTGTAAAGCAGGGACTTTTTTTTCGTTCAGTTTTTGTATGTTAGCAGCATGTGGTCTCAGTCATTGGGAGTCACAGGCAGAACCACAGGTTAGATCCTTCATGATGGTTCAATGTTCCTTAGTGCACAGGGTCCTTAGGGACCCTGCTGCGCTCCTCTCCTAATGCTGTGCTGGTTCTGTAAGTGACTGGTTTAATTTATATTATTGCTAGTGACTCCAGCATAGAGATTCAAGTACCTGGAGTCATTTCAAAGGCCCAGAGTATCTTGTCTGACTTTCAATGGCCACTCTGAAGTGCAGGGCTCCTGTAAGCTCTGCAACATGTCTGCCAGCCACATCTGAATGTTTTGAATACTGTGAGGCATCGTAAGCAACACCAGACACTTATTTCAAGGCACCAGGATTACTCCCTAGGTGATCAAACAAAAGCCTGGGATAAGCAGAGCCTTTCAGTGATTTCCCCCTTCACTGCCAGTATAGGACACGGATTTACTACAAATTAAATGTTCTCCTGTGCCGCAGAGACCTTAATAGCTAGTCAAGTGTGCTTTAGCTGAGGCTAAATTTATCAGAATGGTACAAAGCTCCTTTAAATTTATTGGATAATTTAATGTAAAATCAGCAAAGTCTTTGTGCTAAGTGTCTGGCATATAATACTTCAAGGACAATGGCTGCCCAAAATATTTCCTTAGCTGGGCAACGGCTCTAAGATGCTAGATGCTCTTGACTTCATAGCAAAAATTTTGAAGCACTCAGGAATAATTTCAAATGGACTTATTTAGCACCAAAATCAGTGATGTGTGGTTTGTTGGGTTTATTTTTGGGAAAGGCATTGTGACCCCTTCTCTAGAGTAATTTAAATAGGAAATGTTAGATTTACATAACTCCATAATAACATTATCTTGTTGTTTCCTGTGTCTCCTGCTCTGACTACAATTACAGTTAGCAATATTATCATAAATGGTATGTTCCTTTCGGACTGTTCTCATTTCCCTACAACACATCAAAATCCCTGACTAGGTGTAACAATTAGAACAGTTGCTCTCTTTTCAGTCATGTGTATTTCTCAGGCTGTGTTTAGAAAGCACTCCTACAGAGAGAAGATTAGATAACGTTATAATTATTGCTGTGCTTTCCCTTCACAGTGCTGAAGTCTCTCGCTGGTACTTGCATTGAGCAAAATTCTGGAACTGTTGTTGCTCAGACCTCCCCTGTATGTCATAAACGATATAGCAGTTACTGATGCACACTGATGCTTTTTGTTTTCACACTTTCTAAAACAATTGAAATAACAGGAGTAAGCTATGCTTACTTAAAATAAAAGACTTAATTCTGGGGCTTTGATTGTCTTTAAGCAGAAGCCGGATAAAATGCTGTATTTTTGTTCTTGCTCATCGAGTGATAATATCACAGAAACTGCTGCCCTAATCTTTTCTGAGACCCAGGTTTGGTCACTGGTCAACAACAGTTATGGTGAGGGGGAATGCCATCCTGCCTTCAGTTACTTTGGGAGGACACCCTGAATTAACCAAGCCTGCTCTCCAGGACCTTTTGTTTGAGGAATAAGATGGGAAACAAAACTTTACATGAGCTTTTGTCAATATAACAGCTTTATTCCTGTTTCACTGCAAATTCAGTGCTTAGCAGGTGAGCCCAGAGGTGTGGAAGCATGTTACCATGAGGACATACAGGCACCAACACCTTGCATGAAACCTGACCATGATGAGAACTGTACCATGGGAGCTTCCATGGGTGAAGTTTTGGGAGCCTGTACCATAAGTAGGTGCACAATCCTGGCCCCTACCAGACAGCTGCTAACCACTGTGCTGAGACAGTCTGCCATTTGTAAAGCCATGACTGATGTTTCTGAGGCCATTGTGCCACACCTCTGCCTGAGGAATGGACACAGAAGTCAACAAGGTCCTCTGGACTTTGTCATGTGGCAGCCCTTGAACTTTGAGAGTCTTTAATGGGACCTGTGCAGCGGTTGGTCCAGGGCAGCCATGATGACACTGACTGTGAGAGCTCACACCCAGCTGTCCTGCAGGCCCAGTGTTCAGAGCAGAGGGTGAAGACCATGCTGGTTTGGTTGACTGCAGGGGTAATGGAGGAGGCTTTTGCAGCAGGAGCATCTATCCCATCAGCATTGCAGTGCATTTGTTCCATACCATGCCCATGTATGCCTAGATTAAAGAATGGTCCAGATTTTGTGCAGTAGAGACTGTGTAAAATATTGAGGGCTACTGCCCTGAATTCCTCCTGATGTAAAATTTGCCCGTTTCCCTATCTTGTGCAACATTATGATACAAATTCCACAGGATCAGTACTGTTAGAAGAGATACATGTCAACAAACAGCACTGGAGCTCCAGGCATGGTTCTCTAACTGGGCAGGATGTTCTGAGAGGCTGAAGGGGTTGGCACCACTGTTAGACTGAGTGGCAGTCAGAAATATGGGACAACAAAAATGACAGAGGTTCAGCATTGCAGGGAAGACAACAGCAGGTGTGATATGAGATCAAAGCAGGCCAAAAGATGGATAAATAAGAAAATGAAGCCACTGATGGGTGATAGTTCCTGGCAAATGTGGACACCATTTGTCTCTTAATGATTCAGGATTTAGCTTGATCTCTAAATGTCTCAAGAGCAGGCTGCTGTGCTTGCATGCTTAGTACCAGTTGGAAGACTCCACAGCGGCAAGGCCACTCAGTGGCTGGGATTTGCAAATGCTCCTTTGGTGTTGGCATACTTTAAGTGCAAACACAGAGCAGAGCTTTGGCATTGGCTTCTTTCTGAAATAGTCTGTTTAATACAGACCACAACTGCTCTCTGATCTGAAATAAATATGTAGTCATTGTAGACAACCCAACATTACCTCTCAGAACCACACCTCCACTCTAAGCTAGACCCCTGAATTATATGCATTTAGTTGTGTTTTGAAACACGGCCAAGATTTCTACTGTGTTATTCAAAGCTTTATTTTTGTCAGAACACAATTATAAAATGATGCCGTCTGCTCTGCTACTGAGTGGAGCTGTATCTTTCAGTGGCTTGGATTTTAGTATGGGCAGATTGTTATTACAAGGAAAAGAATGTATCAATGATTTTGTCAGTGATTTAAAACAGTTTGTGAATATAAGGCACACATTTCCTGTATATACTTCTTTCAGTTGCCCAGCTGATTTAATTCTTCTGTTGGAAGAAACAGACAAGGACTTTGGTTCCTCTCCAAGTAATTTAAAGACTTTACCTTCATGTAATTGTTCTTTCATGTCAATAAGTAGTGGCTTTCCTGTGGAACATAAGTTATATTCTTTATGCTAGAATCAGTGCCCCTTGCTGATATGCCAATGGGAGATGTCTGTCACTCTGTGGAATGCTAATTACTCTGTCCTCTCTCCTTGAGCCTAGATACCTGGGGAGTCTAGCAAGTGTGGCTAATGAACAACACATGCAGTGGCTGTGGGACTTCGGTGGGAGGAAGCCCTTTTGGATAGGCAAGTATATCAGCTGGCCGTCCCCTCAGAGGATTACAATTCCCATGCACTTTGGAGAGCAGAAACAGACACACCAGATCCAGCCCAGTTTTCAAATGTCGCATTGTCCTCAAGTTTCTGCTGCTTTTGTTATTTCAGAGCAAGTAATTGAGCCGAAAGCTGTAATTTACTTCACCAATTTTATAAGTTTTTATCAAAAACAAGACTTTATAATGTTTTTTATTGCTGGGTTGTTTTTGCCTTGGAAGCTTTCCCATTTTAATACTAGCTGGGAAAATAATTTCTGGTGGAGCTCCTACTCTTTTGTTTACCTCACCTTTCTTTTGACTGTTACTTTCTTTCTGGTTTAGCTTTTTTTTTTTCTTTTAACTTTACTTTGAATAATTACTATTTTACTACCAATTTAATGGTAGTAAAATTACCTAATAATAATAATAATAATAATAAACAAAATGTCTTGTATCAGAAATCATATGAATTAATTAGGTGATCAGCTAAAGAAGATTTCATCCCATCATTTTAGATTCAGCTATTTCTTATTACACATCTTTCATTTCATAAGAAATGGAAAGAATTCAGATGAGCTTTATCTGTACCTCCTGATCCATTTCTGTGAATGACAACCTTAGCTCATGGGCCAGTGCTACTGTTTTCTTCTAACCCATCTTGTTTCTGCTATGCTGTCCACATTTTATGTTCTTTTTTCCAGTTTGAGCTCCAGTTTTAATCTCTTAGTAATTTCCTGAGATGGACTTACTAGCTATACTAAATTAACTTTAAAGACTAGTTAGTTTGGGATAATTTTTAATGGTATCATGATTCTGCTAACCCGAGAGAAATAAACTCCTCTGATAAGAGTAAGGACTACAAGACCGTTGTGTCAATTTTCTGATCTTGGTCTCTTCTAGATCAAAAGGCAGGTCATGTCTGAAAATATGCCCTCCATAGTGGTCTTGGTAACTCAGAGACCAAATGAAAAGATGTGCCTAAGTTTTTATTAGTTAACGCAACCTAATCTTACAAATACTAATTCCAACGGTGTAAAGGAGGTATACAGAGACCTAAAGGATTTTATTTCCAGAAGGAATCCAAAGGCATTTGAGGCTGCCCAGACCTGTATACAACATTCTGCTTGATATCTTAAGTATCAAAAGAGAAACCTGGGAGGTGATAGACACGTGTAAGATAGAAAGAGAGAATACATTTTAGATAGGCAATAATGAGGGAAAGTAAGCCTTCCCTTGTTCAGATTTTTATTTTACTTGTACTTTTCCAGATTTTTTTTTTTTCTCTCTCAGCACAGTATTGTATGCATTTTTTAACAAAGGGGTAGAACAGCATGCTTCTAGTGGCATCATGCTCCAGAGATGATAAACATCACTGATTTGGTTTTACCAATTTCACACAGGTTTGAATGGCCAAGGCAATCCTGGACACTGGCAGTGGAATGGAGGAGAACCTGTAACCTACATAAACTGGAGAAGAGGTTCCTACCGCTTTCCAAAGAAAGGAAGAAATTGTGTATTGGTGCAGAAGCAAGGAAAGTGGCAAGCAACTGACTGCAGGAAAGTCAAGCGGAACAGCTTTATATGTTCAAGAAAGCTGTAAAGACTAGACAATGCCTGTGAAAGCATGTGGACATTCATGTTGTTTCAGTTTTATTTATCTGCAGATGTGTGAGGGTATGCAGTTAGAAAACTGTCCTAATAATAAAAAAAAATTTTTTTTATATGCTGCCAGAAGTGCAGATGCATTGGACTCTAACCAAAGAATAGAGGTCAGTTGCAAAGATTAAGTCCAGGTTAAGGTTGTAAACTCTCCCCAAAGACTTTGATCTGTCACACGCTCATATGTATTTTTACACTAAAGAGGTAGGCCTTGAAGGCTTTCATCACATTTCTGTGTAAAAATACTTTTTTTTTTAAAAAAAAAAAAAAAAGAAAAGAAAAAAAAGAAAAGTATCATATCAGTTGATTTGCTTTACTCTTATTAAGGAGGGGTTGTGAATTGGTTGTTGCTTTAATTCATTTGAAATAAAAAGTGTAGTTTCACCCTGCAGTCACAGAAAGAGGAAAAAACTGCTTGAGATGGAAATGATGACAGACTCTGCTGACTGAAAACAGGTCCTCTTGGGTGACAAGGGGAGGGACATTATGTCAGGAGACTGGGGCTTCTTTTGTGGACATCTGAGTACAATGTCTTACAAAAATGCAAACATCAGGATTTATTGAGGAGCAAAGCCTTGTATTTCTTTTTCTACCTCCCAAGGCCAGCTTCAGATGCGAGTGGATCTGCTAACACAGAGCTGTGTATTGTTTCACATTTCTAACTAAAGTAGTTCAAGGGTTTTTTTGGAGTTGCAGGATGGTGCTGTAATTTTTAGTAGAATTAAATAATGGGACCTCTGTAAATTTAACACTATATCAAAAGATTATTTAAAAAAAAAAAAATTAATACTGAAGCTTAATCCTAGAATATTATCTTAGGATATTCAGTGATACATGAACATCATTAGGATTTATGTGTATGTATAAACCAATGTAATCGCGAGACATATTTTGTACTAAAGCAGCAATGGCTTTTGAAAAGTATTAATTTAAGTCCTTATTACGGATTTGAGGTTTTTAAAGATAATAATAACAAAATCCAGATTTAGTTCTGAGAAGGGCTTAAAAAACAGTATTTAATAGGAAAAAACAGCTGCCCATAACTTAATTTTAACTTATTTCAAATGTATGCAGTTGCAGTGTTACTTTTTCATAACATCATAGTAAATTGATATTTGACCTGTCAAAAATCTTGCTTTAGGAACTTCTTACTGCCAACCTTAAAATTAAAAAAAGAAACAACCCATAACCTTCCTAAAAGAAATATTAAAGCTCTTCTCAAACCCTCCCTTTGCCCATCATGCGTGACAGTTGGTGTGGCACTGAATAGGGTGAATTTGACCTGTACTTTATGAGTTCTCACCCCTCACATCCCTTTATCTCCTATCCATTTGTTTGTTCCAACAGCCTCTGGATCAATTGCATCTGTACACTCTTTGCACCAGAGGCGCAAAACTTCTTTCTCGGGTTCACAGCAATTTCTCAGTCCTGTGAGGGACAGATGCAACAGAATCACCTCTCCTCTCTGGGCAGAGGGATGCTGTTCCAGGGATTATTCACCCCTCCACCTTGCCTTCAGCATGGAATATGCATGTGAGTAGCTGGATAGTCTTTGTATATAAGAGAGAACCTTTCTGAAAGGACTACTGCAGATAACCACAAGTGCATTGCAAAACTGGAGGAAAAATACAGCCAGAAACCCAGAAACATTTCCGGGGTTCCTTTCTTTTT
>VZRU01001946.1:65141-77950 GCA_013398155.1 Pedionomus torquatus
ATTTGGTCATGGCAATCCTTCTGCGAAGCTTTTAGACACTTCTGCTAGACACTAACACTTTTGCTTAAGGAGTTTTCTAGATGAGTAGTGCCTAATTATTTCAAGAATTCCCATAACTAAGTACCCCTGAGTACCCATCTAGACCTGGTTTTATTTCTGATTCTTTTCACTGAAAAAACCAAGGGATCTAAAAAGGGACTTTTGGGATCTCTTGCTGGTTTGTTCTGGAATTCCAGGGAAAATTAACTGAGAAAGCTTGGTTAGACATAAACATAAACTTCTGTTTCTTTAGGGCCTTCTTTTTATAAGAACTGCTGAATTTATCGGTGCTATCTTGGTAAAACCTGCTGAGTTTATTTACATACCTCTCTTAATCATTTAATAAATGACTGACACCAACAGAGAGGGAATTTTTGACCAAGGTGCTTTTTACTTGATCAGTAACTAATAAGTGATTCATGCCTAGTCTGAGACAACAGTGATCTAAGAAGTTTGCTTTTGTGAGAAAAGGGGAGAATTTCCCTTTTCTCTGTTACATTTGAACTATATTAAAGTGATTGGACTATGAAGATTTCAGTATACAATAGATGGTGCAAACTGTATGTGTTTACTTGTTTCATTAGCTCTACTACTATACACTACTGAACTAAAATTCTTATATTGCAGTGCAAGGATATTTCTGCCCTGAAAGGCTGCTGAATTGTTTTTCAGTAAAATGAACTATTCCAAACATTTAATCATAAATTTTAATTTGCCTTTGATAGCTTTTATTAGAATACTGGAGCTTAAATATGACATTCAAATTGGTGAAAGCACAACTAAATCACTTTTTCTGTTGTCACAGGAAGTTGTTGTCTCTAAGAGGTTTAGTAAAAAAAGGGCCTAAAATCCTGACAATTCATTGGGAATTTCTCCAGGTTTGAATTCATACCTGAGTATGAATATTTTGAATTCATAGTTTTGAATTCAAACCTGAGTAAACCCAGAGGGAAGTCATCAGAGATCAGCATCAGCAGGGGAATTTCAGAGGCCAAAAATAAGAACTTTTAAGGAGCATGTAAATTCTGAGTGTTGAACTATAGATGCTGTGTTTCCTGGATAAATAGAGGATTTATTTTACCAGAGCTATCCATGTGGTGTTTAAGAGCAACAGAATCAAGATGCAGGAGCTCAGTGAAAAGAGTCCAGGCGTTAGCTGAGATTTCTATAAAGGGGTGGGCAACATGTGCCTGTTTTTATGTGCCTGTTGCTTTTAACCGCCTCTTCTCTCTCTGAAGTATCTTTTAAATCTGTTGACCTATTTGAAACAAGCTTGACAGAGAAATAGTTGACTCAAAGATAACGATTATGAAAAAATTCCCAGGCACTTGGCCACAGGAGCTCTTCTTCCAAACCGAAATAATCAAAACCATTTGTGTTACTAACTTCACGCACATCAAGTTTTTAAGTTAAAAATGTTGGAAAAGTTTTCCAGATCCCTTTTGCACACACTGAAACTTACTGAATGCCTTCAAGTCTTTATTCACTTGTTCTAAGATTATAATAACAGCTTTGAGAGAATTATATCTATAATTCTGTGAATACTGTGATTTTACATTATTTACACCACAAGACTGGTACTATTGTAATTCTTGTATTCAGTACACTATCTATATTGTATGGTTAATTTTGTAATGTGTGTTAGTACAAAACTGAAATGTACTTTGGCAAATGCATATTTCTTGAGTTTCATAATCTCACAAAAGCTTTTTTTCTGGTGATAAAAAGCATAATGTTGGGGATAGTAGAAATGTACTTATAGTTAAGTATAATATATCTGCTGTTTACTCTATGGAGTTTCTGCATTCTCTTTCTTCCTCTGCAACAGCCTATTTCTGAATTAATTCTATAAAGACAGTTGCATTGTGAACAAACCATTTTTGAAAGAGAAAATGTTATTTTATTTTGAGAAGTAAATTTAAGAAAGGTTACAGATCTGCAAACAGATATACAAGAGGAAGAATGAGTTCAGGAAAGACTGTCAGTCCAGAAACCTCTACTTTAATATGATTCTTGATTTAAAGGAGAATGTGAAAAAAAAAGTCATTGTACGTCAGTAACCTCAGTCATCTTCATGGAAGAGATACAGATGTCAGTTCTCCTCTTGTTACCCTTTAAGAAGCTGTGCTGCTTGTAATATGGAGAACTGCTACTCTAATTCCGTTGCTTGCATTCTGATTTCACGCTCTGCATTCATACACAAGCAGTAGAAGGTTAGAAAACAAGAACACAATAGGGTTGTGTTTGCTTATTTTTATAGAGCTGAGTTTTTGTGGGTTTTTTTATAAGTACTCCTAATGAATAGGAATCTGAAATCTGAAGTACAGGATATAAGCACAGGAAGCAAAAGCATATAATTTTATTCACACAGATTAAATTTTCATTTAACTCTGAATACATTTGTACCTAATAAAAGAAACCTTATTGGCATCTTCTTCCTTGGTTTACACTACATTTTCTTGGTGTTGTCAAACTCGTCAGTGAATCACCACTGCTCTCTCAAATTATTCGGGGCAATCAAAGAAAGAAGTGTCTTTCTGAGGACTCTTTTGCCAGAGCCTCTTTGCCCAGACTCTTTGTCCCCTGGTGCACTGTCCCACAGCTTAAAAAGCTGAAGCAATGAAGAACATAATAAACATAGCTGCTCAGGCTGGGTTTGGAGTCGGGTACGCTCTGAAATAAGCAGTACATGTGTGCCAGTACTACTCAGGAGATGTTTCAAGGAGGGGACACCTGTCCACAATCTACCAGCCTGAGAATTATAATAGAAAACTATCATATCCATGTACCGATAGCCATGAAAACATGGGCTAATACACAAGAAAGGACACTGACCCTAGCGCTGCTGGACATATGCACACAAACATTTTCAAGTGTAAGCATCTAAATTTTGGCAAAAGTTTGAAACTTAAGACTCCAGTTCTGTTGCTGCAGCTCAGAGAAAAGAAATGAAGAAATGTGAAGAGGAAGCTATAAATAAATGAGTGAAGACCAAAACAATGCAACAAAGGACTCGAAACTGAAGAGTGAAGGGGGCAATTCATGCTGTACAGTATCGAAGGTTGAAGGTTCAAAAGTAAACAGATTTGTTGTCTGTTTTTTCATATAATACCTTGTAAATAGCCTTTTGGTTTCATAATTGTAACTTTCCCATGAGGCCTGTATGTGATCTGTTTCCCCAAATCTCAGTAAAACAAAGACCACAGATGGTTTTCTTTGATAAGTACAATAATTGGAGAATAAACTGCATAGTGCTAATTCATTAGTTCTGAGGTCTTCGTATGGGTTCTGTAAAAGACATATCTGGATACAAGTTTGCCTACATAGGATCTGTGTTGAAAATGATAGGATATTGAATTGGGCTGTAATATATAAAACCCACTTTAATGATTTAATCATCAATCATGCTATGATGAGACTATTTAGCTCAACAGAAGGCAAGTAATTCAAGCACTGCCTAAGAATTATTTTTAGGCATCAACTGGCAGTGTAACTAATTACTCAGTTTATGTCCATAATGACTGAATAAACTATGGCTCTGAAACAAATGAATAACACCATTTTGCATTTGCATAGCACTTGTCATCTATAGACCTGACAGTTTTAAAAGAATGGGCAAACATACACAGTGACTATTTCTAGCGAAAACAGAATGTCCTGAATAAATTGCCTGAATAAAAGCCTGCTTGAAAGACACCACTGTATTTAGTCACAAGATTTAACAACCAAACTACAATGAAAACATGTGCTATGCTTATATGAAAGGGTAATCAGGCAGGAAAACAAGTTTTATAAAGGATAAAGCATTGTTTTTTCGTAGAAATCTGAGATTAGCTGTATTTGGAACATAATGATAATGTGCCCAGTCCAATCTCTATTTTCAATTATTAGTCTATGCAGTTGATGTTACTACAAAGACAAATACTTACTATTATTAACATCAGAACGATTGTCCAAACTTGCTGTCTGAGCTGGGATGCCTTCCCGTAATGCAGGCAGGCTCCTGGCTGAGCTGAGGGGCCGAGGACAGATCTGCTACCTGTACACAGTGATACAGGCTGCTGACTCCCAAACAGATTTAGACTGTGTGTAAATTTAGAACAAGCCGTGACCAGATGTAACACATCCCGTATCTTACTAACTTTGTCTCCTGGAAAACAGCTGCAGCTTACTATTCTAGGCATGAAGGAAGAGTATTAGACTGGCCTGGCAGAACCAGGGCAGTCACGCTGGTTTTGGATCTCAGCAGATCTTTGGTAAAACCATCCAGGAAAACCCAGGAACAAGAACTGACTTGACCTGGGGGAAAAGAGAGCTCTGGTGTCTGCTGTTGGGTGGTGGAGTGACTTGCGGAGAGACTTGCTGACATCACTTTGCTTCATCCTTATTTTCTACCTTTCTGTAATTAATATTATGTGTTTTTACACCAAAGTCCTCCAAGGCAGGCCTTCTATCTTGCTGTATGTTACAGGATAGAAATGTATGGACCATGAATGGATGCTGAACTTGAACAGGTGACTTTCAGTGCCATTGCGGTGCAAATAGAACACTAGTAGCTTAACCTCTCCCTATATATGCCAAAATTAAGGTTTTTATACATTCCTTGTATCTGCACTGCACCAATGACCCAGAACAGTTTAGTTTAGATAGAAGGTTCTGTGCAGCCCAACCATTCCAGTACTATAATTTACTTGCTTTTTGTAGACATCCTTAAATCATTTGCACTTGCAACATGCTGCTTGCAACATGATTTATTCTTTGCAAATAGTTGCAGAAAGCACCCTCTGTAAACAGTAGTACTAAAATTATTTTGCTCATATTCTTGCTACAAAATGGAAACCGAGATGTTACCTGCGCACCAAAGCATGCTTATCATCAGATAAGAAGGGCAGAATATTCCTCCACACCTACATATATGTTTCTTTCTTTCAGACAGAAAGACTGGGAGACTGGGGTAAATTTAATGTGAGACTTAAAAGCCTTTTTCATTTTACCTGGAAGATGGTGGATTTTTTAAAAGAGGCTTTGAAGTGAGGTAAACCAGGCCTTTCAGGAACTTAGGTTTCAATTCTGTAAACATGCACATGAGTAATTCAATGCAATTTTACTTATATGGATAAAATTAAATACAGACATTACAAGATCAAGACCACTGCTGCAACTTTTAAACAGAAGGAGCTGGTATATCATTGGTCTATTCTTTGAGAAAATGCACTTGCCAGCAAAGGAAGTGAAAAATAGCTGAAACAGACAAAAACAAGCAGAATAAACACCTCTGTCCTGTTGCTATCACCCTGAAGGAATAATTTTTTCTTGTTTCAGGTAGCTTTTTATTTTTAAATTCTGGAGTGAAGAGCTGCAAAAAATATATGTTACTTCAAACAGTCAAATCTTGTGTTTGAAATACATTGCCAAATGTGTCAGGCCATTATGTGTCATTATAACACAAGGCAATACAACACATAGGTATTGTATTGTCTTGTGCTATAATGTGGTATTGTCATCCCAGTCTTGTAACTCTCTGAGTAACTACAATAAAGAAAAAGGAAGGAAAACTCAAAACGTAATATCCTTATCTTTGATGAATAATTTTGATTGACTATCACCAACATGAATCTCGTACAAGGAATTTCAGCTCCAAAGGTCAACTGCTTCAGTTCAACTTCTTGGCCAATAAAGAGGATTCAAATTGCACTTTTAGGCTACTTAAGTAATTACTTAATCAAATTAATCCTCTTGACTCATTGTTGCTCAACCCTAATGCTGCTTGTGTAAAGATCATACAAGGACTTTTTGCAGGCACACTGCAGTGCCAATCTGGTTGCAGACGCCAGTATTTTCTGTGATTTCACTCCTGGTAATTGTTGGAGAATCCACCCTCCTAGGGCACACGTAACACTTTAGGAAGGCACCAAACCAGTGTCAGAATTAAATTGCTCTCAGATGAAATTACAGAGCAATAGAGCCTCTGCTTGATGGCTGTGCTTCCCTTAATGAGATCACCCCACTGAGGCCAAGGCACAAATACAATACACTCTAACGTCAGTGTGCAAACTACATTCTTGCTGGTGCTCCATGCACTTCTGTCTCAGGACGGACCTCAATATTAGAACAGATTTTAATTCAAGTGAATTTGGCAGCAAGGAAAAGCTCTAGATCTCTGCTAACTTTCTACTAAAGGTATAAGTCAGTGTCTCATGAGGATTTTGCTAGGCAATTAGTTTACTTTGACAATCAATCAATAAACTAATTCCTCAGAAAAATAAAGTCAAATAACTCCATACATCTAGTACAGTCTGCCTAGGTTTTCAAGACTAAGGAACAGATTAGCTACAAACGTAGGAGTTTATTGACAGACTCTTTCTGGTAGAAACAGGAATGTGTACAGATTAGAATACCTAAGTGGCAAATTATCTGAACCAGAATTTCCTTTTAGTATGTCAGGATCAATAGATCAATGTTTTGATCCAATATTTTAGGATCAATGTTTGTAATGTTTATTGAAAATACCTTTTTCATCTTCTAAGCTTTCCTCTGTATGATATTCTAGCGGATATTTTTTCTTACACATTGCATTGCATGATAATTTCGCAAAAGACACCTCCAGTTTAGGGTCTACTAGTCTATTTCTGTCAAGGCATTGGTGTCTAGAATAATAATATGTCAGTTCCAATGTGTTTTGCTTAAAGCCTCATTTTGTTTACCAACTTTATAGGATGCCATACTGGCTTTTGTGCCTGAACAGGACATAGAAATGTTAGTTAATCTTTAGGAATTAACTGAGTTTCTTCATGCTGGGACATTCTTTTCTGGGCTAGTGATATGTCTGCACTCCAGCAGCTGCTAACCTGCTGTGAAAGAGGTGAAGAAAGGGCTACTGCTCTCTGCCAGATGTCTCTGAGTGTGCGAGCAGCAGTCTGCCAGTTTTCCCAAAACTGAAAGACCAAAATTAGACTAAACTTTTGAAACCATGGGCTGATTTCATGTCACCAGATCCAACTTAAAGTTTTAGGAAACTTTAATCAGCTCGTCTTTTCCTGGTGTGATGAAGTGACACTACCTGTTTTCACAGTCTCTAGCTTTGTAGAGTGGAAAGTCAAAATAAACAATGAAGACCCCATTGAACATGCTAATACACAACCTCAAATGTTTCCTTAATTCCTAGGCCTAAACTAGACATCTTATCCAAACATTTCCTCTTGTTGACTCCTTCTGGCCCCCACACCATCCTGGGTTACTAGATTTTAGATAGGAACTTCTAATACACATAATCCAGATTGAAAGCAGAGTTTCATTAGCACAAACTCCCCTATCATAATTGTAATCTACATTTAATGAATGCCATTAGCCTCACCAGGGTATCCCCTGTGCCCTCCCCTTCTCTGCCCAGCGGCAGCAGCCATAAACTGACACCAGGCTCTCGTATAAAGCTAGCACACTACATTCACTGCAATAGCAGCAGATCTGCAGGGTTATATGCTTTACAGGACCATGTCAATGCTTCTCCTTCAGATGTTAGTGCTCTCATGTTTCAGAGCTACAGAACCATTGGGAGATTTGCTGCAAAGGAAAAGCAGAAGGCCATTTCAGCATCCTTTCTATATGGACAAAAATCTGCTTGAAAGTCAGAGTTTTCGTGAGCTGGTAGGGGAAAACCCAATAGGTGTTGAGGAAACCCCGGGAGAACCAAGCTTTTTTGTAGCAATTCCACAGACAGCACCTGAAAGTGAGAAGCAAGAGAAGAAAAAAACATCCAGATTCATCCTTCCCAATGCAGAACTCCGTGCAGACCAAGACCTGAAAACCTGGGCAGCACCCAGAGAGATCTCTCCTGTTGCAAACTTCTCTCCATCCCACTATTCCAGCAAGAAGGAAGCTGAACCTTTCTTTAGAAAAGATGCCAAGAAATTTTGGGACCACTTCATGCTAAAGAAAAATTCAGCATCTGAAGAGGTTGTCCTGCCAATCAAGACCAATGAAATGCACCAAGAAAATTGCAGAGCCCTGCCTTTTTCCCAGGTAAGAACAGGTGTCCAAGATTAATAAACATGTCTTCTCCCCTGCTTCCTGTAATTAGCATCTAAAGACATATGGGTTAGTTCATTTGCTAAGTCACAATGCCACTTCAGAACACTCATACACATTAAGCAGCTGAAAAACACCATTGAAAAAAGCTGAAAAAGCCTTAGTTTGATGAGGTAAACTGCTAAATTACAGCACTGGAAAGCCACATGTTCAGTTCTTAGAGAGTTACTTGATCTGTTTATGTAAAGATGTTCTGACTTAGCCTAAGCAAGCAGGACAGTGGTAATTATCTATTCAATGGATATACATTTAAACAATTTGTATACATGAACTACCTATGTATGCATATACATGTGTATATATACAAAAAGTTTCAGGGCAAGTATTTACAGGAGAAGCTGACTGTTTTCTTGCAGCTAAGTAAGGATTCCTTTCTGCTATGTTAATCAGAAGAGTGATGCGTATGTCTAATTCTGTGCTAAGAATGCTGGAGAGCTCTTAAATTTTCCCATGCACAGATTCTGTTCAGCCATTCTGTTCCATCATCTGTAACATCAAGACAAGCAAATAGTACCAAAAGAATTGTAGTATTGCTCATAAAGAGACATCTATTCTCAGTGTTTCTATAATCACAGTCTATCAAGGACTATGTTTTTTTCACTAAATTTATCTCACTGGCAGACATATGTAAATATAGATAAGGCCTAGAAATTTGTACCATTTCACTTTTTGTGTCGTGTAGCATGGCAAGCTTTCTCTGGGATGGTTGCAGTTATGACATTATAAAAGTGCTAACCAGAGTCTAGTTTTTTATGGTTTGGGAGCTAACGTAGGCTCTGATGATACAAGACACTGTTATTCTTGCAAATCAAGAGGTTATATAAGTTCTACTTTTAAGATTTTAATTTAAAAATTCTGCTGAAGAACATTATGTCTCTTCACATGGAGACAAGTATTTAAGACTACAGTGGAGTCTAGCTTGTGTTTTATACATAAGGATGTTGGGCCAGAATGACGTTTTAAGTCCTGCTCAGTGGGTAAGACTGCTTAATGGTGTCAGAAACGTAGAACTCAGTAACTAAAAGGTAAATATGACAAACTCACATGTTGGATTTCCCTGTATCAGTTCACAAAGGCTCTCACAGAAGTAGATTTTGCCTTTGTTCAATTTAACAATTGCCTATAAGAGTGCTAAAACTTACTATTAAAAGCTCTTATGTTTTACTGCCTGCTTGACATAAAAAATATTGAAGTAAATGTTCTGAGAAGAAAAATAGAGCATTTTACTGGGGATGGTGGTGTTTGCCCTCATGCCTTGTAGCAAAGCCCAAAGGGCCATTCATGTATCAGGAACTTCAAACTGCTTTCTGTTTCAGGGTGTTACCCATGAGAGCTGTGAGAAGGTGATGGTACAGAACAGTCTGTGTTTTGGAAAATGTAGTTCCTTCCATGTTCCTGGTCCAGAAGATCGTCTTTATACCTTTTGTTCTCATTGCTTGCCCAGCAAGTTCTCCATGAAGCGCCTACATCTCAACTGTACCAGTTCTGTCCCAGTGGTCAAAGAAGTCATGATTGTAGAAGAGTGTAAATGTGAGACCCAGGAGATCAAAGACTCTGCAACTGGATCTCTATCATCAGACTTGCATGTAAATGTACACGAGCACAATTAACCTGTGCAAAGTACTTCTTAACTCCGTCAACATAAGAATCTGCCAACGAAGAAAAGTTAAGAACTAAAGCTCTCATCACACTGGTACACAAAAAATATTAAAGATGTAGACTTTCTACTTGAACTGCTCCTCTGCTTCAACAATAACTTTACCTATAATACAACATGTTTCCTTGCAGCTGTTAAAGAAATAGAGGTGAGACTACTGGGCTTATATGTAGAGTTCTTACTTTAACAAAGGAAACTGTTAAAAAAAAAATTTCACCCTTTCTATCACTATCTATAGAACGTTAGTAAACAACAGCTGAAGAACTAGCACGATTTAGCTGTACAAAACCCTCAGGTGTTGGCTGGTTTACATTGTCTTCACTTGCAGGGACTGCCAATGTTGATCTCTTGGCAACACAGACGAGGCTTTAGTCTCTTCATTGCAAAAAACAGATCTACTTTTTTATCAAGACAGTGGTGGGGGAGTGTAAAATGGAAATGGACATCAGGCAGATAGAGAGCTGTGACTTGGTAAGGTCATTCTGATTGGTCCCAGCTGGAGTTCAGTTCCTTGTGAAAACTAATAAACATCATAATTTATACACATAGATAGCAGTTGCAAAGCATATTTTGCTATCGAAACCACTTACTCTCTTGCTACATGCTTGCATTTGCTCTACAGGTTTGTTTTAATTAAAAGTAGAAGGAGGGGAAGAAAATCAGTATATTCCCGCAGAAAACATCATAAATGATCGTTAATACTATTACTTAAGTTCACTGTGAAAAGACAATGCACATCTTCTGGTCTGGTGAATTTTAATGTTGTCAGTGACACCAAGGTTAAGTAACGTTCTCAACACCTAAGCTAAAACAGAAAAGGCATTTGTGCGATAGGAAATCTGCAGAAGGATTTTGCCAGCATTGCAATACCTGTACAGTTTTTATAGGAACAGCTGTGAAAACTCTCTGTGAGGAAAGGTCTGAGCCCAGTACCAGCCAACAAGCACCAGTGGCTGTCAGCTGAACTGCTGGCTTCTCTGCTCTCTCCAGCTGCTTCTCCCTGGATTTGTTGTCCAGACCTGGCACACTAGACATCAGCTTCCAGCAACAGGACTTCAGACTGTTTCTAACCCAGTTCCTTCAATCCTCTGGGAATCTGCTCCACTGCTGTTGCCACGCTCTCAGATCTGGGGGCCCTGTTGCTAAACTACCCACAGTTCCTTCTTTTGGGTGTTGGGTATTTGGGTATTGATAGTTGGTCAGTTCAAAGGCTGGGTATTCAATCTGCACTGTGATCAGAAGTCTCTAAATATTCTGTCCAAAAATACGGTTTTAGAGTGCAAGGCATGTTTAATCTTAATGAAAATTGCATCTGAATGATATTGTGACACTGGCTCTGAGCTGCTGCAATAGCTGTTTGCTCCTCCAGGTTGTCTGCAGTGAGAAAACTGAAGTCTAGTGTATAGTTACCTTTCATTATATATAAAACTGGTTTTAAATAATAAAAATTGTATACTAAAACTGAACCAAGACTTCTTTCCATTCTGCTATGTTAAGGACTGATGTGCAAACTATGTATGGCTGCTTGTATGTTATGGCACGATATATAATGTCATTTCAAGCTATCAAGATCTTCTCATACATACATTGAATACAATAAAGGAAATACTTATTTTAACTTAATATTTATTCTGGCTTCCTAAGGCTGGTCAATAGTCTCAGGATGCCAGTGCAATGAACTAGTACCCAGATTCAGAAATTCACCTTCATGTTGGTCTTTGTTGAGCATGCATGTTCTTGGGATATGACCAAAGAAATAAAAGCTTTTCCAACAGGCGAAGTAGCACCAGCTAGCAGCCATTTAGTTTTAGAGAACAAAGTAATTCCTTACGGCTCACCCTTTTTTCAGTAGAGATTCCTCCTCACTGGGCATGTCTAATTGCACAGTCAGCCCCAACAACTGGTGCTTTGTTAAAGCATCCTGTATGAAAGTGAAAAAGCTGAAAAACATCTCCCTGCCCTACCAGAATGGTCAAACCTCAGCACCTTTTCAAATCTTTGTGAGTTACTGTGACTATTAGTACTCATTTTAAATCAATCCAAAGGAAGAAAAGCACACAAAGCATCAAAGTTCCCAACTTTTTATTTGCAATTTTATTTTTTAACCTGAAAAAACTAAGTCTTCTCAGGCTTCTAACTACTGATGTTTTAAAAGTGTGTGAATATGTAACAATGCTTGCATTTCATTTTCTTCCAAAACACAAACATGTTTTAGCTTTGATATGTGTGGAGAACCACTTGAAGGCAGGACTTACATACACTCCCAGTAAGTTTACAAGTCAATTAAAAATACAAATTTTCCAGTCTTGTAATTTCGGCACAACTGACTGCTACACTGTGACCTCTCTGCATAAGGATGGCAGAACTGAAGCTGTATTGGGGACTGGAAAGTATTCAGTCTAATTTTTAGAGCTCCTTCTATGTGCCAAAACGTTATTGCAGACAAAGAAAGATACCCATTTGAGGAGTTTGCAGGACCAGACTCTTAGTGTGAATTTGCACAGCTTAAAAATAGGTGAAAAGAGGTAACGACAGCTGTAGTAATTGCTAATTAGATTAGTGCTGTAGATTTTTTGGATGAATGTCTAATTAACCCAGCAATGACTGGTTGCATGTAATTAGCACAGTTTTCTGCAAAATCAAGAATGTGTTAATTGGATCAGATTTCTCAGCCTTTAAAAATTCTGTATTAGAAATAAGTTGTGCCCAGGGCCTAACAGGTTTTTGCTCTCTCAGCACAACTACAATGGCCTTTACTGGTACAATGATGTGGGTCAGAGAAGTGAGGGGTGTGATCCACGTCACTATATGGATGCTCCCAGTAGTCATGCCGCTACAGCAGAAAACCTGCCTGACTTTAATTTAGTCGTGTCCCTTCAGATGTTGCATGCTTTCTGTAATGAAACCTTTTCCAGTGCAACTATGTTTACAACAGAAGTGCTATTAACATGATCTCTTCTATTTCAGAGCACTCCTTGTGCAAACCTATCTCACAAAACAAGACTAAGCCACAGTTGCAGAGCTCTCT
>VZRU01001947.1:4518-97293 GCA_013398155.1 Pedionomus torquatus
TTTTTTTTGTGATTTAGAAAAGTTTCATATTGATTAATAAGCAAAAAGTAAACTTTCAGAAGCATTCCCTGTGTTTTGCTGAGGGCGGTAAACAAATAGCTTGATGAGTTCTGAGTGCTGATAATGTTAGCAAATATTTATTGTGTGGTACAACTATTTGTGCTTTGGAATCAATTCACAGATATATTAGCTTGAGTGCTGAATGAGCAGGAGGCACTAGGCTTTCTGCAGAGCAAAATGTGAATTGAGCAGTGTTTTTAGTGAGTGCAGATACTTATCAGTGTCCTTGTGCTTTGGATACAGCTTAAGTAAAGAGTGAAAGGGAATTTGCCAGCAAGAAGATTTGATTCCAGATGTGAACCGTTAATTTACAGCAGCAATTACACAACTGGAGCTCTTGGTTAATGGGACTGGCATTAGTCATGGAAGAGGTAGGTGCATTTATATAAACCACACCAGAATCCCAGATTTATGCTGAAAGCTAGGTAACCATGGCAGGCTGGCTGGAGCGTTGTATATTTGTTCGTTGTGTTTAGGGCTGGAGTTGTGTAAATAGATTAAATCTGTGCTCCTACCAGAAAGAGGAATTTTGCCTTCCTTTGCTGTCTTTGGCTGTCCGTTGCTGCCTCCAAATTGTCCTCCTGTGCTGGTGTGGATGTTCCATGGCTATATAGTGAATTGTATCAGAACAGAACCAGGGTGAAATGAGTTATGGGGGACTTTTTTTTAAATTAGGTTACTTATGTTTGAAATAGTCTGATTTAACTTGTTGTCTGGCTGCCTGTGAAGGGGACAAGTAAGTGAGGGGAAGGTGAGGAATGCTGCTGTGGACAGCAGGGCTGGTTTAGAGCTCAACTTGGGTGGGGGAAAAGCAGGACCCCAGGCTTCTCTCTTCAAATTTTTACTTTACAGTTTTCTTTTAGCTGCTGAATGTGTCAGAATGTTTCAGCCCTTCAGTTTTGGTCCTGCAGTTTTCAGGTGATTTATGAGAGTTGGAGATTGTACTGCTTTTCTAGGCTCTGGGGAATTTTCTGCTGTTGCTGTTAGTGCCAGTGAAACTGTGCTTGCCCTGTGCAAGAGGCTGTCCACAGAGACAGTAAATCTAAACCTGAGTACTGCTTATTCAGTAGTGCTGGGAATGGAATGGAAAGGAGGGACTTGCTTCAGGTGCAATGTGAGAAGAGACCCTAGGCTCTGGAGTCAAGAAAGTGTTACCTGTTTGTACCTCCACTTGTGTGGAGGATGATTTTTCCTTGAGTGTGACTTCTGAACTTTCCTGATTTTATGTCTTCCTTGTATGAATGGCACACGTGCTTTTGTGTTGCTCACTATCAGTACTGTCAACTCTGTCAAAAGCATATTGCTTTCTTCCTTAAATAGACCTAAGCCACTTTGTAGCTGCACTTGCTTTGTGATGTCCCTCTCCCTGTCATTTCTGTTGGTACATGCAGTTGTTTTCACTTTTTTTGAGCAGATACAATACATGAGAGTTTAAATTTTTGTGTTTGGAAAAAAAGTAAATTTTGTGAATTCCTGGACATGGTAATTACTTTTAAAGTATGCAATAGTCAGGAAATCTTAGGCTGTTAAAAGAGTTCAGGATCTTGAAAGGTTGAGATCTTGGCAGCTGGTTGTGGGAGAAAGTGCTGCCTGTGAGCCTGTTGTGGTCTAATCCAGGGACTAACTGTGAACCAGCCGGCAGAGAACCCTTTTGTGTCGGGTCTGGAGGCTGGCTTCTTGATGGCAAAGAGCAGGAACATGGAAGTGCCTTACTGTGTGGACTGGTTGTGTAGGGTTTTCATTTAGACCTGTTCCACTGGCATCTTTTTGATGGATCAAAGGAAACCTTTCTTTGGATGAACCTCATAATGCATGTTTTAACTTGATATTACGTTTTTTTTCAGTGTTTGGTCTTGAGGTTTTTTAGTACTTTTTGTGAAGCAGCTCTATCTACAGTGTGTCTTTGATGTCAGAAAGATGAAGAGTTCTTGTGAAGATCCTGTCTCCAAGCTATTCTTTCTCCTCTTACCACACAAGGCAAAAGTATAAGCAAGTCTGCAGAAGTGCATCGGTCCTTGGTGAGAGCTGCTCAAGCTTGCCAAGGTTCTGCTACCTGAAGAACTAGTGGCAGGCCCAGGAGAATAAGCTGCCCTTGGAAAGTAGATTCAGCACTGTGGTCAATTGGGATGTTTCACCTCCTTTGTTTCTTCCCTAGGTACGTGGTGAGGTGACAGCTGTAGAACTATGGCCTTCAACAAGATTTGGTGTACTGTAGCCTTTGGACTTCTGCTGCCTTTTTCGTTTGCCCATACAGACTTCTTCACTTCCATTGGTGAGATGTGCCTTGGTGTATATGCTGCATAACCACAAGAATTTCTTGACTGCTCTCAAAGCTGATTCTGCAGTGATGTGTTACAGACATACAAGACTTTAATTAGTACAGAACTAATTCTGCTTACAAGTTCTTACAACCTTATCGATTTTTTCTTTTTTTTCAGGAGAAGCATCCTTTGAGTTAAGTCAGTCCAGTTAGTCTAGTGACCCTGGCTAGGTTCTGTGTTCATTATGTGTTCTCACAGGTACTGACTTCTATACAAAATTTTGGTGTGGACTGTTGCACACATGTAGACACAAGCAAAACAGCTGCTGAGGGTACATAACAGTATGTTAGCCTGCTCTGTCTTTGGTTCTGATGGCCTGTGACACAGCTGAAGATGTGGGCTGTGTCACTTCATGATGAACCAGTTCAGCTGCTTCCTTGCAGGAAATGAAGTGATTATTAATTAATAACAGAGTCTGTTAGGAGACCCATTGAAGTCATGCAAGTAATCTTAAAAATAAAACACTGGATTAGTATTGTGTATCAAACACAAAGTCTTTGTATATTTTTATAGCCTGGTCTTTATTTGCTCTACATTATATATGCTTGAATGAAACATTACTCTGTTGCAACTTTCTTTTCCAAAGGAATCCTAAATTAGTTCTAATAATAAATATGTAATATTACATTAATTTCCATGGCAACAAGCTTGGTACCGCATAGATTTTCTCCTTCCCAAAAAAAAGAAGTAAAAGGCAAGAAGCCTTACTCAAGTACTCCTTCAGGATTATTTAAGTAAATGCAGAAGGTCTATGGGGAAGAAAGAGCTGAAGAGGGGAAGAAAGTCTCTTAATTCTCAGTTGTAGTTTTTTTTTTTGTTTCTCCTTGTCTAACCAAACTCATTTGTTTTCTAGGTCATATGACAGACTTAATTAATACAGAAAAAGATCTGGTGGTGTCATTGAAAGATTACATCAAGGCAGAAGAAAGCAAGCTGGAACAGATCAAGAAGTAAGCAGCTTGTTTCATAATGCTTATAGTTAATAATATGAGTCCACCCATATGTCAGAAGTGCTTCCCAAGGCTGATTAAATTTGTGGAATTTTTCCTCTGAGGCAAAGCTTAAACGAGCAGTTTTTGTCCTAAGTTATTATCTCCGAGTCATTGGTTTGTTTTATGCAGCTTTCTAATGATGAAATCTAATCGACCTGCTTTCCGTATCAACCTTCTTCCACTTTAAGACTCCTGCTTTCATGTAATTCCCAAAGGGATGTAATTTTTTGAATGACAGTTTGCTTAGAGGAAACTCAAACCCAAGTCTCCAAATGAGCGTTACAAAGACTTGTGATGGTACATTAGATATAAAAGTGCTAAAACCGATGTGGCCATATTGCCCATGAGGGGCTATCAGATGAATAGCAATAACCACTACCAGAGCAGAGTCTCTTTCTACACACCAGATTTAGATTTAAAAGTAAAATAAAGCAAAATAAAACTTCCTTGCTGTTTTTAAAAATAACAAGAGACCTGACTGATATCATTACTGTGTTGCTTGGCTCTGGAGGTGTGAGGACCAGAGCCCAGTGTGTCAGATATTTATCACAGCTAGAAATAAAAATTTCCGTACAGCTGAATGGGATGATTTCCTGACTTTCAAAATATGTGTATGTCTGCTATGAGGATTTTAAAACAGTTTTAGATAAATGCACAAATTTTATTTTAGCCTTTGTATATTACATTCTACCATCCAGGAAGAAAGATACTTCTGACAGACTGTATGTATTTTTATCACTTAGAATACAGAGCTGGAATTGCTCACAGGTTTGGAATGTTAGAAGTATATTCTTTACAGCTACAAATTAACATTGGAACACGCCCAGTGGACATCCAAAAGTGTGTAAATACAGCTTATCATATAAGCATTGCAGCGGTTTTTAATGTCTTAGAGATACTCACTGTCAGTCAGAAAAATAAAAAATAACTGTCAGAAGAAACTGGAAGAAAACCACCAGCATCATTTGAGTTTTTTGAGGCTGGACTCTGTACTTTGGCTGAATGATATTGGTAGCTTGTGTTGACTTAAACTCAGTGGAAGCTGGTAACTTGCTGAAATGTGGAGGATGGTTTACACCTTGCGGGTGGCTTGTGCTGGAGGCTTTTATGAAACAGAAACTACTTAAAAGAAATCCTGGCTTTGTGGCTGTGGCTTACAGTTGAAGTGACTTTCGTCTACTTGTTAGGTGTGATAGTCATGCTGTAGGGAACATACAATGGGCTTGACTGTGCGCAATGTGCAATACACAATTTGTTGAAGTGGCTTTCTTCAGCCTTCGGCTTGCCAGAAGCTGGAGGTGGTCCTTGGGACTGCTTTGAGAACTCCAGTTTGGAGGGAACCCCTTCACTCATGTTACTGCTGGCATGAACCAGGGGTTGTCAGAGTGTAGGAAAACAGCTACTTAAAGGCAGTCTGGGAAAAGTGAATGCAAGCGAGTGGCCCCTTTAGCAGTTGTAAACATCTACCTGTCTCAGGTAAAGCAGGCAAACTTAGTTCAGGCATACCAAAATCTGGAACAAACAGGATGTCAGCTCGTGTGTACAGTTCCCTCCAGGACACAGATTTTGTATTTGCTTTATATTGGTATGGATGTTTGGTATTCTCTATGGGGTGTGGCTCTTTTAACGTTGACTTACCCTGTTTTCGGGGCGTTGTTAATGTCTTCATGTCCTAGATCTGCAATGTTTTAACAAGAAGGGAAGTTTGGTTGATTTGCAGACATGTAGAAGCATAGCGCTGGTGCTTACAGCATGCTGACGTGCTCCCTGGATGTTTCTGTTAAAACAACAGATGAAGGACAGTAGTTGTTGAAAGGTGCTGTTGTTTCAGAGAGCGTTGGAGATGTGAATGGCTTGTGTCACTGACAGCCTTGGAGAGGTTTGTGCAGTCAGAACTGGAGCACCAGAAAGTTGATCTGGGCTCCTCAGTGGGGAGTGTGGGAACTACATGTTTCTTAATCACAAAATGGTATGGGGTTGGAAGGGACCTCTGGAGACCATTTAGTCCAACCCCCTGCAAAAGCAGGTCCACCCAGAGCGGGTTGCACAGGAACGTGTCCAGGTGGGATTTGGAATGTCTCCAGAGATAGAGACTCCCCCACCTCTCTCTGGGCAGCCTCTTCCAGGGCTCTGCCACCCTCAAAGTGCAGAAGTTCCTCCTCATGTTCAGATGGAACTTCCTACATTCAAATTTGTGCCTATTCCCTCTTGTCCTGACCCTGGGCACCACTGAAAAGAGCCTGGCCCCATCCTCCTGACACCCACCCTTGAAGTATTTATGGGTGTTTATCTGATCTCCCCTCAGTCGTCTTTTCTCCAGACTAAAAAGACCCAAGTCCCTCAGCCTAATAAAAGCTTACAGTCTGGAAGGAGGTTTTGCAGTGGGAGGCAAGAGGCTTATTGTAGATTTAAGAGAGCCTGTCTGAATGTAAAATAATTTGAGACGAGCATTGAACTACCTTTTTGTAAACTTTTGAAAAAAAAGATCAAAAACATGGGTAAAGCTTTGCTTTTGATTAGTCCTGCGTGAAAATTCACAATGGCACTGCTGGCATGCTGCATTTGGTGTTTGTAGGAATGAATTAATTCAGCAGCGTTCCAACAAAGGCCACAAGAGCTAGATGAGATTTAGATTGCAGCTGAGGAAGAAGATTTAAAAAAGAAAAAAAAAAGAAAGACCCTTTTGTTCCTTCTAGGCGAGCTTTATATACAGCTAATGTAAAAGCTTGCAATTGCAGTTGGGATTTTTATTAGCAAAGACTGTTGAATAGCTTGAAATCAGTTTTATAGTGCGTTGGCAGACTTTTTCAAGAGACTGTAATGAATGTGTATTTTCACTACAGATGGGCAGAGAAATTGGATCAGCTGACAGATACTGCTACGAAAGACCCAGAGGGGTTTTTGGGACATCCTGTAAATGCATTCAAGTTGATGAAACGACTTAACACAGAGTGGGGTGAGCTGGAGAGCCTGGTTCTGAAGGACATGTCAGATGGTGAGTGTGCTGTAGTAAGAACAAGGATCTCATTCTAATTGTGTTTGCTTGGTCTTTCATGTGTCATGGTTTGAATTATATTTTTATGCCTGGTTTTGAGGTGCCTTCATGAAAAATAATGAATTTTTTTTTTACAAGATCTGCCTTGTTGTCAGTGTACTATAATTAGAGCTTTACAATAATTTAGGGAAACTGTTTAAACTGACTAATCTCCTTGGACGCATTAAATTTTGCAGGTGATCAGGGTGTGCTTCATGTACTCTCTCCTACTTCTTGCAAATTAGTATTTTAGGAAGTTTCAGCTGTAAATGTGATGACTCCGTTGAACAGAAAAGAGACAGCAAAATTCAGAGTGCAAGACGTGGGGCTGTCTTTAAGTATGGTCAAGTACCCTTACTGCTGATATGCCCTGTATTATCTTAAGGAGTTTTGGTCCAAAACCTGAATGTTGGCAGAGACTGAGCACTCGTAGAACTGACCTGAATTAGTGTAGTAAACACTTCCCTGCTTCTCTTCCTCTGCAAGAGTGACATTTCTTCAGTAGAGAAACAGGACACAAGGTAGTTGAGAGGTGTAGCAGCAAGGGATCGTGGAATTATCAGAGTTGGATTTGACCCGTGAGAATCTGTCTGAACAACTAACTAGTACCAGGTGTAGGCTTGTAGTAAGAAATGAAAAAAAAAGTGAAGCTTTTAAGAAAGACCCAGTGTTAGTCTCTAATAAGGAGTCAGCACATTCAGCTTCTCTGTTCCTCCTGTGATGGACTGAACGTGCCAACTGAAAGGGCTCTGGACCTGCCAGACAGAAATCTAGACCAGTGCATCTTAAGTCCTTCTTCTGAATGGAGAGGGGTGGGGGGGAAAGTGGACTGTTTTGCTTTAAGCAAATTGTCAGGAAAAAGAAGAACATTGGGGGAAGCGTAGTGTAACAATAGTGAAAGGATGCACAGGAGTGAAAGGATTATAGTATTTTTTTAAAGCAGGAACACCTTTCCATAAGCTAATAGTGTTACCAGGTCTGAGCAGTTAAAAAGGACTATCAGAGTGTGGCAAAAATCACAAATTTGGCCAGTTGATTGGGGTTTTTGATGGTTTTCCTTCTGTATGTCGCATACTATGCTTTGTCTGGTTTTGATCATGCTGTTTAGTTTTCTACTGGTGGCTGTCAGATGAACTTAACATACTGACACCATATTGACACCATCCTTGGTTAACAGTGTAAAGCTTCTGGTGCTTCTGGATCTTGAGACAAAACAGTTTGTTGAGTAGAGAAGTTACTTTTCTGAAAATGCCAGAGTGGCTCTCAGTTTGCTTCAACTGAGGTCCTCGCGGTGGACTTTGGTGCTGTTTCTTTTGGTGGCTGTGTGTACCGGGATGCTGGTTCTACACTCCTCAGCTGCCCTCCTGGCTCTCCGGATTTGTGTTTCCCTCATCAGGGCAAGCAGCCCACAAGCCTCGTGACTCTGCAGAAGGGAAAAATTAGTGTCAGTTCTCCCACCAAAGAGAGGATAATGCACTGACTCTCCAGGAGTGCCCTCCGAGTAACGGTGGGGGTGCTCACTTTTCAACATGCTCCTTGAGTTCCAGTCAGAGTTACATGAAGATGGCTCTTGAGAAACTGCTTAAACTTCATGTGTTTCTCAAGTTTCTGTGTAAATACATTAATGCCTAAGTCCACAGAAAGCAGTTAGGTTCACAGAGGAGCCTTAGTTGCCTAAATTCTTGTTAAAAAGCTGTTTGCAGTTAGACATTAGCATTTTTGTGTTTCATCTTTTTATTGACTGGTCTTAATCTTCACACTCCTATTCTTAGCACCGTTTGGCTTTTTTCCTCTTCTAAGTTATTTATAAATTCCATGTTACCAAGAACAAAAAGACTTATTTATACTATAATATTTGTCATGTTCACTGTGTGGGGGTGGTCTTTATTTTCTGTGTAAGTTGGGGTTTTTAACTCATTAAGACAAAATCAGTTTCTGCATGAAACCAAAGGGGTACTCCTGTCCTTTAGAAACAAACTCACGGTGTTGGAGGTCTGCAGGGCTAGTAGCTTTTCCTGGCTTAGTGATGGCCTTTCCTGAAATGTTAGCTTTCCCTGGAGCAGTCATTTCATGCATAGAGTTTATAGAATTCTGAGACAAGGCTGTTTCTCTCTTTTCCCAGGCTTTATCTCCAACATGACTATCCAGCGGCAGTTTTTCCCAAACGATGAAGATCAGACTGGTGCAGCAAAAGCCCTCTTGCGTCTTCAAGACACGTATAATTTGGACACAGACACCCTCTCAAGGGGGAATCTTCCAGGTAAGAGTCATCAATGTTATATTCAGAGGACACTGTGAACTTTTACTAAACGTCCTGATTACAAAGATGACAAATCAGATACCTAGGAGATACCTAGTTTTATTGCACAATGTAATGCATTTTAACAAAATGGTTCTATCATTTATTATCCCTTTCCCTGTCATGGATAAGATGGACCTTTGACATTGGGAGTGACTGAAGTTTCTTTGAGCTTAAACTTCATGGAGTGTATGAGCTGAAAAGCAAAAGAAAGAGGGTGTGTATCACGTGCGTACGCACACTTGAGTTTGTGGCAGTACCCAGGGTAATTTTCAGTAGGTTTATATGCATTATTTCCTGTTAGAAGACTCTGTGCAGTTTTCCTTGGTTTCTCTGTTTAAAAACAGCACTGTGTCACCTGGCAAAAAATCAACTCTGTACAATCCATCTGTGTTTTTGCTAGCACTCATTGTGGTCACATGTCTAATAAAATTAAGGCTAATTTGATTTATATGTTATGATGTATAACCTTCCTTTTGGGTTTAGTTCAAGACTGTTTCAAAGACATAGACATTCATTCTACTACAATAAGCAGTTTGTTATTGTTTTCTTAAACCAGCACAAAAACACAAGGCCAAGTGCTTTGGGTTGACTTGTAGTTTATGGCTTCTTTTTAAGCAATAAGCTGTCCAGACTGTATGTAATAAAGTGTAATTGCAGAACCCAAAAGTTCTACGAGTATAGAAGAGGATAGGTCTTTGGAGCTCCAGAGAGGACCATCCCACACGATCACTTTCCTGTGCTCTTTGCCTTCTGTCCCAGGGACTTTCTGTTTGGCCCAGATTTTATCAGAATCTTAACTACTGTTACATTGCTTATCAATTCCCTTTCTTGCATTACAGGCTGTGCTGTTTCTTTATATTAACTATCAGGCCTGTTTGATGATTGCAGTCTTAAGCAGCCTTTTAAGAGTTGCCTCTTCACATGTCGATATTGTGCTGCTTCTAAATAGGAGGTTACGACCCTGCAAACTGTTACTCCAGAGTTCTTACTGTTCCAGAGGATCTCTCTGAGAGCACTCCGCCACCACCACACCCCATTCCCTCCTCTTTGCGTTATTGTAGATTTTGCAGCTTCAGGCTCAGAAAACTTGAACGACTGGCCATCGCAGGATGACCACAAGGTGTTTAATTATATGGGATACTGCTTTACGTGGGCTGTCTCTTCAGCTATTTAATCTCTTAAAGCACGTCTTCAGCAGAAGAATTCCCCTGTGGGAGCTGCTGTTAGATATTCAGGAGGTATTAAGATGTAACCAGAAATGTAATTTTAGCTGTAAAACTGGCAGATCCTGTTTCCTTTTTACAAGATTAAATTTGGTTTTTCATTGAGCCTCAATTTACAGTGGCAAAAATAGGAATCTGTAATTTGCTTACTAGTGCTTTAATCTTTTGGAGGTCTCTTCAGATGTTTCTAAAAAAGACTAACTTAAAATCTGGAGCAGCTGGGAACTTACTGGCTGTTGTTTTCTTTTTCCTCCCCCACTAAGTTGTCACACTAACGAGATTTGTTTCAGTAACATTTTGACAGTGATTCCACTAATCTCTTTGAAAACAGGTTCCTGAAACTTTGTATTTGGCTTATAGCTCTTGCTCAAGGTGTTTGGGATTTTGAAGAAGGAAGGTTTATTTTGTTTTCCACTAATGGTAAAGACATCAAGCTAGTTGCTGGTATTCTGGCCACGGAAAACTGCATCTAACCACTTCTGTGTTCTGCCAAGGATTTACAGGCTTTAGATACTTCAGCTGAGTCTTCAACAACTAGCTACCATAGAAGGGAGGCGTTGGAGAACAGAAATAAAGTGTGCTGTGAAGAATAAGAAATAGCTCAATGTTCCCCTGAAGACTGGTCTGGAATTGCATGTAAATTCTGTTTGGTTTGCTTTAAATGCAGGTGTGAAGCACAAATCCTTTTTGACAGCTGAAGATTGCTTTGAGCTGGGAAAAATTGCCTACACTGAAGCTGACTACTACCACACTGAGCTCTGGATGGAACAAGCTCTGAAACAGTTGGATGAGGGAGAAGTGTCTTCTGCAGATAAAGTCTACATTCTGGACTACCTGAGTTACGCTGTGTATCAGCAGGGGGATCTGAGCAAAGCCATGACGCTCACCAAACGCCTTCTGGAACTGGGTATGTGAAAGAGACCTGCAGCTCACCCCAGTCTGGCTACAGGCTCACACTGAGGAGTGGGGTCTTGTCTGTATTCTCACCTGGATTTGGGTTTTTAAACTGGATTATTCCTGACATCATCATTAACATCTTGACATGTAGTTGCCAGTAAGATAAGACTTGCATTACCATAAATTGTATTTTGACTACAAGTTTTTACATGGACAATTATAGTTTCAACTACTGTGCCATAATTAAGTATTGCCTCTTTCTTTTGAAGTTTTTTTGTGCATTCTGTCACTGTTGGCTTCTAACCATGCACCATTACTGCCTGACATCTGGTTCTTCTACTCTTAGTTTCCTGTGCAAGAAATGCAGAATGGAATAGAGTGAATTAAGATTCTGTTTTATGAAACATGAAGAGCATTTATGCTTCTGTAAATATGCCACTGATTGACTGTGTGAAGTGGGAAGTTTAGAACTAAACCTAATGCAGCAAAGGCTAGTGAGAACCATTTAATGAACTGAAGCTAATTCTGTAAGTCTTGGGATTGTTAAAAGCTTTGTCACCAGAAAACTTAATTCCCATCAGGGAAGTTCTTAGGTTTAAAGCTGGTCATGCTGTCCCAGCTCTCTCCCCGTCCCATTCTCCCTCTAGAATGTGAGATTGGCTGGAATGGCTAAGCCCTTTTTCTTAGTATTTGGCCCCCTGTGCCTGCTGAGGACATGGGCCTCGCTGTGAGCAGATTGTCAACTGCAAAGGAGTTGTGTTGGCTCTGGAAACTCGCTGTGGGTTTTCCTGCAGATGAGTAAGAATGTGTGCATGCTGCAGGCTAGCATTGCTTCCAGCTCTGCTCAATGTTCTAGCTATCCTGGGAAAACTCTCAAACTAAAATAGATGTTTTAATTTGTATGTGAGAAGCAGTAGTGGGCATCTGTTTTGTTTTGTTTTTTTTTTCCTAAATAACCTTTTTCTAAATATGTTTGGGATACTTGCCAAAGATGCTTGTCTTTTTCTTTGTCAATAGATCCCGAACATCAAAGAGCAAATGGGAACATGAAATATTTTGAATATATCATGGCAAAAGAAAAAGAGGCAAATAAGTCCAGTACGGATTCAGAAGACCAGATGGAGAAGGAAACTGAGGTTAAGAAAAAGGATTACCTGCCCGAGAGAAGGAAGTACGAAATGCTGTGCCGTGGGGAGGGTCTCAAAATGGTAAAGTGGAGTAGACTGTTTTCAAATGTATGAAACCAACCGTAACAAAACAATGTCCAGAATTTGTACGTGGTGTGAAAGCAAGGAAGTTGCTACAGCAGTTGGCTGATTGTGTGGAACTGAGGATTAGCATGTGTTGGACTTCTTCCCCATTTCATTCTGTTTAGCAGACAAAAAGTAATACTGCCACAGGCACTGCTCATTTGGATACACTACGGAATTGTAATTAATTGAATAAGGATGCTGGAAGTCTAGAAATGCATACAGAATTGAAAGAGGGATAGCTTTTTTTCATGATAAAACTATTTTTAATAGGACTGTACTGTAAAATACTGTTTGTTGCAATATTACAGAGTAACATTAATATGCTGAAAGTAGTAATTTCTCAAACTTGAAGCATCTCTTTGCTCAGAACATAACATTCAGGTTGGGAAAGTGAATTGTTCCTGTCTTTTGTTCTCAGGACATCTTCTCTTTCTTAGACGGCAATAATATCTCTGACTGTCTTTTGCTCCATCCGGCTTTTAGACTCCTCGGAGACAAAAAAGACTCTTCTGCCGCTACTATGACGGAAACAGGAATCCTAGATACATTCTGGGCCCCGTCAAACAGGAAGATGAATGGGACAAACCTCGAATTGTTCGCTTCCTTGACATCATCTCCGATGAAGAGATCGAAACTGTGAAAGAATTAGCAAAGCCGAGGGTAAATGCCTTATGCTTCTTTGCCTTTTTGAATCTTCAATTTGGTGTGGTAGTTTTCTGCATGAGTATGTGTCACTGTCTCCTCTTGAACGCAGGTGTGTGCCTGGTGTGCTCACACATTGCTTCTCACCCTGTAGCTTTTGATGACACATTCTTTGAAGGAGACAGTGGGGAAGCTGGAAATTCGGTGTAATTAAGAGGGCCAGGGAACAGCAGTGCAGAATTGTCAGGCTCTTCTAGCAGACACAATTTCAGTGCACGCTGTTTCAGATGAGGAGGAGAATGTTCTACAACAGAAAACAAATGCACTGCAGCTAGGTTGCCTTGAAGTACGCCTGTCACCTGCGTTTTTTTGCTTTTCTGTTTTTTGGGGCTTTTTTCTTATTTAAGTCTGTGTTTGCCCAAGTTGTAACATGGAGAGGAGTGCTGTCTAGGGAAAGGCACCATTCCTCTCCTCCTGGAATGGCAACTTGTTACCACGCAGACAAGAATGAATGTTTGCATTCTCTATTCAGTATAAAGCTGACTTTTGTCTCCCAAGCTTTGAAGTTGCCTGCAGATAAAAGAACTTAAAGAGGGTAATACTTAATCAGTGCTATCAGCTTCTTATTCCCAGTGCCAGCTCCTCAAATCCTAGTTCAGAAACCGGATCCCAAGGTCCTTGTTTCTGAATGCAGAACACTCCAGGGCAGCTCAGCTGTCGGAGTAAGCTGGAGCATCTATTACAAACAGCAAACTGAAGGAGAACTATGGCAACTTCTGTATCCACTTGGTGTGACTCCGCATCTCTAGATGCGTGTTGAAGACGTAGTTAGTTAAATTGATTTGTTTCTTCTAAAGTAAGATTTACACTTGTAGACATGCAATTTTCCTGCTTTTTTCTTTGTTTTAAGCCTACATGGCTTTTCATCCAGAGAGAGATGAGCAAATGGAGATAAAAGGACAAAGTGTATTAAGTATAGGACAAACTGTTAGCTTGGCCCGCTGCAAACTAAACCAGCTGTGGGTTGTACATGGGCACATCAGGGATGATCTCATCCTTGGCCACCACACCAAGTAGGAAGTAGCCTGAAGGTGATTTTAAAGCTTCCTAAAGGCTGATCTGTTGTATTTCTGAGATGATGTTTTGAACTGTAGGCAAAAAGTACAAGCAATTCTCATAACTTACCTTTAAAACATCTTTCTGCTCCTGTGTCAGGCAGCCTTGATACAGGGCTAAAAAACAGAGCCCCAGTGGTTTGGGTGTAGATGATTAAGCCCCTTTGCTGCTGCAAAAACTGTGGCATTACGTCTGTGGAATATGACTGAATCACTTCTTTATGAAGGAGAAATAAGTCTCAGCACTGAACATAAAAACCTGTTAACGTGGTGATTTTAACTTCTGAACTCGCTGAGATAATTGTTTTCCTGTCAGATGTTTGGCTTGTGGTAAAGACTTGGAGATTCATAGGTCACTAATGCAGAAACATCTGTACGTGGTTAGCGTTCCACACGTTTCCTACAGCTGAGGCCTTGCAGGGCTCCATAACGAGTCTAGCAAGAGGGTTGTCTTTCCTGAGACTGAAAGGTCACCTCCTTCTTTCTGATGCTTGGGATGCTGCCCCCTCCCAGACAGCAGCACTGTCTGATTTCTGCCCAGCTTCCAGCTGTGCTGGTCGCATAAGTTGGCAGGAGGAAGCTGCCTTATTCAGCCTTTGGAGTCTCACTGGATTTACTGTTTGTGCCTTGATTCTTATGTGCTTCTGCATGGGATGAGAGGAGAGGCAGCGCGTTAAAAGAGTTCCTGGTACCTTTTCTTAGTAGGCGTGTCACAGAATCACAGAATGGTATGGGGTTGGAAGGGACCTCTGGAGATGATCTGGTCCAACCCCCTGCCAAAGCAGGTCCACCCAGAGCGGGTTGCACAGGAACGTGTCCAGGTGGGATTTGGAATGTCTCCAGAGATAGAGACTCCCCCACCTCTCTCTGGGCAGCCTCTTCCAGGGCTCTGTCACCCTCAAAGTGCAGAAGTTCCTCCTCATGTTCAGACGGAACTTCCTACATTCAAATTTGTGCCTATTCTCTCTTGTCCTGACCCTGGGCACCACTGAAAAGAGCCTGGCCCCATCCTCCTGACACCCACCCTTGAAGTATTTATGGGTGTTGATCCAGGTCTTCTTTTCTCCAGACTAAAAAGACCCAAGTCCCTCAGCCTTTCCTCATAAGAGAGATTCTCCAGGCCCCTCACCATCTTTGTAGTCCCACATCCTTGATCTACTTAGTTTATTTTAAAAGTAAAAAAATGCTTCTAATTATTTGGGACTTGGTACGCCATTTGTGCCTCTTCCAGAATGTGGGCTTCATAATTCCACCCTTCCTGTTGGAAAGGATGGCGACTGTCTGATAGCACCTGCAGGAAGGTAGCCAGCACACACATGGCTCTGAGTCAGAGTAGCCTAGATGGGATGGCGTCACGTAAACGGAGCACAGCAGAGAGAAAGGAGGGCCTTGAACCAAGGGTTGTCACTCTGCGTAACTTAGGAATGCAATGGAAATGTGTCCATGGACCAAGCAATTAGTTTGTGTGAGCAGTCAGAGGAGTTCACTGCTGCTTTTGGTGTAGAGAGAAGCGGAAAGGTAGGCTTTTATTCATCTGTTGCCTTACACAAGGCCATGGTGTTGCCTGGATTTAATTTAACTGTAAAACTCATGTGCAGAGTGCTAACAACGGACCGATTGTACGCGTGCCATAACGTACCGCATCCAGCAGTTGTTGCAATATGAAGGAAAAGAAAGCTGCTAGCTTGCTTTATTCAGATGACTGTTCTCTTGCTACAGAAATGGAATCATTACTTCCTGGAAAACCTCATCTTCTCTAACGCTTTGTTTAAAAAAAACAAACCAAAAGTACCCTGCAAACCCATCTCTTTTAGTCAAATTGGAGACTCCCCCTTCTTTCCCATCACTGCCACCCTCTCCTAAAAAGAAAAACCACCGCGAAAGGTGACTGGGTGGCGTGCTTGGTGGCTCGTGTGACGTTTCCCCTTAGGCTTCTGAATGGTCGGATTGCTGTGATGCAGTATGTGCTTTGTAATGCAACTATTCTGATGGTTCGCTTCACAGCTGAGGCGAGCCACCATTTCAAACCCCATAACAGGAGCCTTGGAGACGGCACATTACAGAATTAGCAAAAGGTAAGAGAGCTCTATGCCAGATGTTTTGGGCCTGTAATGAGTGTGTAGATTCTGCTCATTATGGGGAAAAAAAAAAAAAAAAAAGAAAAAGAGGTGGTCTAAAAAAGACAACTTTGGCTTTTGTAGCCCGCCGCTTTATTATGTGCAGATCTGTAACAGGCTGTTACTGCTGAGTTTCTCAGTCTTTTCCTTCAGCTAGAAGTTCTGGTGGCATATTTGGATTTCTTCTTTGGATTTTTTTGGTCACCTTCTCAGCTGTGTGCATTCTCAAATGACAATCTGTACAAAAGCTGCTCTCTACAATCTGTAAAAAAATAATCCACGATGCTACACAACCTTTGGTAGAATCTAGATTGTTGGGTTTCTGGAATATTTCCTTCCCCTTGCTCTTCTGATCAACCAAAAAATGTCCTCCCGATCTTCGTAAAATCTAGCGGATTCCTTGAAGTGCTTTGGTGTGTAAGAGATGCTTCAGGCCCTCGCTGCGGGTGACAGCTGGAGCGGCACACGAAACCCCTTCCATTTCATTGTCCCGCGTAATCCCACACTCCTGTTGGGGTGCTCTTACCTCCTACTGACATGAATGTACGCTCATTCACACTGGGTTCCTGGCTCTTGGCAGCAGAGTCTTGAATTTAACAAGTGTTTTCCAAAAAATGGCTGGCTCTAAAAGAAGCCACCTGCCCCCTTGCCCACCGCAGCTCCCTCCCCTAGTTTTAGTAACTCTGGAAAGAGTTAAACTTCTGGGTGAAGAGGAACTGTCTGTGAAACTCAGCACCATAAATTATTTACAGAAAGTCTCTAGTTTAAAACCAAATAAAAAAAATTAAAAAAGAAAAAAAAAAAGAGGAGGAAAAAAGTGAAAGGACAATCCAACCAAATTTTTCCAACCAATTTTGTTTGATTTGGACATGGCAGCTATAGCTTCTGTTGCCCTTCTAATATTGCTAATTTAAGAGCATTGCATACCATCCAGACCAATCGGAACCCTTTCAAACACCTGTGGCTTGGCGAAAAAGCAGCCTACTAGGTGGGTAAGCCCTTGTCCTTTCTCTTTTTGTAGCTGAGCCGTGCTACTGTTCATGACCCTGAGACTGGGAAACTGACCACAGCACATTACAGAGTCTCTAAGAGGTAAGGGGAACGTCTTCCGAAGGTATACGAAGTCTGAGGAAGTCTGTTCTGGGACCGTACTGCTTCATCTCTAAACCCGGGGCCAAGGAGGATTTTTTTTGCGTAGTTTTTCTATTCTTAGAAGAAGGAGAATGGCCTAAAGCAAACCGAGCTGTCGCGTAACAAAGCGAGTGGTCTTCGGAAACAGAAAGTAGTTGTAGATGGAAGTGCCCTCTTTGCTTCGCATGGCTTGGCTGGTGCAACTAACCTACTAAAGTGTTCCCGCGGCCGGGGGTTCCGCTCGCACTACCACAGTGGGAAAAGCTGCCTCTGTGGCTTTCCTCTGCTGCTAAACTCAGGCAGCAAGACTCGCTGCTCTAAACTAGACGCTGGTGAGCTGCTGTAATTCATAGAGATAGTGCAAATTAAAGCTAGGTGATAATTTTAAAGAATTTCCTTGTTAAAATGGCTGAAAGTAGTTGCTGCCTTAATAGAAAGCCTAGTGTTCTTCCTGCTTCTTGGAGAAAAAAGCCCTGAAATTAGAACGGCTAATAGCATAAGGGGGTTTATTTAGCTATGAATTTCTTTGAAAATATACAAGTGTTTCAAAATACCAGATCACAGGAAGCCAGTTGATTTGGGAATTACTGGAACTCTGGAAACTAGAACACCGTTTTAGGTGAAGTCTGATCCTTAAAGCTGTGCTTGTTACAAGTAGTGGTAAGGTAAAAATTCATTTTTATCCATTGAAAACTGCCTTGAACCTTGAGCAGCACACTGGCCTGCTTATCATCAGTGCAGTGGGAGTCCTTTGGAAATTGTCCGCTGAGCTCTTGCAGGTTTTCTCCCAAAACTTACCTCCACAGGCCCCTGCCAGAAAGAATTTAGGAAGCCACCTTCTCTGTCTGACATGTGCTGCGTTTAATTTTTTTTGTTTTAATTTTAAAAAGTCTGTCCATGTCTTGGTTTTGTGTCACAGCCTATTTTAAAGAAAGCACTTATTCAGTCTCAGGATTTGTTCTTTGTACCATTAGACTCTGGGGCATTTACTGAAGAAATGGCTTAATGTGTTTGAACAAACCCTCACAGTTTCTCGTAAACTTGATGTGCTTCATCAAGAAACTGTGTTTCTCCAGTAGGAACTGGAGAAGGGGTCCATATTGCTAATTGAAATGCATAATTTGCCTCTATTTAGATAGCTTATCGTTCATAAAAGAACTGTTTATGTAGAGTTCTGATTTTTTTTCATTAGTAGGAACAGTCAGACAAAATACTATCAGACAGCACCCATCACGAAAAGCCCTTCCCAGCGTGTGCAGCTGATGGTGCAGCCAGGTCCTCTTTGCAGTCACCTTGTTAATGGCTTTGTGGCACAGCAAAATAGCTGCTTCTTCTGAGGCTTTAAACTGGAATTAACTGTGTGCTGTCCCTTGCCTGGGGACTCTGGGATAAAACATAAGGGCACCCGCTGTCTGTGAAGTGCCACCACCTTGGCGCGGTGTGTGGCAAGGCTGGAGCAAAGCCTGCTCTCTACTACTTGGTGAATGAGACCCCGAGATGTTTAAGGTTTGGTGCTCAGAAAGGTTGCACTCCCGGACCTCCTTCCAACATCCCTGAGGAATTCACAGAATTAAATCAGGTTTTACCACCATAACATTTTTTTCATTCTAGATCTTACTGGAAACTGGAATGAAACATCTTTCTGGTAGAGCTTTTTGAGCTGCTTTGGATTCCAGATGAATCATTGCTCCTGAAAACCAGAGCCGGGGTGGGGGGGGGAGGTTTGCTTTATTTTTTTAATAGACGACTGCTTTTCCCTTCAAACATTCTTTCCTAGCAAATGCACTTCTAAATTACAGCTTGCCTCTCTGAGAGGACTACTGTTCGCTCTGCAGTACGTGGCAGGCTGTATAAAAGGGGGCGCCTTGCCAGCAGTGCGAGGAGCACCATCAAGCTGTGCTGTGTGCCGTACCAGAATAAACTCAGCCGCTTTTAAAGAAGCTGGGGTGGGTTGGGTTTTTGTTTTTTTTTTTTTTGCCTCTCTCCTCCCAGCAGCCGGTCGGAGCCTGCAGCACATGAGGTTAAAGTTTCCACTTCAGAAATACCAGTCTGTGCTTTTATCCACTCACGGTTGTGTCTCTACCGGTACCTTTTTGACGTTTTAGAAAGTTTTTAATCATAAATGCCAGCGTTTTGAGTGACGAGTGACTTCTACAAAAGCGGTGTTGCGATAACTGGGCTGAGCCTTTGCGTCTGGTTCTAGACCAACTGGTGCAGTTGGAGGAGATGAGTTTTTGGGCACAGAAACCCCCTTGTATGCCACGGAGCTCTGGACAGTGGTGTGGTGGGCTGTTTTCTTTTCTAATCCACTGCTTAGCCTAGAATTATTTCTGCATACAATTATTGTGCTGCTAAAAATCTCTAGTATGGTAGCTGATGCAGAATTCTGAGAGGGAGGAGCAAGTGTAATTACTGCTAGCTGTTTGTAATGACTATAACAGCTGTTAAAAGCTAGATCTTGGTGTGAGGATGGAAAAAACAATCCCCCAGCATGATTTCAGCCTTCTAATGAAATTCTTTCAATTTCTATCCATTATTAGCTTAGTTCATGGGTTTCTTAGTTCACGGCTCAGTGGGACACCAAAATGCTCTACCCTTTTTCAGTCAGGGAATTTTGGGGTTTGGTGTTAATTAGGGAAACATCAAATCCTCCTGTCAGTAAAGTCACCCACATCTTAAACTGCCACGCTTCTAACTTCCCTGGAATAAGCTTGTCCCTGTCTGTTTGGAAATTCTCTGCCCATAAGGGACTCGCAGGTGTCAGCTGGTCAGAAATACAGCAGAGAGCTCTTCAGGCAAGTTAACTTTTCTGATGAGCAGCTTTTAAGAAACATACACTGAATAGAGCTGTATGCATGCACTGAATCGTGCTGAACCTTGGGCTACACATCTATTAAAAGAAAAGTTTGAGCAGAGTTTCAGGCTGCTGATCCTGCATCACAGACAGCACTGGTGAGGGAATATCTTTGGGGAAAAAAGATGACTTCATGTGAAGGAATACCAGCTATCAATGGTTTTGAACTAGGCACACGTTTACTTTGATGTCAGCGAAGGAGCAAGGCTGAGATTGCTACAGTCACTGACGGCAGCCAGGCAGAGGCTGCGCCCTCGCTCTGCATCCTGAATGCCTGGGGACAGAGACCTGCTGACGCTGGGCACCGGGTTCTGCGGGCCCTCCTGAGCTCTCTGCCCTCCTGCAAGCAGATTTCCTGATGCTTTCAGGGTTAAACCACGCTGTAAGACTTCCCCTGAAGCTCCTCAGCGCTGTATGCTTTGCTCAGCAACCAGCAGACAGGCTGGCACTTGAAATGTGGTTTCAGTTCCCTGTTTCCTCCACCTTTCATAGACTTTCTTTGTATCCTTAGGCAATTTAGTTCTAAAACATATATAGCACTTTCCCTTCATGAAAGGGTGTAGTATTCTCCCTGTTGAAAGCATTCATTGCAATTCTAAATAACCCATAGAGTAAGAATGCTTTTTTCTTTTTCTTTTCTTTTTTTTTTTTCTTTTTGTAACTAAAAGCCTTTATGGGTAGACTGGACAGAGGTAGCTAGAGCTTGCACTTGGAAGTTGATGGCTCTGTTGGGGCTTTTCTTGTGTCTCAAGTGTGAGGTTGGGATTGCTTGTGAGTATTTCTTGTTCACCATGGCTGCGGAGCATGTGGCTGCAGAGCTGCTTTGGTTTTTTTTCTTTTTCTTTTTTGCTGGGGCCGGGNTTTTTTTTTTTTTTTTTTTTTTTTTTTTTTCTTTTTGTAACTAAAAGCCTTTATGGGTAGACTGGACAGAGGTAGCTAGAGCTTGCACTTGGAAGTTGATGGCTCTGTTGGGGCTTTTCTTGTGTCTCAAGTGTGAGGTTGGGATTGCTTGTGAGTATTTCTTGTTCACCATGGCTGCGGAGCATGTGGCTGCAGAGCTGCTTTGGTTTTTTTCTTTTTCTTTTTTGCTGGGGCCGGGGATTCTCCATACAAGTACTCTGCATTCTCCTACCACCTGAAATCAAAGACGGGTGCCTTGTAACACTTCTTTATACTAACGGTGTTCAGATGTGGGCCACCCTTTGTGTGTGTCTGTGCACGTCTGTCTCGAGAAAGCGTCTTTCTTTTATCTATAGTTCACTTGTCATTTAAAAAAGAAAATAATGCTCATAGAGATTCTGTAACCTGTGTCAGTGCCTTGTGTCACGTGTCATGCTACTGTTCCTCCCCTGCAAAGTGTTTTGATGTTCTTTTCAAATACCTTTTTTTTTTTTAATTGAAGAAAATAACCTTCATTTAGCATAGATGTGACGGTTCATTTGAGTAGCAATACCATGATGTACTTGCACCCTGGGCTCTGGGCACAGGTATTTCTGTCCAAGTCTTGTAAAAGCAGCAGGAACCAGTGAGGAGCCCAAAAAGCCGAATCGGATACCAGAAAAAAGGTAGAACTAGCTGTCTCTATTCTTCCGTAACAAAAAAAGGGGGGAAATCATGGCCCCCCAAATCATCAATATTATCCTATAGATTACATATACTATTATTATATTCTATTAGTGACTAGTAGGGGGCTGTCAAGGTACCTGGAGAAGAGGACCAGGGAGGGCAGTGAGCGTGCCAAGGGAGGGAAAGGAGGAACAGGTCAAATGAAGGTGAGTGGGATGAGTAAAGCACCAAGAGAAACCAGCATCGTGTCAGTGGTTTAGAACAGAAAAAGCAAGCAGGCAGGTGAAATTAATATCTTTATTTTTTTTCAAAAGGTACTAAATACTTGTAAAGAACTGAAAAAAGCCCGTGTGCTTGATTCCATGTAAGAAACTGGCTGTGTGCACGGCTGGCAAGGGTCCAGCAGGGATGTGCAGCGCTGGGGTTAGGCTAAGCTTTTGTGCCCTTTCCTGCCAAACATCACTCTCCTGGGTACGTGGCTGCTTCTGGGTGACGCAGCTGCTCCGGTCAAGCGGCTTTCAAGAACGAGCAGCCACTTAAGAGTAGAAGATGCTCCACTGGGTCTGGGCAAAAGCAGTGATTCGTGTGTAGAACTGCTTCTCTACCTGTTCATACCTTTTCTGCTGACTGTTTTGCCAGTTAGTTCAAATGCGGTGTTTTCAGCTGAAAAGTTCTACTTTACAATAGTGGGCAGGCATTGGAGCTGCAAGGCTGACCTTTCACATTTGTATTCAAAAAATATAATTGGGGTGGGGCTTTTTTTTTCCCTTAAAAATCAGTGTGTAGCTGAAATACTTGCTAAGCACCAAATTTGTAATAGATCATTTTGGTAGGAATAGCTGCACAAGGAAAATGGCACGTTATTTAATTGTTTTTCATAACGATTTTTAGTACTGTTGCAGAGGTAAGTAATGTGAAAGGACAGATCACAGAGCGCTTGCCTGTAAGTACCTGACAAGGAGGAGCTGAGTTACAGACACAGACTCGGCGTAGGCTAAATGGAGTAGCTCACCTATTCCTTTCCCGAGTGCTGCTTCAAAAACGCATCAAATGTGGAGTCTAAATTAGCTGCTTGGAAGTGGGTAAGAGCAAAACGGGGTTTGTGCCTGTTTTAGCAAAAAAGCTTGATTTCACTGTTTGGAATATTTCCCTCAGTCATTCGGTAGTCCAGTACAGGCATTAAGGCCTTTAATTTTAAAGCTTCCTTAAATGAGTGTTGTGAGGTTTAATAAACGCAGGCCTTCATAATGGCCTGGAGATATTTCTGATCAGCCTGCCAAATTTATGAAAAGTATGAAAAAAATAATCTCAAATGCCAAGTAATTGCAAATGCTGCGTTTGTACTGGTAGCTAACTGCCTCTTACTGCCATGTTTTACTAATTATTTCCCCCCCACCCCACGTAGTGCTTGGCTGTCTGGATACGAAAGCCCCGTGGTCTCTCGCATTAACACGAGGATACAGGACCTGACGGGACTGGATGTCTCCACAGCAGAGGAGCTACAGGTAAACTGTCAGCACGAGGCTGATGCCCAGTGTCAGTTGGCATTTCGTGGTGGGTGGCTTTGTGTGCAGCACTGTGTGCTTGCTCCGGTAGCGTTGGTGAGGTGGCCGCAAGAGCTCGTTCAGCCCAGGGGCAGCTAATTTGATGGCTGATTTGATTCCAGGCTGTGGGAAGAATAAGTGGGTTTTGGGTTTCTTTTTTTTACAAGAAAGGAATAAAGAAAGATGTCTTTGCAGAGTAGCGCTTCCTACTACTGAAATAGTGTAGTGTGAAATAGCTTTCTGTCCCTGGAGGGAAACAGTAATAACTGAAAGTCTCCGTGTTTGTTCAAGTGAATGTGTAATTTCTCTTCGTTTATACTAATAAAACTGAGTTTCATTGCTGCAGGGTCAGAGTTTGCTGCTGTGGGCATAGTGGAAAGTTTAGTTTGACTGATTCGTAGGCAAAGGAGGAGAGAATGGGTGTTCAAAAAGTAGATTTTCCATCCCATCCTTGGCCCTAGGAGGCCAGCAGTGTGTCTAGTGCCTCCATAACGAGGGAGACACCGACTGTACGTGGAACTTGAGCAAATTTTATTTTTGAAGTACTTACTTTTATTCATTCAGCTGCTTCAGTAATTCTGAGGAAGCATTATTAATTCCTAGAAAGCTTCCTGGAAGCTGTTGTGCTACTCCATCAAGACTCCTAATTATAACATGCCCAAGCATCTGACTGAAAATGGAGGTTATAAATATACAGAACAGATTAAAAATAATAATAATAATAAAAAAAATCAATCAGGAAAAAGGACAATGAAGCCTCTTTATTGACGTAGAGATCAAAAAGGGATTTAAGCTTGAATGTTATGAAAGCACCATAACCTGTTTTGAAGGGAGCAGAACCTGTAAAGCTTCTATAGAAGACAAGTATTTTTCTCCCCGGGGGAAGTACCGGATTCCTTACCCGGAGTCCACTGCGCCTTGCAGGGCCTGTCTTGGTTTGGCTGCAAGAGCAGCAGCACCTCCATCCTGTAGCTCCTTGGAGCCTGTGGCTGTCCAGGAGGACCTGTCCGGGTCGGTAGGAGTTTCAAAAGTGTCATGGTTGGGTTCTGTGATGGGAGAGTCACTAGATCAGACAGTAGCAGCCACTTGGGAATGGGAGAATGTCTTTACCCCTTCAGCTGGGGGGGGACAGAAGAGCTTTCAAGGAAAGCTGACCTGGGGAAGGCAAGGTTCAGTTGTGCTTTTGCTGGGAGCTGCTGTCCAGTGGAGAACCGCAAGGGTAGACCGAAGGGCTGAGATCCTGAAGCTCGGAGTCGGGTTCTGGCTCTGTGCTGATGAGAAGTCCGGTGAAGTCAGCTACTCGTGAATAGATCTGGGGAGCTTTGCCACACGCAGGACAGCTCAGCTGGCAGAGACTTGCAGTCTCCTGTGGTTTGATTATAGAACTTCATCTGTCAAAAAGCTGTAGATGACAGTCATACTCCTGTTTGGGTAAAATACTGCTTTACTAGATGCTGTGCTTCTCCTTTCACTGTAGGTAGCCAACTACGGAGTAGGAGGCCAGTATGAGCCTCATTTTGATTTTGGAAGGGTAAGTCCTATTTTTTGTCTCCACCTCTTTCTTCTTCACAAGTGCTGTGTTTCTCTTTTTCAGGTGGCAAATTATGGAGTGGGAGGACAATATGAACCCCACTTTGACTTTGCACGGGCAAGTAAAGAGATGGAGGAGAGATAGTCACCTGGTGAAGCCTGGGCCTCTTGGCTGTAGCACAATTTTTACTATTTAATGTCTATCAAATCTTGTAGCTCTTCAACTTTTCTAATCCCAGTTAGTGGAGAAAGCCCTCTAAACCACCAGCTGAACCGATAAACCTTGTAGGCGTTATGGAGCAACAACATTTTTCCTTCAAAAATAGATTTAAAAAAGGAGATTTCTAAGGAGACAAACGATGGTTCTTAACAGAGCAAACAGAAATAGTCTAACTGGCCACATTTGGTTTATAATCACCAAAGGATACACAGCTGAACCCTGTGAAAACTCAGTGTATAGATCTTTGCATCGGGTAAGGTGCATCCAGGCACTGAAGCTGCCACAGCAGTGGGTGCACGAGTGGGAGCCTGCTGGCCTCTTGTAAGAGCAAGGCTTTGTAGGCAGTGTAGGCAGACTTGTGTCGCAGCTTACCCTGGAGCCCGCCCGGCGGAGAGAGCAGCTCTTTCCCCAGAGCCGAGACGCAAGCATCGTGCGTGCCGTTGGAAGAAATTTTGCAAACATAAATGCTCTGTTATTGTAGTTGCCACGCTGATGGCTAGTGGACTCGTGGAACTGGAAAAAGCCTACCGAGGTCCCCTCATCTCAACATACATAATTTTCTTAACTTGATTTAAATTCCCAACCTCTTTCTATTCCAGCTTAAATTGCAGACTGCTGGAAAATAACACCACTGAATTCAGTTGGTCATTTATTGGGCGTACTTGTGTGTGATTTAACACCTTCAGATTAACTTCATGCTGCGAATCCAAGCCACCAACTATTAATCAGAATCTCTGCTCTTGTAAGCACATGGGCAAAAGCATTGCAAATGATTAACCATTTCTGTTTGCAAATGCATGGTTAATTACTGGAATTGATGATTGCTGGAATTTTAGCATGCAGAAACAGGGGTCACGCAGGGTGGGTTCTAGAAGTAAGGACAGAGCGGTGACAAATGTTGGTATCGTAACCCATCAAAATGGGCTTTTGTTCCTGTGAGTCAAGTGATAAAACCCCCTTGGTTACTAAGGGGCTCCCTGGGCTAGTTCATTAGCCCTGCTGCAAGCTCCTGCTCTGCCGAGGCCCACTTGGCTTCTTCCCTCCTTCCCAGCTGTAATGAAAGAGCAGAGCTGAGGTGCACGTGTGTGCTGGAGCGTGGAGAAGAGGAGGCCTCCCGTTGCACCGCAGCGCTGGGCTGGTGGTGTCGCAGCCCCACCATGTAGGATCTCACTTTTGGCAGGCACATACCTCGCTTCTGCTTGAAAGCTGCCACAGATGCCTGCAGCTGGGATGGTGCGCTGCCAAATGAATCGCTCCTGGGCTGTTTGATGGCATTCCCAAATGCCTGTGTGCCAGCGAGGAGGGTGGAAGGCCGGCTGGGTCGTGCGGCAGCCTGCCTGGCACAGCAGCCTGCCTGGCACAGCAGCCTGCCTGGCACGGCAACCTGCGGCTCCAGCATGAGGTTGGAAAGGCCAGAGCAGGAGAGGGGGCGAGAATCACAAAGGAAGAACCACCCCAAGGAAGCGGGGCTGGCAGCACAGCACAGCTCTGCCCTACTGTGGTTCTTGGTGAACCCGGGACTAAAGAGCTAGAGCTCATCTCAGCCAAGGACAAGAGGAGATAAGTGAGTGTAATTAAATAATTACATTTGTGGCTGTGAAGAGGATTTATATACTCATTTTCAGACAGTACAGTTGTTCTTGCCCATTAGCAACTTGGGTTTATGCCTTCCCTGTCCTACAGAATTTTAACATTCCTGATTTATTTGGATTAATAGATGCACATGGACTGCATTCTTCCCTCCTTCCAAACAGAGGGATTGAATGAATTTTTCTGCATGAGTTTGTCCGCTGCTGGCTCTGCAGCTGTACGTCATTGGCTTCTCTCAGTAACTGAAATGCTTATTGAATCCGCTTGCTTTTATTCACAGAAAGATGAGCCAGATGCTTTTAAGGAATTGGGAACAGGCAACAGAATTGCTACTTGGTTGTTTTATGTAAGTGATGTATTTCTGTCATGTACTAGTGCCAAAAATATCTATCACTGCATATTCTGTATCGTTGAATGATTTCATTATGGTTTTTTACTGGTGACTTGCAAATTTAGCAGTAATACCTAGGGGTACCCTCTTACCCATAAGCAATGGTTCTCCTGTACATTCTTCAGGAGGTTTTTTTTCCCTCAGAGATGACCATCAGCTTAAATTATTTGACCACTGCTCAGTTTCATACCTGCATCCCTGTTCATAGCATGCTCACTGCCAAAACTTCGGAGCATGTAACATTCCGGGACGAGGCTGGCTCTTGCACTTTGTTCAAAGGGGATGGGGTTCAGCCTCATTTAAGGCAGTTAATCAAGCGGCCTTTGCTTACTAATCACGAGGTAGAAATTAAGTTGTTTGATAACCTGATTTTATTTTGCTCAAACGTGGCACTTGGGACCACATGGGCTGTCAACTTACCTGTGCCTTTCCCCCCGTGTCAGATGAGCGATGTGTCAGCAGGGGGAGCTACCGTCTTTCCTGAAGTGGGAGCCAGCGTTTGGCCTAAAAAGGTAAGAGGGGCTTATTTTTTATCCAGTGTAACCACCTGCTCAAAAATGTAACAGATGTAGGAATGCTTAGAAAGAAGCTCGGAAATGAATTTGTGCAAAGCAGAGCACTGTTCACAGGAGCACAGAGGCACTGACAATTAAGTGAAGCGACAGGAGCAGTCCTGGTGATTCCAGCGGCCTCAGATGTTCCATGTGTTATATTTTGGACTTAACTGCTTCTAATGTATAAGCTTTGGGAAACAGGATAATATTTAAGCATGCATTGTGAAAATACTCAAATCTATAAATAGGTCTAGTCTTGAGGTGTCTATAAGGAATTTTCCCTGCAACTGATGTCCCTGTCAGGTTTTCTCCTCAGAAGGGACACAAATCTTTGCTTTGCTTTGAGTAAATTCTCTTGCTGTCTACAGCTCGTCAGAGTTGAATGAAACTGGCTTGAGGCTTAAAAAAAGGTAACAGCCAAATACATATAGACACGGAGTGAGTCAAAGGAGACTCAGTCCTTCAGAAAAGCAAATGTTACAGTATGACAAAGTTAATTTGCTTTAAAAGGACTGTCTGAATACAAATACACACACCTACCGATTCCCTGTTGTGCAGCCGTTTGGTGTGAGCGTGTTTCGCGCGCAGCAAAATGCTGAGGGTTTCCACTGCAATTTCCAGGGAACAGCTGTCTTCTGGTACAACCTCTTCCCAAGCGGAGAAGGAGATTACAGCACGCGGCACGCGGCCTGCCCGGTACTAGTTGGAAACAAATGGGGTAAGTAACCCCTCACGTCGTTCTCACTGCCCGGGGCCTGCTGCTGGGTTGTCTTGGTTTTCCTTTGCCTCTGGCCCTCGCAGTGGAATAAAAAGCAGCCAGAAATTAGGTCCTTTATAAAGAAATCTACTTTATATCTACATCTGCTTCATATCACTCTATATGTTGGGGTTCTGTCTCTTCTACCAAGTCACAGGGGATGGGACAAGAGGAAATGGCCTCCAGTTGTGCCTGGGGAGGTTCAGATTGGAGATCAGGAACAATTTGGGCAGGGAAAGGGTTGTGAAGCCTTGGACTGGGCTGCCCAGGGCAGGGGTTGAGGCCCCGTGGGGTTTTTATCAGAGTGAGGTTGATGGTTGGACTGGATGATCTTAAAGATCCCTCCAATGTGGACAGTTCTATGATTCTGTATATATTATAGTAATATAATATATAGCATATTTTATAACACATCTAAAACACACGTAATGCTGTATCTACTCTAATAGTCTTTCATAGTTTTGTAGCTACTGGAGATTTTTTTCCTCTTTTGGATTAATTAGACCGACATCATGTTTGTGTGTGTGTGTATTAAAATACTTTGGAAATGTCAGCTAACCCTGCGCGTAGCTGCAGGCTGCCCAGTAACCTGGATTAGCTTAACTAGAAGCACGGGCTAACCAGGGGCAGTGATGGGTACCTTTCTGTCTTTGCAGTATCCAATAAATGGCTCCACGAGCGGGGACAGGAATTCCGAAGGCCGTGCACGTTATCAGAGTTGGAATGACGCAGAGACTGCTCCTTTGTCTCTTCTGTATCCAGTTTGTGTAAAATGCACACATCTCCTACAGTTTACAATTGACTAACACTCCACTACAGGTTCAGTCTTCAACTACACCGGTGTTTCATCTGTGGACAAAAGAAACATGCTTTTAGTTCCCTCTAAAATAATCCCCTTTTGGTTTTATACAGAATATATTGATTTTTAAGGTCTATGAGTGTTACAGGAAAAAAAAAAGGACAACACAGAGATCAGGGCCACAATGCTGATTGTGCGTGGTGTTCCCTTCACCATCACCCCTCCCATCAGCATGAAAAGCCAGAGATTGTTCGCTTAGAGTCCTCCTCACCACTGTTGATCTGCAAAGGGCGGGGGGATTTAATGGGAGGGCTCCCTTCTAAGGAAGGCTGAATTAAACCAGTTCATCCTCAATTTCCAGACATTCGACTCCTTGCTTTTGTAGAGTGCCTGACCACTACTGCTGAGAGCTGGGGGCATGGTTGGTGTTTCTCCGGGGAACAGGTTTATCATCATGTTTCACCTTGATTTTCCACTTCCACAAAAGCCCCAATTTTTTACCTGTCTTCCTTCTCGGCCTCTGTGGCAAATGCGGCTCTTTACCTGGCAAATGCGAGCCAGCAGTTCCAGCGTGTAGCCAAGATGCTTCAGCAGCGACGTGTCACACCTGCCTGTGTCACAGCAGCCTGACACCAGCCTGTCTCCCCTCCTCCTTTTGTTGTTTTCTCTTTAATGATTGTCCACGTAAACAAATGCTGCTTTTATTCCCTGTTAGCAGTCAACTCTTACATCTGTTCTTTGGGCAGTGGGGATAGGAATGTTACCATCTTCATTAATTGGAGTTAATTGTACCTTAGGACACTGGAATTTCAAATTGGTTAAGAGACTTCAGGTGATGCTTAGATGCTTTTTACTTTGCAGTTGTCATTTTCAGCTGTGGCTTGTGGCTGAATGCAGGCCGCGGCGGTGACGTACCTTTAGTGCCGCACTGACTGTTGGCAGAGGTTGCCAGAGCAGGTGTCTGCTCTGGATGGTTTGGTGCTGCTCACCTCACAGAGCTGCCTCCAGCTGTGGCTTGGAAGGGGCGTCTTCCCAAAGCTCTGGTGCTGCTCTTCTCACCACCCAGGGCTGGTTCACCCGCATGGAAAAAAGTGCCCTCACTGGAAGAACTCGCTCCTGGTGACTTCCAGGGACCTTCATTTGTGAGGAGTCGTTCTAATGCTGAGCTGAACTCTCTGAGGGAGATGAGGCTGTGGCTGCTGTAGCTGTTGAAGTTTTGTTCTGCTTGTCAGAATCCTGCAAGAGGAATAACAGCCCTCCCCACTGTCCCCCTCAGCAGGGTGGGGAGAGCCTGCGGGGAGGTTCACTTCCCTTTGCCGTTGCTCTTCAACAGCAGGATTTTTAGCAAAATGTCTAAATATTTCAACTAGCACAGGAATCTGTGAGCTGCGCCAGACTCTACCTAAGCAGTCCCATGATGATTTTACTGAGGTGGGGGTCAAGCCTGAAGTCTTTACCAAGGAAAAAACTTCCAATTTAATTAATTGGATTTTCTGCCTCACTAAAACCTTGAAAATTGAGCCAAAAGGCAGATGAAACCATTAACACATTAGAAATACCTCTTGAGTCCTGAGAATGCGGTTTAAGGTACTAGAGTTTGAAAAACTGCATACTTTCAGAAGACACTAAAATCTTTGGTGGAATATGCTTTGGTGAATTTCAGCTGAGCCTGTGAGCGCTGAGCCGTACCCAACTATTTAGCCCTGCACCTTCTTGCATTTTTGCCCAAGCTTTTGGCAGATGTGAAACAAATCCCATCCAGCACAGAAGAAAACAAAGAAGAAAAATCAGAAATAGTGCCACCTCATGTCTGTGCTGCTCATTTAGTCAAAATAGCTGGTACGCTGCAGCAGTACCCGATATAAACAGACTCACCAAAGAAATGGTTTATCAGAGCGTATTTTTCATCACTAAATTGTAATCATTAAACAAAAAGAACCACCGTTAACATTTCTACTAACCTGAGTTTTCTCCCTTTTACGTGCTGTCAGACATCTCCATGCCTACCCGTAGTCTTCTCTTTCATGTAGTTTTCTCCTTCCCCTCTTTTCTGGCTTTCCTAACCTCCAGAAAAAGAAAAGGTAACCGTGGCTGCAGGTGGGTCCTGCCACTTCCCTGCAAGTACAAGAAAACAACAAGCAACGCTTACTTTGGGGCATTAATTTTCTGTCAGGAGCTCGCAGGCACCTGTAAACGCGTTTAGCAAAGCCAGTCCCACATTGTTCACAAGCACAAAATGGAAACGGTGCATTGTCACCATGAACACATCTAGAAAACGGCATCTGGTTCTGCCATTGGTTTTTTTCTACAGTGAGCAGGGGGGTTACCCAATACATTAAAATAATTAAACATTTATCTAAGGTAATAGAGAAATACTGACTAAAGTGTCAACGACTGCTTCAGGTGCTGCTGCAGTGGGAAAAAAAGCACCACGGGCTCTCACCTGGTGAAGAAAATAAGGTGTGAAGCATTGAGAAATTGGTTGTGCTACATTAAGAGATGGGGCCTGGTTTTTTTTTTTCCCCCCATCCCTGTTCAACGCCAAAAGGTGAAGGAGAAACTTGAAAGAAATTGTGGGATGTCTGGGGACGTTTGCTGGACAGTCACCTCCCTCCCCTCGACTATTCCCAGTGTTCAACAGCATTTTTAAGAGCGGTCTGTGAGAGGTGGTGCTTGGGGAGTAACAGTATTTCAGTGCCTGATGCTAAAGCAGCGAACTACTCTGCGATTTACAGTGCCCCGGGGAAGAAAAAGTTTCTCTTTAGACAGCGGAAAATTACACTTGGCTTAAAAAAGGAAAAAAAAAAAAAATAATCAAAACTCAGGCTCAAGTCAAGGCACATCACACCAAATTATTAGAAGAAAAAGGCTAAGCTTATTTTTTTAAACTGCACAGTCCCTATTTCCTCTGTGCCCACTGCAGTGGGTCCGTGCCCCGACCGCTACTTGTGTGAGGGATTCCGCAGGCGGTGGTGCTGCTTTTTGCCTTACCCCCTTCCTTTCTCAAAGGGCCTTCGGATCCAGAGCGTGGCTCCTGTGTGAAGCTGGGTTTGTATTAAAGATGATTGACCATTGTTTGGCTCACAGTGACTGACAAGTGAGAAACTGCCTGACTGTTTAAATTTTTTGTAATAAAATTTCTAATGTTAAAAAAGGAAAAAAGAAAAAAAAAAAAAAAAAGGGCTTAAAATAAAATTCACTGCCATTAAGCAGTGAAAAATCCTCCACATCAAACTCTCCTGGTATCTGGCTGTCGTAAATAGGATCGCACAGATTTTTATCACCATATGTGGTTCCTGGAAACTGAGCTCATTTGTTTCACTTCATCGTCTGTGCGGGCAGGTGCAGAAGACGCTCGCACCACAAATTCCTGTTAAATACGTTCTCAGACCCAAAACCTTGTGTGTCTCGGCTGGGAACGTGCAGCACGAATGGACTGCAAAAAAACAGGAGGGCAGGTAGGGCTGGGCTGAAAGCGGGATGCATGGAAAAATCACAGAACGGCAGTGAGCTGCTGGGAGGGAGAAGCCTGGCCCAGCCCCGTGGCTGCTCCACGCACGGAGCTGCGTCAGGAGCTGGTGTGGGATTTAACAGTGATACGGGAACCGCACGAGCTGCTTTTGAAACGCCAAACAGGCACAGCACAGGGTCAGCTGCTGAGAGACCCTTTTCTGGGAATGACCAAGACTACATTTTCCTGAAGCCAAGAGGTCAAACAACCAGTTATTCTGAATAGTTGTAGAAAGGGGAAGAAAGATGAGCCTGTCCCGTGGCACAGACACCTCCAGCGTGCTAGAGGGACAGAGCATGCACTTACAGTTAGGAGGAGCAGGTTGATTTCTTCCGTAACTGAGACTTCTGCTGTTCACACACCACGGCTCTTCCTGGGCTTCAGGCTTTCAAACCAGTGGAGCTTGTACTTAATTTGTGGTCATCCAGAAGCTGCAAAAGAACATAGAAAAAGCGAGTGAGAAGCCTTGATCCTTTTGTCTGTGGAACAGAGCCCTGTGCTGCTGATAGAGCACTCGGGTTGCAGCTGGGGAACTGCCCTCCCTTCCCCGTGCAGCCCACAGACGTCCCACGGCCTCACAGGTTTGGCAGCCACGGGAGAGGGAAGCAGCCTAAAGCAGACCAGCATTTTTTTATTTTGGAAATACGAATTGATTCCATCCCCAGCTGCCCCGTGGGTGCTGCTGAACTGCCCGGCCCCTCTCAAGGTGGGCCAACACCGGGAGACCGCCAGCAGCTGGATGGTGCTCTCCTTGTAGAGGACAGGGCTTGTTTCAACCCTCTGGGCTTTTTGAAGGTCTTTGTGGGCTTTCTGGCTGCTGGGTTTGAGACTCCGGCAGTCAGGCTGGACTCAGCTGGCACAGGGGCTTTGGCAGAGAAGGGCGAGATGCAGCCCACAGCTTTCCCAGGCAACAGAGGGGTTGCCCTGCCTTGGGACTGTGGCCTGAGGCACCTGCCCAGGATTTGGGGAGTGGCCTGTGCCCCCTCCCGTCAAGGAAGGCAAGGACTGTGGCTCACACCACCCTACCTGCGTATCCGGGGCTCTTCCAGCAGAGCAGCACCTACACCGTGGTCACAGGGGTTCATCACCGTGTGAGGAACGTGGCCTGGTACCAGGAACCGCAGCAGCTGCAGCTTAAACAAGGCAGGGAAGGCTCAGGGACAGGGAAAAAGGTCTGTGAATCCCTGCAGGGCAGGGTGAGATGAAGGCAAAGGAAAGGGGTCTGATGGTGTCAGCACCCATGGGTGGGGGAGGGCAGCACAAGGCTGACCTGAGCTGTCCAGGGACTCCTGGAGAGACTAGACCAGACCACAGACGTGAGCACAGCCCCCCCCTGCCCTGGCTCCATGTGGGAGAGGGTCTTTAACCACCCACCCATCCCCTTCCAGCTGCTGGACCTGCCTCTGTGAGGGGGACAGCATTTCATCATCGAGCTCTGTTTCTCCTTCCAATAATCAGTGGCTCATCTGGCTCCCAAAGCAGGCTCTGAACCAGACACAGATACCCACCAACCTTAACCACAAGCTGCCCTCTCCAATCTTCAGGCTGTGCTCAAACGTCGACCAGCACCTCATCGAGCCAAAACTGATAGAAGAAGAGCTCAGTCCCTCCATCCTCTGCCCCCACCGCACAGCGTGAGGGGAAGGCCCCTGGCACGACACACGACCCCGTGCTCTGAAAAAGAAATGCACAAGAGCCCGACCGGCCCCTGCACTTCCCTCCCAGCAGCCCAGCCCAGGATGCAGGAGTCAGCCTCTGCTGTGGTGGGGCTGACACATGGAACCAAGAGGGATTCCAGCTTCGTCCAGGACGGGGTTCACCAGGGAGACACAGGCAGAGGCACGCAGCTGCGCGGCTGGGGGGGACGGGTGTCTGCCCCACACGGCTCTGCCTCCTGTCTGACAGGAGGGCGCTGCCAACAGTCTGAGGGTGTCATCAGGAGTGAGTGACTCATCACAGCCCGAGGGCCGCTCTATATTTAAGCATTACAGAGTCAGAAATGAATGCATGGAGTCAGGAGCTGCTTGTCCTGAGGTCAAGACGAGGTTCAGAAACCAGCTGTCAGAGTTCACCATTGTGGCAAACAACATCTGTATCTCTAAAAAAGAGAAAAAATTGGCACAGGGAGGGGGGGATTTGCAACCACCGTGGGTCAAAGCAAGGTCAGACAAACCTGCAGGTACCCACTGCGCGCATCCACCATGGGAAGTCCTCCCTTCTGCAGCTCTTGAGACTCGAGCAGCAATTCCCTGAGATAACTCGGGGGCGGAGGGAGGGGTGGAAGTGTTGTGATGCGTTTGTTAGTTTTACTCAATCCTGCATTTTTCCTCATCTTTAGATCTTGAAGTTTGGGTGCAATGAACTATTTGCAGCTGGACTGAAAATGCCTCGGGAGACTGGTGTGGGGAGGGGTGGAAGGAAGCAGAAGGAGGGGGGAGCATGGCTCGCCCCCAGGACAGGGCAAAGGGGCTGCCAACTTTGGGGAAAGCTGTTGGGACTGCTTTTGTATTCACAAACTCTTGCTTTGGGACAAGTGAGGAACTGACAGGCAAGTTTCTGACTCCTTTTTTCCCCCCCCCCCAGGCTCTGCCCTTTTCCAGCTGCTCCCCTCCCGCCCTGCTCAGCTTTCCTAGCGAATTCCAATTGATTTTGCAAACAGCCTGTGCTCCACGCTCCGGCCAGAGCCAACCCCTCTCCAGGCCACATGTCCTGCCTGGTGCGGCAGGGACGGCTCATGCAACACTCACTGTGGTTTCCATCCCCTGCAGTCCCGACGGCAGTTTTTTCCCCTCTCTCTTCGCATTCAGCAGCGCCTGGTTCAGCCACCAGGGACTAAGAGATGACAAAGAAATTTTGTGTTCTGGAATTGCCTCCAGAGCAACCCTAAAAGGCTCCGCATAAAAAAAAAGCACATCACCAAGCACAGACACCCAGGGGCTCTACACAATGTTCCCAAGCTGTTTCTGAGCAGCTGTTGTGCTCCATTTCACATTAACTTCTGCCAGGCTGAGCGCAGTCAGCAGCAGGCACCAAGATGCACCAAGAAGTCAGAAGCACGCTCCAGCTCCACACCATTTCACAGGAAAGAGAATAACCACTCTGTTTGCTCCTCTTCCCCGCGTCTTCTCTGACTTACCCGTCTGAGAGACCAAGACTCGACTGTCGTCTCCCCTCCTTACCCCGCGTTGGGAGCGTGTAACGCGTGGCTGTAGGCAGAAAGGCGCAGGCAGGCGGGTTCTGCAGGGCTCCAGCCCTTCAAAAGTAACAACGCAGTTGCACTGAGTCTCCTGCAGAACAATAAAACGCCAGAATTTGCCCTTGTTTGTCATATAACTGAAAGACCCACTGCCCAGCTCCCCCCCACCTTCTGGAGGGTCTCTGTCTGTGCCCTGGCCACTTCCACACTCAAACAGTTGCTGAAGTTGGCTGTTGGGGTCCACAGAGATCACCAGATCTCTGATCTGGGGTCATCAGAGATTCGCGGAGATCATGCAGGCCCATGGCTCCTGGCAGGCCAGTCCCACCCCAGAGCCAGGACCTGCAGCTCCCCCACAAGCCCATTACCTGACTTGGGTTTCGGTGCCAGCCTTTCCCCGCTCTGGACCATCTATGCTACATGTTTAATTCAGCAACACCAGCCCTACACAAAAGCCGTAACCCCCAACATCAGCCTTCAGGAGTCCCATCAAAGGCAAATACTCATTTATGTCATCGATCCTGTAACTGAAGGGGACATGCCAAGGGATTGCCCTGAATGCAGCGTTTCTAAACCCAAACTACTCCCAGCTGCTAGATTAACCCCCTACTGGGCCCCACAGCACCCTGTGGCCAAAGCAGAGCAGGACATGGCATAGACCAGGACATGGTGCAGAGCAGGATGCGGCACTCCCTGCCGCCCTTCTCTGTCCTGGGCGCGCAGCCATGGAAAGCCACTTCACACGACAAGCGTGTCCGCCCTGCGGCCCCAAAGGTCTTGCCAGGAGCAGTTCCCCACAGCAGCCAGGCTGGGTGGTGTCTCATCCCACCCCGCTGCTTGCCCAGGAGGCCAAGGAAAAGGCTGAGGGGTGCTCCTCAGTCTGCCGCTGGACTATTGCTCCTGTTGCCCGAGCAGTGGAAACCGTGTACAAGCAGATGCTCTTCACCAGGCAGCGGGCAGGGGAAGGAGTGGGGCAGCCCACGCAGAGCCTCTGTGGGGCCTGCAGAGGGTCTCCTGTGCCACACACGACCTGAGCAGACAGACCCCGCTCAGCACCCCAGGGAGAGCGGTCCTTTTTGGGGAAGCTGAAGCTGCGGTGCGGCGGGGGCTGAGCCTGTTCCAGCGGGATTGTGCAAACCCAAGCCCCGCTGTTTCTCTGTGAGATGAGCTCGGTCCAAATCTCCCCGGTGCACTTTGCACCCTGATCGCAGTGACCTCATGCCGGCTCCCTCCGCAGTGTTTAAAGTCCAGGGGAGAAGGGGTGCTCACCTGCCTCCCACGCACAGCAGCTCGCTCCCACTCCTCCCTGCCTGGACGAGGGCTGCCGGGCCTGGAGCTGGACCGCAGCATGCGGCTGCTTTTTGAGGCAGTGGTTCTGTGCCTGACCCTGGGCTTAGGACAGTGCGCCGAGGAAACAACACAGGAGAGCACCGCTGCCCAGGCAGAGTCATTCTATTCAGACTGGGGCATCGGGACCATCCGGGACGGCTTCGAAACAGTTAACAGCTACTTTGACTCCTTCTTGGAACTGCTAGGGGGTAAAAATGGCGTTTGTCAGTACAGATGTCGATACGGTAAGCGACCCTCCCGCTGGCTCTTCTCTCTTTGCCCTTCCTCCTCCTTCCTGCTCCTGTGGAAACCCACAGCACTGTCCTTCCCCAGGACCTCAACCGGCTCCTAGCCATGACCCGAACCCTGCACTGCTCGGCTCAGAAAAGTCACTGCAGAGAGTCCAAACATCTCTGCTAGTGCCAGCACAGGGACACCCAACCCTCATCTTGCCCTCTCACCAAGAACAGCCTGTTCTAAAAGCCACTGTGCTCTGTGCAAGGGGACAAGAGGAGAGGACACAGGTTCACAGGAAGGGCGGACAGATAACCAGGCTGCCCAGCTGCGTGGACCGCTGGAGAGATGGACCAGGGCTGGCAGCGAGGCCCTGGAGGGGAGGCTGAGCAGCTCCCGCAGACCTGACTCAGAAGGGTTGGTAGCGTCGCCACCGGCCCTAATCTCAGCAACCTTGGAGTGCCATTATTCAGCAGTTGCGAGTTGGCTAATAACACAGGCTGGAGGAGGGGAGATAACAGGAAGGTAAAGGAGAGCTGCTGTCACCACAGAGGAACCTTTAGTACCCAAGTCAGAACAAGGCAGTTGCTGCTCGCCTTGGACTTTAGAGTGATTTACCAAAAAAGTATGGTTTGTCCTGGGGACAGTACAGAGGAGGTGACATCTCAGGGACAGCAGGGCAGGGACGGGGTGCACAGAGGTGCAGTGGGGCTGGCCCCTAGGGTGCAGGTCTGTGGGGTTCTGGGCAGGGGGAGGGACACGCAGCACCAGCCATCATCAGGGTACTGATGCTGAAACAACCTGCTTGGGAACAGCAAAGAGGTTTCCTACAGACTTGTGTCCTCCCCAGCCTCCTACAACTGTCCCCACAGCAATAACTGTCCTCTGTCACCTCAGCTTGCCCATCCACAACTGCCCACCAGCTTTTTTTCCCCGATCTTCATCCCACATCCCTAGTAACCACCTGGGCAAGATGCTCGCAAGCACAGAGGAGATTTCAACCCCTCTCCTTCCCTGAACATTGTTTTTCATAGTCACAGACTCCCTGCTTTGGAGAGATCCCACCGGCTCTGTTTCAGTCTGTGGGCATCCCGTTTCTTCCAGAATGCGCCTCTCCAGCCCCCACAGGTTGTCTGTAATGACCCCCCACAGATGCAGCCAGAAGGAATCACCTCCCATCCCTCCCAGGCCATCAGCAAAGGTGCCAGGACAAACAGATGCTGCAGGACTGGGACCCGAGAACTCTGTCAGCTCGAGAGGGCAGATGTGCCGCCCTTAGCCAAAGTGGGAGAGTTTAAAATCAGCTTTAGAGTTGTTTGGGGGTTTTGTTTGGGTTGTTTTAAATAGTGTGCATACGTCTGTCCTCCTGGTCCTGCCATCTCTGCTCCCTGGGCCCCACGCTGGCAGCAAGGAGGGCGCAGCAAGCCAGGCACCTCAGTCCCCCAAACCTGCAGGGAGCCAGGCATCTTGGTGCATCACCTCCAGCCCCACAGTGGCCCTGGACCCTCAGCCCTGGGCCCCACGGCACACCCCAGCCAGTGCTGCCTCTCTGCAGCCGCTCAGGAGAGACACAACTGCTCTGTGGGGCCCACTGGTGGATGCAGTGTCTGGAGGAGGAGATCCCCATGCACACCACAGCACTGCCCCAGCACACAGGGGTGGGCCATTTGCCCATCAGGCAGCCTGTCCCCAGGGCCACACTGTGGCAGCCCCACACTGTGTCTGACACCCTTGCTTTAGGTCCATCCATACCATGCTCCACATTCAGCGCAGAAAGGGACTTGCCCTTCTTAACACAGGGGTTAAAAACCCTCAATGCGGGGATAACATGGCTGCTGGTACTGCAGTGTGCCTAAGGCAAGGTTTGGGAAGGCTGATATTCACAGCCTGTTTCAGGGAGTTTCAGGACTCACCAAGTCTGGAGAAGACTCTTGGGCACATCCTGAAGCTGGGGCTGTCCCTGTTCCTGCCACCCTGGCCCTGTGCTCTTGGGAAGAGGGAAGAGCGTTTCCACAGAGCGGCGTAAATTCCTGCCTGCTCCCTGAGAGCACCCTGCTTCTCCATCTTACTGGAGAGATGCTTCACCTAGAAAGGAAAACAAACAAGCACATTCTTAGCCCTGTCCTCGTCCCCTGCTGAACAGCTCATTAATCACTGGCTGAAGGAGGAAACTATTAAATGCTGCCCATGCGCCTCCAAGAGTCTTGCTGATCCTTGCGGGACCATTTGTCTGTGCTGGTCTCCAGCACTGATATTGCAAATTGCAAGTGGACAGGATGCAGGAACCATCCTAAACCAATGAAACCAGGTGTCTGTGCCCAGAAGAATGAACACAAACCATCTTTACTATCTTGCTTCTGAATCAGGGCCTGTCTGCTTTTTTCCCAGGCATGAAGCAAATATTACACCTTCTACTTTCTTCCATTTTAGCTAAGAGACACCGATAATAGCTTATTTCACCACAATAAAGGTCAGGACTCACCTGTGACTGCCACATCCATCTTCATCAGAGCACAAAGTTCTGGCTGTAAGACTCTCCTCCTGATTTTTCATCAGCTAGCGAGGTCTGAAAACAAACAACTTGATGGATTAGTCCCTTAAAGTTGGACATTTGGGCTATACTAGCATTTGCTGGTAAATATATCCTCCTCCTTACAAAATCCCTCTGGCATCTCACAGGGAAAACAACCTGAACTGGGAGTAAATTCCTTGGCAGTTTCCTTCAGCTGCCTGGCCAAGCAGGACTTCAATGTTTTGCCCACCAGGGAAAATGTTTTGTCCCGAGGGGCCTAAGATGAGGAGGCACACCCAGGTTTGCACATCCTTCAAAGTCAGGTTCTCCAACACAGCGCTAAGAAGGCTGTGGTGAGTATGGGACACATTTACCCAAAACTCGCTTGCCTGGGGCAGAGAAATAACAATGGGCCACTCAGAACAGCAGGAGCCCCAAGACCATCTATTCACCCAGAAATACATTAATTTCCCCCTGTCAGCATACCAGTACTGCAGTGTCTGAGACCTCCTGCGTCGCCAGCAGCAGCTCTAGCCAACTGGCTGTTTTCCAGTCTCTTGGCATAGCTGTAAGAGCTTGGAGAGATTAAAATGCACCAGGGAATCTGGCTTCCCATTAGAAACACAACTTCAGTTCTCCTCTAAGGCCATGCCAACAAGGCAGTGCCTTGAAATATATCTTCTTCCAAACAACAGGCTTCCTCAGGCTGTGCTTCTAACACCAGTGTGGCTCTTCAGCGTGCTGCTGGGCAGGTCCCACTCTGCTTGATGGCTGTCCCCTGGTGTCTCTCCCCACCTGTCCTGCAGCAGACACATCACAAAAGTGAAACACAGTTGGCAAAACAACCAGTGTGACCCACCAGGTCCCATCTCCATCATAGACGAGCCTATAAGGAATAAGGATGGGCAAGCAACAAATGACTACAAGAGCTGATGCTCTTGTAGTCTCAGGAATACCTGTTATTTTTGCTTTGTCTTCCTGCTACCTAGGAAACAAGATGTGGGAGAGAGGTTAACTGTGGTGTCTTGGACTTTTTCTGGCACTTTACAAATGATTAAGCTTTGTTTTTCAGAGAGGAAGGGGGAAGGTTTTCTACAAGGGCTCCTCTTGAAAGCTCATCTCGTTCAATGTGTTCTCGATCACCACAATTCTCAAGTGAGAATGTTTTTTTTCCTCAGGACAACTTTCTAAAATCTTAGAATAGCTGTAACTTCAGCTTAATGGAAGCTGTTCTCTGGAAGCTCAAGTTATCCCCATATCCCCAGAGAGTCTCACTCCTGCTCTGACTTGCCGCCTTCTCCTATTAATTGACAATATGCTGCAGGAACACAGCTGATGGCCAGTATTACAAGCAAGTCATTAAAATTTGACCCCATCCTGGAAAATCCACCTTGGATTTTGAGTGTTCTTCTGCCTCTCACCTCAGTTCAGGAACATTTGACTCCTGTGTCCCAATTCTCATCCCCTTCCTAAAGACCAAGTAGGCTGTTAATTGTTCCTGGATGCAGCCCTCCTCTCGTTATATTGCTTGAGAGCCTTGGGTTATAGTTTCAGCCCATTATATAGACATTATATATATATATAATATATATATATATATCCTCTCTATGGCATAACCACCAAAATAGCGTAACATGCAATGTGTCATGAACTCAGAAATCACCTCACATCAGCACACCACAACAGACTTCTTCAGTTGTGTTTTGGTGCAAAGATAATCCTATAATGATGGCGTGCTACAACCAACTGATTTGTGCTCTGTGTCTGCTGTTAACTCGGCTCTACCTGCTCCAAATAACAATGCTTTCTGCACTAGAAAATTACAACCCGGAGCACAAAGCAGATCTCGCCTATTCAAAAGGGGCCAAAAAGGTAGAAACACAGTAGTAGCTGCTGTATTGAGAAATACCTTCCCACGCAAATGCCCTCACCTGGTGGTAATGTCAACTAGAGAGCTTTATCTTGGCTTGCAGAGAGCTAAATCCTCGGTGCACACTGCCTTTCTCTGAGGCAGGAGAAAACTGGCTATTGGCATCGCACAGCTGGACAGGATTTCAGTTTGTTTGTTTGTTTGTTACAAATCTGTTGTTTAAACAAAACCTCTGTGGCAATTTTTAATTACAAGGTGCTGGGAACATCAGAGCTTTTGAGGTACTTGGCTGTGAGGTCTCCTCAAGAACACAGTAGTTTTACGGCTGTATTAACCACTGGCACTTTAGGTACCTTGACAGAAAAAAGGAGAAAAGTGTCTTAAATGATTATCGGTGCTGACAGTAAGAAAGCAGTGGAAATCGAGTTTAAAAGAACCCAACCCTGCCTAAAGGACTAAACTAGATCTATATAAAATCTCTAATGGTGCTCAGGGAAGCAGAAAACTAAGCCTAGAGGTGATGGACTTCCAGAAGGCACAGCTCACACGTGTTTTTGTTGGAGCATTCACACAGCTTACAAAGCTTTCCCAGAACAGGGTTCAAATGTCTTAAGACTTCACTCTGCATTTGAGATCTCCCTTTGGACAGACCCAGCCGGGATAGAAATGGAACAAGCACTGAACACAAATCAAGGGACAGTACAGAGAAAGCTCACCCCACGAGGGGTGGTCTCCACAACTTCTCCATGGGACATTCCTCTCCTGCTCCTTGCACAGCTGAGTCAAGGCCCACAAGCAGCCTGGCAACTCATCCTCCCCAAACCAGAGGTCTTAGGTTAGATGGAGGTGGGGGTTGAGACAGGGACGGCAGGAAGAGGATGAGACAGGGCAGGGAATAGACCAATTTTCTTTTCCACATAGAGAGTTTCCAGAGTTTCCACCCCAACCCTGGGCACCCAGAACCCTCTGTCAGCCCTACACGAAGGCACAGCACTGTTAGCTGCCTGTCTCCTGGACTCTTTCTACGTCAGGCAAATAATTACTCACAGAGGAAATTCTTGCTCCTCCGTGCATATTAAGAAGCATACTAAGGGAGGGCAGAGAAAAAGGGACAGAAACTACTTGTGAAATGTGACACATGCAGAAAATGGACAAAGATGACCTTGTGACCTGAGCAAGATCAGACATGTGAGGTCTAGCAGAATTTTGCAGAGATCCATAGCTCAGCAACACTCTGGGAGTGAACTGAGGATGGGAAGAAATCCTCTTGCTAAGCTAGTAGTTTAGCTGGTAGATTCTTGGAGGAGTTAAAAACACAGCTGGGTGATCCCGGCTGTGCAGAGCTCTCAGGAAGCATGTGAAGAAGCTCCTAGGAGATCTGAGAGGTCTGAGGCACCAGCTCTAGCATGGAGTGCTGGCCAGCTGCAAAACCTCACACTGGGAAGAGGGACTTGCCCATTTGTAAGAGCTGGAGAGAGTCCCAGACCTAGGGACTGGACTCAGCCCAGTTTAAACATTTGAGAAGCGCTGAGGACCCAGTTCATACACAACATAGTGCTCCAGTGGCCATGTCAGAGGAGGCATGAGCTAAGTCAGGCTCTACAGTCGCAACAGAACTGAGCTGAGGGCAGGGCTGGTGTCTCAGCCAGCTCTAGTACCTATTCTTCACTCCCTGCATCTCCCACAGAAGAATGAAGCGTTTGGGGATGCAGACCAGGGGGGGAGATGCCTGACACTCCTTGATTTTTGCTTGTACTCTTGGGAAGATCACCTTTCCTAACATTTTTCTTTTTTTTTTTCTCAGGGAAAGCTCCAATGCCACGACCTCACTACAAACCCCAAGAACCAAACGGCTGTAGCTCCTATTTTCTGGGGCTCAAGGTACCCGAAAGTGTATGTACTGTCACACCCATGATCCCCAAATGATGCCATTCTCTGATCACAATAACAAGCTGATGATACGGAGAGGGGGGCTTAGCTGTGCTATGCACTGTGTAATGGCTTCTCCTCCCACCTGAAGCCAGAGCTCTGGAAAAAGGAGGAAATATCACTTATGTGACATTAGGGGACAAGTTATTTGCCTGGGACTGCCGAAAGACACGGCTGCCTGCCAACATGTCAGTCTGAGCACTGCCTAACTTACTGTCAGTCACAGAGGCATGAAGATCTCAACTGCTGGCAGCAGTGAAACAGGAATCAAGTAGACAGCAGTTTCTTTTATGAAGGACTGGGCTGTTCCTCTGGTTGTCTCAGTAGGTACCAAGAGAGAAAGCTTCCTGGGGAAGTTAGCTCTAGAAGAAGAAAAGGGGGTACCATTTTGAGAAACCTATTTCTATTAAGGCCCCGATCAATCCTATGCACTCGTGATAGGAAAGGGAAGATCTTTGGTGCTGGGCAGCTCAGTAACACAGCAGGATGTGCAAACAGCAATATCTGAATGCGTTCTCCACACCTGGCCCCCTATCCCTTCCCATGCTTTTTGCATAATAAACCCACAAACTTTAATGTTGCACCCACTTGTTATTTTAAAGGCAATTAATGAAATCCCATTGTACTCACCAGGAAAAGCACTCCCAGGAGGCTTTAAGAGCAGGAGTTACTATTTAGCTCATTCATTACTGCTGCCCATGCAGTTTGCAGCAATTAGGCAGCTTGCTCTGATAACAGCCTGTTTTTCATGTTAGATTAGCTTCCTGAACTACATTCCATGACAAACCTTCTGGGCATTTCTGAGGTACCTCCTCCTTACACAGGCAGTCATAAGTGTTGAGCGCAACAAAACCAAACCTTGCCTCCTAAATATTACATGAGGAAGGCCAAAAAGAGAAAGAATTTGTGAAAAGCTAATGAGTCTAGTCTCTCAAGGAGATTGCCCCATCAGCCCCATGGTTATTAGCTGCTTACCTCCAAGCAAGCAGAACTCACAGGAGCAAGTTGTATTTGTCCTTAGCCTTACAAGTGCATCTTGAAGAAATAAAGCATTAATAATAACAGTTAGAGCAGATTTATTAGGCCAAGAATCAAGACTTGTCAGGTTGTGGGAAAACAAGGAAAGACAAAAAGGGCTTCTGCCACTGCTAGCAAGGACAGGAAGCTCTCCATTGAGCTCTGATGAATAAGAAATAGCAAATCGTCACGGAGGGGCTGTTCCCCACCTCTCTATCAGAAGTTAATCCCCCATGATGGACAGAGTGAAGAGAATGTGGTCTATTCTGCATTGGACCTGCATTACTGTTGCCACTTTCTTTGCATGGTGAGGGAGAAGCATGTTTTCCTTTCTGTTGCCCCAGCTATCGGCAGTAGCTTCTAGAAAAGAAACCAGGTGGGCTCTGCAAAACCTCACCCAGTTGCAGCTGTTTGAGTCTGAGGCCAGCATGCAGTCAAGGGCCACTTCTTTCCTTTCTTTCTCCAGCTAGATTTGGGCATCCCTGCCATGACCAAGTGCTGTAACCAGCTAGACGTTTGTTATGACACCTGCGGGGCCAACAAATACCGCTGCGATGCCAAGTTCCGCTGGTGCCTCCACTCCATCTGCTCCGACCTCAAGCGCAGTCTTGGGTTCGTCTCCAAGGTGGAAGGTAAGCTCCCTGGCCTGCAGCCCCTGTGGAGGGACCAAGCAACAGCGGGGAGGGGGGACTGTGGGCAGCAAGTCCTTTCCTTGCCAAAAGAAACACACATCTGCAGTAGGGAGCAGCACATCTGCCCTGTGCTTGTCACAGATGGGTCAGAACACGGTTCTGAGATCTGCACACAAACTTCTCTCTCAAGACTAGACACCTAAAACTATTTACATTTGGAAAACATTATAAAACACATGTGGAAAGAAAGAAAAAAAAATATCCCACAACAACAAAAAATTCCCTTAGAAGCAATTCCTTCAATCCTTGGGATACCTGCCTGAAGAGTTCAAACACCATCATGGGATATCAAAAAGTCTTCCAGAGCCAGTAAGTCACACACTGAAACCTGTACGTGGCCAAGGGCCAGCAAACTGGAAGAGTCAAGGATAGGGACTCTCTGGGATCTGGTTCACAGATAAGTGGTGACAACGGCACCAGGGACACACCTCAGTGTAGGCGGTGGCTCAGCCACTGCAGGGAATATCTGGATTGCTCAGAAGCCCTCGTGCTACCAAAGCTCTAGTGACATGTCAGCAGCTCAAAAGCCACCCTAGTTTTGCTTTATTTTAAGAGCCTCAATCTGCAAGTTTAAGAAGAGCTTTTTGGTAAAGGCTGCATATAACCTCTGTGAAGGTTATACCTGTGGTAGCCCAAGCCTGCCTCTTGACCCTCTGTGCCAACAGCAAGCACCTCTGCACTGCATGAAGAGGGGAAACCACCTACACTACAACTCCCAGAGGTCAGCAATGGCAGGAAAGCCTCCCCCAGGCCGTTTCCAAGTGCCCACCCATCCTCTGTCAGGCAGGCATCTTCTCTTCAGAGGGGCTGTGTGGCCGTTATTTACTGGAGATCAGGTCTGAAAAATTGGCAGAGCCCTTGAGAGCAGCCCATTGGCAAAGCCAAGCAGAAGGAATGGTGTTGCTGAGTTTCTCCCAGCTAACCACAGTGGGCCCCTCTGGGTTCATCCCCACAGCTGATGTCCTGCTGCAAGGTATAGTTAAATACACTTTTGTTTTCCAAAGGCGCAGCCTGATTAGGACACAAGGGCAAGTCTGCATGACACCAGCACTAGTGCAGATAGCTTCCTACCTACCCAGTCACAGATAAATGTTTAGAGTGTTCAGGCCAGCAAGAGAAAACAAATATCTGGACTGAGATATAAGCGCTACGGGCCAAGTACAGCCAAACTGTCATGGTCATCCTTATCTACAGGCTCTCGTACAGCCAACCTCTTCCTATCTCTTCAGATCTTCCCCTACCAATTTTTCAGACCCCTCCTTTTTCCTTGCTGCCAGCAGCAGTGAAGCTAACAGATGGGCCCTAAGGAGTTAAGGTGGAGCAGCGCCCACACTTCTCGGCTGAGCCAAGCCACCCCTGCAAGCAGGACTAGATTCCTCAGGCATCTCTGACTTGGTTGCTGAAGGAGGCACAAGCTTTGCTAACACAATGAACCTCTGAGCCATCCTCTCCTCCCCTCCTTCTGCCTTCTCTTGCCTTGTGCTCTGTACCTGCCACTCCCTGTCCTCAGGGCTGCTCTGGGCAGCTCCTCTCCTCCACCACCATCCCAGCTCTTATCTGGGATCCTTTCCACTGAGTCACCGGGAGTTCAGAGAAAGCAGGCAGGGGATGAGGAGCTGCCCTCACTTCACGTGGGCACAAACATCCCAGCTGCAACAGTGCCAGTTAACCAAAGGCTTGGTTTTCTCCGCTGACTCACTGCAGGCTCTCCAGCGCCTGCCAACTGAGCAGACTCCTCAAGCACCAGGAGGTGATCACAGAGCCTGAGATGGGAGGAAACAGTCTCAAAGGCAGGGCCTTCCAAAATCTATTATATATACAGCAATCAATGTTAGTGCCAGAGAGTAAACCCTACGAGACCTGGTATTAGCCTATTTATTTATTCACAAGCAGCTTTGGGCTTGTTCTTTGGGAAGAGAAAGGGCTAGTAGTAAGGCAGACGGTATCAACAGCTTTGCCGTTGCATCCGCAGCAGGAATGTTCATGCTGGCTGGCAGCCCACATGGTAACTCCCAAAAAGCAGAAAAGGTTGGTCAGCAGCAGCTATAGGCAACCGAGGGGAGAGTGAGCCAGGAAAGACACCTCGAGTACTGTGTCCAGTCTGGGGCCCCTTCCCACAAAACAAAAGACATTGAGGGACTGGAGCAGGTCCAGAGAAGGCCAACAGAGCTGGTGAGGGGTCTGGAGAATAAGCCTTATGAGGAGAGGGTGAGGGAGCTGGGGGTGTTCAGCCTGGAGGAGGCTGAGGGGAGACCTTCTGGCTCTCTCCAACTCCCTGAAAAGAGGGTGTAGCTGGGGGGGTCGGTCTCTTCTCTCAAGTCACAGGTGGTGGGACAAGAGGAGATGGCCTCCAGTTGCACCAGGGGAGGTTCAGGTTGGAGATCAGGAACAATTTTGTCAGGGAAAGGGTTCTTAAGCCTTGGAATGGGCTGCCCAGGGAAGGGGTTAAGGCCCCATCCCTGGAGGGATTTCGAAGCTGGGTTGACATAGTGCTTAGAGACATGGGGTAGTGATGGTTTTCATCAGAGTGAGGTGGATGGTTGAACTTGGCTGGAAGGTCCCTTCCAACCTAGACAATTGTATGATTCTATGACAGTACTCTGGAGGTCTTCTGGGAAATTCTGCTAGATAAACAGTGCTATTTGCAGTTCCCCAAATGATCCATCAAAGATAAAAGCCCAAGAGAGACAAAAAAAGAAGGAGGCTGGGGGGGAGAGAAGTTGGTGCCAGATTGGTGCCACCTTAGGGAGAGAAGAGCCCTCACTCCAGCAGAATGTCTGGAATGTCTAGATTTACAAAAAAAAGCAATAGCAAGAAAAAAAAAGAACAGCCCACACTTCTAACTACAAATGCAGGGCTTAGGCTAGGATGCTTTCACCCAGGCCCCAGACGTCCCGAAGTACTTGCCTGACATTTTCCTTCTCCACAGCTTGTGAATCTGTCGCAGACACAGTCTTCAACGCCGTCTGGACCCTGGGCTGCCGGCCCTTCATGAACAGCCAAAGGAGCGCCTGCATTTGCAATGAGGAAGAACGAGATGAATTGTGAGGAAGAGCAGATGCCCGGTCTCCACGAGCCTGCTGCCAAGCATCCCCCCTCAGATACGGCACTTCAGCACGGTGATTTCTACCAGCCTTCTGGTCGAGCATGGGATGGGGCAACCTGGGCCAAGCAATACACATCGACTGCAGCTTTTGGGCAAAGGGTGGTGAAAGGGGAGACAGGGCAGGGCAGCGATGCCTGCTGTCCGCCACAGATGCAGTTCAACAGCCCTACCCCTTTCCAAGTCTATCAGTCTGAATGATCCGGTGCCAATTTTTTCTACAGACTGCTCAGGAGATGCAGGATGAAGTACTGGTTACAGACAAGGGGCTTTATTTGTTTGCCTTAGACACAAGTATATTAGCTCCCCCTGCCCCTTAATGCTCTAATTTTAAAGTGCAACCCCTGCAAATCCCAGACTATGGACAATATTTACATTTTTCCACCACTGGTGACAGACTGAGAGGAAAGGCACTTTCCTTTCTTTATGTTGCTCCCCCCCATCCCTGACATTTTCCATCCTATCATTACACACCCTGATAACACTGCTTATTTGAAGACTTGGTGGATCCTAAAGCTATTTAAAACATCCAGGGATTTGGTAAGCACGAGAAGGACTTAAAGTGTTTGTGATACAGGGACAATTCATGTTTGGAGAGACGGGGACTCAAAGCCCATCACGTCTGAGATGTGAAATCACAGCACTCTCCTACAGTCTCAGGAGAGGAAGCTGTTTTTCTTTTGCAGTGTCATCCAGATCTGTTTAATTATTTTCCTCCTAGATCATTTAACAAAGCTTTTCCCTTAGGATCCTTTTTTACACAAAATGGCTGGGTATCCACCTCCATCTTTGGAACGAGGGAAAGGGGAGGCTCCCAGTCGCCTCAGATGAGATCCTCCCAATTCTGGAGGCTGATCTGTCAGGTGGCAGGGCTTACACGCTGCCTCTGCGGGACAGACGGTGCCAGCTGAGGAGCGACCAGCAGCCTCAGACAGCATTCTTTCTAAAACGTGGTTAATACTTCCATCTGCTATCTGGCGCTTTTATGGCCTGCAAAATTAGAATTTAAAGAGGTATATGGAATTTCATCTGCATATAACATTTGCAGACAGCTTTCTTCTATGTTTCTTGTTGAAAGGAAGTTACTATCGGGTACACGTGCCGTGTCACATAAATACTTCAGTGACTCCTGCAAACATATTTACGGTTATGTTATCCCATCTGCCACAGGAAAGTTAAGACTACAGAAGAGTGCTTTCACAAGAACGGAAAGAGTCTGCCTTAGTTACTTTTCTTTTAGTTTAAACACATGCACAGAGCTATAAATCGTTTAAGTCCCATATTCCTGTTCTTGCCAGTCATCTTTGCTTTACAGCAAAGAACAATGAGACATTCATCTGGCCCCAAAGAGATCGAAACAAAAGCCCACGGGTGTGAAGACCACGAAAACAGAAGTCACCACACGAGGTGTACTGGGGTGTTTTCCATTAAGAAGGACCCTAATTGACACTGATTAGATGCAATGATGTCCTTTCCTAGCCATGTTAATGTCACTGGAGAGCGAATGCCGTGCTGCCAAGGTTCACCGCAGTGTGTGTCTCTCAGAGGAGGAGGCTGGACAGACAATCTGATTATCCAGAAAAGGGCTAGGGATGGAAAAGAGACATTCCTCGTTCCAGACACTTCCCAAACTTTGTATTTCATTGGTGAAATGGTGCCTGTTGCCATTTTTAAATGCGAGCGTACTTTTATGATTAAATAACAAAATAAAAAAAAAATTAAAAAAATCTATCTTGTCTATGCTCAATAGCTGACTGGCTGGCAATGTCTTAAAGCATTTTATAGTTCAAGCGATATCAGATTAAAGCCAGGCCAAGTAACTGATGACAGATGATGATATACACTGGAGAAATGGAAGGGTTCTGAACAAAATCTCTCTATCCACACACTGACGCTTTGGAGACACCACTACCATAAATCATAATTTCTTCACGCTTTCAGATCATCGCAAAACACTAGACTGCTGCCCGCAGCACAGCTACTGAATAAATGCATTTTTTCACTAGCAAGTTAAGATGTGGTAATCTGAAAAATCCCATGGGCAGCTCTGTAAAGAAACTTTTGAAACCTTCAAGTCGTGACAGCGACTCAAGAAAATCACCAGATAATCCTGTGTAGGAGAAAACTACATGAACTACAGCAAAACTTCTGCAATCAAACTAAAAATCGCTTCCCCTCTGCACTGCTCCTGTGACTCAGTGGTGGAAAGTCACTGAAGCAGCTGATGGTAGCACTCTTCAGGTCAATGCACAAACCCTGGGTCATCTTCATCTCCATCTCCACTCTGCTCTGAGCAAGAAGAAGACACTCTGCTCACCTGATGGCTTCCTCTTGACTTTGTCTACTGGCAGCTCTTATTGATGGTTCAACCCATTGGGCAATCATGCCCTCTCCTAGTAATGGTTCCTCAAACAGTAATCTCTGTTTCTGGTGAGGACACAAAAACAGAGCATAGGACGGCAGGTAATAAGTGTTTACTCCCAGGCACCCAACGTTCAGACTTTCACATCACATGCTAAGAGAGAATGAGGTGGCAGCAGCCAGAACACTGACAGCAGACACTGAGCAGCACTCATGCAGCTTGGACTTTGCACTGCAGTTGGGAGCACTGGTCGGGCACGGTGACTTCTCACACACGCGCCGTCCCACTCCAATGTGGCAGATAAAATTAAACAGACAAGCAACCCCCTTGGCTCTCAGATGAGTTTGGCCTTTGATTTCATGTCCAGGCTGTAATGCTGACAAAGACGACAGATGGAAGCAGGAGGTAAACCAGGGAGAGCTAAAAGACTTTGAAAAACGGTTTAGTTTGTGGCTAGGAGACATCCTCTCTGCACCAGAGGAGGGGTGGTCACAGGGCAGTGGCAGACAGCAGACCTGCTTGCAGAGCAAACTGAACACGCTTCCATTCACATGGCCACACAAAACCAGTGTTTCCTTCTCGTTACTCTTAGAGATTATTTAACTAAAAAGCTCCAGAATGCAAAGTCTGCTTCATACAAATTTGTCAGGAAGAACCAAATAATGTGCACAATAACTGAAATAAGCCAGGAAATGAACCTATCTGTCCACCACTCCCCCACGTCCCTTTCACACGAACAAAAAAACACCAGTTGCCTTTCCAGAAGGCACCAACTAATTGATTTCCTTTCCCACTCTTGTTTTATCAAAACAAGTATATTTAGCAGGGGCTGCCTGAACAAAGATGTGACAATGGGCAATTGCCCGTGTGGTCCTTACACAGGCATGAATCAGCAGAGGCTGGAGACATACAGCAATCAAGAAGGAGAATTTATCATTTCTTTTTCTTTCCCATATGGTTAGATAACACATGAAAATTGACTTTCCATTTATACCTACTTATCATCATAGAAACATTGTCATTTATTCTAAAGTACACACGCGCACACAGATATTCCCCAAATTGGAAAAGCAGCCATGAAGTGATTTAGAAAAATCATGAAACTCCTAACCCATCAAATGCCCATTCCTCACTAAAATCTCAGTCACCAGAAGAAATAAATCTGCAAAATGGAATATTGCTGAGGTGATTTGTGACTCCTTCCCTCAATAGTCCCTTCAAGCCAACCACCCATCCATTTGAGAGCAGCAACAAATTTTGGCTTTGGCAGCAATTTGGCTGTTTCCAATTGAAGTAGGAAATGGGTAATGCGGTCTATGGGGACTTCCCACGCACCTCCCAACGCACAGGACAGAGCTGCACACTGTGAAACTTCTTGCAGAAAACCTCAGCAACACACTGTGGTGCCGACAGCCCGTGGTGGAGCCAGAATCTTCTCTCTCAAAACAGCCTTGCCTCTCCTCCTTTGTCCTTCACTGTCCTCTGTGCTTCCTTTCCTTTCACCCCACATTTCCAATCCTTCATCATACAGCACTTCTGCTCCTGAATGAAGCCCAGAGGAGCCCACACTGATCATCTGTTATATTTTCTTTGGAAGGAGTTTGATGGCCCAAAGGGATTCCCTGACAAGCACGATGCCGCTACCATCACCAGTAATTGTGTCTCCAGCCAGCTCTCGGCCACCAGGAGACTATGAATGCACAGACACTCAAACGGGGCTGCCATGTCTCCTGTCACCAAGCACACTGGGGACAACCCTGCCCCAAGAACTATCCGCGTTACAAGTGATTGCTATAAATACTTAATGTGCATTAGTCTAATCCTTTTGTCAGAGCTGCAGCCTCTTACACCAGGGTAATGCATTTCAACTTTCAGACAAAGATTTGGTAGCAGCAGGCCTGGGGCGTGTGTTTATAGGTGTTTAATGGTCTTTTTCTTACAATCAAGGTGCTATAGCACTTATGAAAGGCACCACATTTTTGGTGGAAGGATAAGAGGGAGAAGAAATACGATACACTAAATGCAAGAGGAAACATTGTTAAACTGCATGCTATTATTTAAAGACAAAAAAATCAAGTTTTATTAAATACCTTTTACTATTTAAAAATACCATTTAAATGCGTCTGTGATAAATCTGAGCTTTAGCTGCCCGTAATGACAACTGTTCTATAGCTCCAAGGAACTTAGGGGTTATGAGACGTATATTTTTATACATGTCTTTATTAATGTTTGTTCAAAATCTCAGCACATCCAAAAGCTTCAGGATCACTCAGAGAACTGCAGAGCAAACACATTCAGCTATGATACTATTTGTATTTCCTGATGAAAGAAGGGCTTGAATAACATTTGTTCAGTCGAGGACAAAGAGTCCAGGCCTGCAAAGGAATAGGGTCCCTTCAATTGAAGGTTTGTTGGGAAGAAACACAGGTGAAAATCAAACTGTTCTGCAGTCCAGGTTGCCCTCACAGGCTGCCTCGTGTGCCACAAATAGTCATCACACATCTAGGGAAACAAGTCCTGAGGTTCAGGTGAGGCTTTACCAAATACCTCTTGTTTCTCAAACAACCATGGAAGAAGGCATTGAGAAGGAAGGCTGGTCTCAGGCAGAGATGGTGTTCCAGTAGGTGGGTCTTAGTCATCAAAGTCGATTCTGATGGGGCCGCCAGTCAGGATGTGGTTTGCCATGTGACCAGATTCTTCCTTCTCCTCCTCCTCGTCCTTCCCCATCACAGCCAACCTGCGCACTCGTCTCCGGCAGCCTTGGGCGCAGCGCGAGCTCTCGTCCAGTGCCCCGCACACAAGGATGCGGCAATGCAAGAACACCTCCTGGAGGGTGTCGAGACAGCAGGCCAAGTCAATGTGCAGCTCTGGGAATCAGACTGGCAGTGCTGCCAGCTCTCAGAGAGCGTGCGTGACACAATTCCCACAGTACAGCACCAACAAGGTCTTTTAGCCACCATCACCATCCACAGCCAAACTGGCTGCTCCATCTATTTTCTTACGTGCCCAGGGGAGGGCATGCTTTCCAGAGTGCCTGGCTGAGATCTCAGAGCATGCATCGGTCGGTCAGCCAGTGGCTAGACCAGGAATGCGAAGGCGTGAAATGATCCTTCAGAAGGGATGAAAATGCCAGGAAGAAGCTTGGAAGTGCTTACGTGGCCTGGTAGGAGCTCCATGGCAGGGAGCAGGCCAAGAATGCATGAAGCCTCTCAAGGAGATGGACTGATAGAAACATGCAAGGGGATTTGATACAAGCTGAGAAAACATAAAGCTGGGAGACCAAGGGGCAGAGGAAGAAAATGCAAGAAGCTGAGGGGAGAAGGACACAAAGGGCAAGGAGACAGTTGTCTTTTCCTTCTGCACAATAAAGGCAGACAGTGACAGGATTGCTGCTGCCTGCCCTCTAGGGACAAGGAGAGTAAGCAAGATCCCTGCAAGCAGCAAATTAGGGAAGTAAATATTTGTGAATGTTTGGTCAATGAAGAGATTTGAAGCAAAATCCATTGCATAGAGGATGCAGTTTAGAAGCAGCGGTGGCAATCAGATGGCCAAGCAAAACTTGAATTTTGAAAGAAGTCATCTGTTTTAACCCTACCGAGCCTCTCCAGGAGCTGGACAGGCAACTTCATGCTTTTTTGGAGCAAACAGCATTGGCTGACCATAACAACAGCGACTGAAATACCTGATTTCTTCTAGCACAGAAAAGGAAAGCTATGTATATTAGGAAAATGGCATTATCCTTCAACTCTCTTCCCACTACAAAGATTCTGCCCTAGAGTGCCACCAGCCCACCAGCCTGGATGGCCTGGTTTCACATTGAATTAAACAGTGTGGTGGCCTTGTATCTGGAAACCTGGTATCTGCATTCACAAGAACTAGAGAAGATATCAAGCTGAAGAGATTCAAAACTATAGACTGCCTTGTTCTAAAATAGGACTGTGTAATGTGTCTGACTCCCTGGGTTTCTGGCTACTGGGAGCACTTTTCTCACCCAGCATGCACGGGTCCACTAAGACTACCTTGGGAACAACAATGATTTTAACCAGCTACAGTGTTGATGTTTCACAACTTGCCCGTCATATTTTATTTAATTTTAGTTGTTTTCATCACTGTCTCCTGAAGTACCTTTGTCAGGCTCCTGAAAGACACAACTGCTGGAATAGGCACAGCAGCATCTGCCTTGGGCCAAGCCATTCCCTCCCCTTTGTGCTCTAATTCAACCAGCTCTGTGCTGAGACTCCAGCCAGATCACAGCTGATGCAACATCTAGGAGGTGGGGTTTTGAGCTTACCTTGTTGTCTTTGCCCACAAACTTGAACACAGGAACCTGGAAGTGCTTGGCAAGATGATCCTTCGACGTGTACTGTTTCACTGAATCATCAGAAACGCAGCTAAGGAAAGAAGAGGGATGGGCTTTAATGATTTTCCCAGAAATGGAAAAAAGAAAAGAGAAAAAACATCCCACCCTATTTAACCAAAGAAAGGAAAGGAGGGCTTGGCTGTCTCAAGCTAAGCTACCATCCTTGTTACTTCCTGTTTGGCCACAGGAGAAAATTCGTGAACGAATAGGAAAAACGCCAGCGGTGATAATAGAATCTCCAGACAAGGAACAGCTCAGCAGCAGAGAGCTAGCAGGACATGGTCCAGTCCCCTCGGCTGAGGGACTGCCAGAGCTACAGGCAAGTTTATCCTCATTTCACCTTCCTGTGCAACAGTCTGCAGTGATCAACAGAACCGTTGCACAGCATGGAAGGTATATACTTTCTGTATACACATATATATGCACATAAAACACACATAAAATGAATAAGCTGTCACCCATATTACTAAAATATCAACAATGATATTTTTTAAAAAATCAAGATCTACTTTGCTTTACATCATTTACAGTTTTCTTCCTTCTGGACTTGACTGGACAGCTAAAATTCACAATTTCAATTTCTCCATTGCTAGCACTATATAGTCATGCAAGAGGTGACCGAACTGCAAGAAAATAATCTACTTTTTAAAATGTTACATTTCAGGTGCAGTCTATTTATAAACTATCACTGACTATTTAGAGTCTGACAGTGAAACATCAAGACAAAAATTCAGGGTGACTTGATATTTATTGCTTCCTGTTGCAAAGACATGCATTTTGAGAGGCCCAGATGCTGCTTTTATATTGAATTACAATGAAGCTTGTGCTTTCCAGCAAGTTAATTCCAGAAATGTGGACTTTGCAAGATAAACAAAAAAGAAAAAAAAAATGGTGGTGGAAAAGACAAGAGGTAACGGTGTGACAGCTGATAGTCCTACTCTCACAGCCTAGCTTATTTTCCATCTTTACACCAGAAATATGTAAGGCACTGTCAGAAATAGTGACATTTGACACGTTCAGTTATCAAACAGCAGCAAACCCCACATCTATACCCATATCTGCTTTCGCTGCAACACGTGTTTGGAAATCTCTGTGCTGTTGGGATGGCTTGGCACTGTGGGCGGCAGCCTCCGCAATCCCTCCCAAAATCGCCCTTCTGCTACGGACAGTAGAGCAGTGCGTGTTCAAGGGACTGCTGAGCATTGGTCTGATCCCAGCATTACTTTCATCACTGTGTATTTCTGTAGCTTTTCTCAGCCAGTGGAGGTCACAGTCCGAAGGGATATCCCTGTCTGCAGCGCTTGTCTCGTTAACTTGCCTGGGAGGCAAACATAAAAAGCCATCCAAGGGGAGCTAATAAATTAACATGCTGCATCTAGAAAAACTGACATAGATTCTTCCCCCTTGAGGCCAAACACTAGATGTTACTAAGTCATTTAGGATAAAATTGTTTTTAAAAGTAGCATTCCTGAGGGCATACGATTGTAAAGAATGACAGTTAAAGACTTTTCATAAGTGACTGGCTGAGCTTTGGGGCTAGAAAGTCAACTCATAGACATGTCCTCATTTGTGAGCATGTAAACTGTGATGGTTCTTGGACAGCTCAAACTGATTCCTAAATCCCAGCTTCTCCAAAGTTTTTTTCACACTGGTGGCAGGCAACCTACTGGTTTGGGGCTAGTGAGAGGGAAAATGGAAGAATATGGAGGAGGAACCAGGGATATAACAAACCTCTACTGTGCCCCTAAGTATGTCTCATGGAGGGTTCTGATAAATGCATTGCAGTGTGACAAAAAGAGCTCAGAAGCCTTCCAAGCGACAGGGGCAAACCCTTCTGCACTGTGCGTATGGCCATACCGTGTCCCACCCTTGTAGGAAGCCCCCAGATCCTGCTTCCCACCTTGGAGAGGTGGAAAGGGGCAGGGAGCACAGGTATGGAAGGAAAAGGGGTGACCCTGGTAAGAATACATGAAAAACCCTTTTCTGTGCATAACGTGCTTAGGTTAGGGGAGCAGAGAGGAGCTGGGCCATGGGAGCTGTGCTCTCACCCTCTTATCAGCAGGTTACAAGTTAGAAAGAAAGGCTTGGAGAATAAAATAACTATCTCAGCCTAAAAACAAGGGCAGCCCAGGCTGTAACAACAAAAACCTTGCAATGGAACTACCTTAACAGCATCACACTCAGAAAAATCACAGCGCTTGACCACACGAGATTTCAACGGATTGCCCTCAGTGACATGACCTTGCTCTAGATGACTCGAGAGAGCTGCAATGTTTATCACCTGTGCGATCGGTCAATGCCTTTTATTATTTTTGTTTTAAGAAAGAGGAAGAATAAGATGAGAAGCCGGAGAGCTGCTTTGTAGCTGGGCAGGCTGGGCTAGCAGCGGTACAGAGCATTACAGAGACAGCAGGGCGGGATCTGGGAAAACCTTGATTTCCAGCACAGTCACATCAGCACAAGGAGAGGGTTGAAAAGGTCCACAGAAGATGACTCCTACCTCTGGCCAACTGGAGATGGCAGGGAATTAACAGGGAAAAAGTAGGAGAGGGAATTTCCCCATTCCTCAGTCCAAGGTGTATCCCCTCAAATTTAAACAGTATTTCCCTCTGGAAGCTGCAGTAAACTCCTGCAGGTCTGATCCCACGTAATCAAACTCATTTAAAAAGCCCATCTTTATTGCCTTGGGCTTTTGGGGCTGGGTTCTGATGGAAGGAAACTGGGTTATTACACAACTGCTTGGAGCAGGGACAAAACAGGAGTGTGTTCAGCTAATTTTACTTTTTAATTGCTGCGAGCACACCAAGAGACAAAGAACTCCAGTTGGCTAAATAGCCCATCATTAGCCTTTGGTCTAAGCGAGCAGTTTCATTTAAATACAGCACAGTGCAGGGAGCTGGCATGTCTGGGGACACTGGGGCTTGCAGAGATGGCTGGGTGAGGCTCCAGCCAGTCGGCTTCAGCCCACTTTTCCCTTCAGTGAAGTTTTAATGCCCTCTGCAGGATAACAGTACCAAAGGGGCTGCCGATGCCATAAATCCTCCAGCTAGTGCTGCAGTGAATTCAAAAGATGACATTTTCTGCCTTCTCCCTCCTCTGTTTGGCTCAGGTGTTGGCCACCCTTTAAAATCCCATCATTTTCACTCATGGTGAGAAATGAATGAACGTTTGGAGCCTTGACTCTGTGAAGGGTCCACAGGAACAGCCAAGTCATGGAGTCAATAAATCCACCTTTCCATTACAAATCTGCTTATAAACCCGAGAAATGTCAGGCACCAAAGGACTGCAGCCTAGGATGGAGGGCTGAAACCTTCATCAGAAGGAAACGTAAACTGTATTTTTCTGTGCTGAATTCTGCAGGACCCTTTTGCTACAAGACAATCACACAGGACTAGTTATCACCAGCTGTAACAGTGGACGATGTAGCCCAGCAGCTGAGGAAATAATTGTTGTCTTCAGTAAATGGTTTGGCAGACAGAATATGGGACTTATATGAGCACAGTCCCCTCACTGTTGGGCTATGACACTTTGATATATCTTAGGTACTACCCTTGGCTGGGTTTTCCTCCCTAGAACATAGCAGACTGCTTCCCCACTGTGACATTTCCACAGCACTGTCTGGTTAAGTTGCAAGGCACTGCTGGATATAAATACTCTGCAGCAACACTGCACCATGGACCTGCCGTGTTAGCAGCCAAACAAGTGTCTGAAAACAGGACTCATCATAGGAAGCACAGCAGATACCAGAGAAACGATCCCCAAACCTCTCACGCAAAACGTGTCACTGTGAATCCGAACCCACAGATCCACCCTGAGTTTTTTATTAGCGTAGCCTTGGAAAGATCACTTGAACCCAAACGTCTCAGAAAAGGACAGCCAAACTGAGGGAAGCTAAGCTTACTGCACTGACAGGTTATCAGAGAGAGAGCAAAGCAAGGGGAGCTCCTGCAGCTCCAACTAGCATGACTAGAAGACTCCACGGCTGATCCTATAACAAGACTTTTGTGGGAAAATTAAGAAACTTGCTCCAGTTGCTGTGGTGGCTGCTCAGCAGTGGCACACAGCCATCCGGGGCTTGTGCTGATTGGTTTGGCTCTCTGCAGGCTGGCAGAGAGAGGATTATCAGAAAGGATCTCTTTTCTACTGAAGCCAACTCAATTATCCACACAGGGAAGTATGTCCTGTAAAGGCTGCACTTGGAGTATTCTCTTTCATGCCTCCCACTGTTTCTCTCAATCACTTTCGATGGGACAAGAGATTTCAGCTTTTTGGCCTGGTTGCTGGTGATTGTGAGGAAGAGAGCAGGTAGGCTGCTGTGGAGAACTGATAGTGTTTCCCTGCATCTCACAGGTGATGCAATTTAGACCCGCTGCCGATTCCTGTCTAATAGCTAGCAATGAAGGGAACAGTGAACTCACCCATCTTGAATCAGGTAGTACTTGAGGATCTCATCAATTTTTGAGGTGGGAGTTGCAAAGCAGCTCTCTACAAGTGTCTCTAGTCCATTGACATGTACCAAGGGTTCAATCCCAAAGTACAGAGAGTCCCGAAGCTTTAGGGTGGGAAGAGCACCCCTGTAGGGTTCATCGAAGTCTTTGTCTTTGAAGATCTCAAGGGTGAAGGGAAAGATGCCCTGGTTCCGGCTCATGATTTCTAATGGTGAGTTCTTGAGGTTGGGTACATAACCTTCGGAGATGGTGTACCGGCGTGGGAACTCACAGGTCACTGGGATCAGCAGCTTGCTGGTGCGGACAATGATGTCCCCATTGCTTCCTGGAGTCTGCTTTGGCAAGCCTGTCACCAGATTGGTGGCAATGATTTTATCATTTATTACCTGCCGCAAAGAAAGGAGTTTAAGCAAAAGGGGAGATCGTTGAAAAAGCTATCTCCAAGAATAGCAGCTGAGTTTATCTTGTTTGGGAAGCTTAGATATAAACTGGCCACTGAAGGACAGCCTGTCAGTTTATATGTTGCAACCAGAATGACATTCATCCTTACCTAAGACCTAAGGGCCTGCATCAGCTTGTTGTCAATTTTGATGCACTGTATTCCTGCATGAAGCAGAGGAATTTAGTTCCAACTGCTACCCATCTGCTAAGAGGAGTTCTCTGGATCCTGACCAGTTGCCAGTATAACATTTGAAACATTACTGGGGGACCAGATTCTGTCTCAACAGGAGGGTGAAGAGTGACACCACTTGTGCTTTCTGCAGTGGAATGATGGTGAAGCTGTCTCTGTGAAGTGTTGGGTGAGCAGAAAGCAGCACCCAAGCTGAGAGGGGCAAACCACTGGAGCTCTCCTAATTTGCGATGCCACCCCAGGTCTAGTCTGAGGCCAGCTACATGGCAACACAGGAAACTGCTCTGATGGTACAACTAAATCAACTTCATTCCCCAGGTAAGTCATAACCAAGTCCCCAAATCCAAGAGATCCCAAGAGACAGGACAGCAGCGGGTATACATACATCTACAACGGTGCCACAGGACTTCAAGGAGAAATGGATGTTGACGTGAGTGCCATTGGATACTCCTTTGCAAGAAGTGTTGATGAGGGAAAGGTCCAGACCTCCAACCAGGTCCTTTGGGATGCTTACCTCAATAGAGCTGGACTTGCACAGCACTGGAACTGGAACAAAAAAGACCCCAGAATAATAGTTTGCACTACAAAACTATCCAGGAGCATCAGTATCAGGGAGGTGGGGAAGGGCTATACCAATTACTACTGCAGGAAAGAAAGGGCAATCATTATGCTGCATTTATGACAGTGTCTAATCTTAGTAATCTACCTACCTATCTTATATTCCCATCTACACAATACAAACCTCACAAGCTACCACTGCCACAAATTTCCCTGAGAATACGAACAAAACACCACAAAAGGCAACCAAGACGACCTCTATGCTTGCAGCAGAAACTTGGTTATGCAGTATTTCCAGTTATACCGAGTATTCAGCACTGGTTTAATGGGTCTCTTGCACTGCTATGCCGCAAGTGTCTTTCCCAGATATGGAGATCAAATTCACAACACCCCAGGCAAAGCCATTTTTTGAGACCCTTTATCAGGTTTTACATCAAACCCAGAAGATGTCAAAAAAAGGCAGAGTAATTCCATATAGATGCTGAGTTAAAGCAGAAGCACCTCAGAATGCCATAATATTTTTATAAGCAATAAACCCAGCTCTGACAAACAAACCCACTTAGCTCACTCGTTTCACCCCCTTCCAACCTTCAAATTTTAATACAGATCTCCACGTGAAACTTTTTTAAATTAAAATTCCATTACATAAGAACTGGAGAAAACACAGAGATTGAACAAAAAGAAAGAGGAAAGAAGAGGGAATAATCTTCAATAAAATCCCTCCTAATATATGTATTCCTTGGGTGTATACATTATCTATTCAGTTCGATACAGGACAAGTATATTGGTGCATGTATTCTGGCCTCTTCTCAGCCAGAAAAACAAACCTTCTCCAGAATTTCCGTTTATCGTATTTTAAAATCACATCACTTTTTTTTTTTTTTTTTTTTTCCAAATATACGAGTTCCCCAAGCTTTTTCCTAAAATTAATTACAGTCCCAATCCTCAACATTCATGTGATCTGCCCTTCCTTAATAGTATAATCCAGGATCTTGGACAGAAGGTACACTGCTANTTTTTTATTTTTTAAATTCTCATCTTTTTTTTTTTTTTTTTTTTTTTTTTTTTTCCAAATATACGAGTTCCCCAAGCTTTTTCCTAAAATTAATTACAGTCCCAATCCTCAACATTCATGTGATCTGCCCTTCCTTAATAGTATAATCCAGGATCTTGGACAGAAGGTACACTGCTAAAATGTGCCTTTTATCCGTCCTCCCTCCTAAAAAATTCCCCTGTCCCAGCTGAAGTGTTTGTGACAGCTCCTGTGTGCCTGCAGGGAGTATTTTTTATTAAAAGTTGATCTTTTCAAGGTGATATGCTAAAATGTATGCAGTATGCCCAAAGCAATATGCTCTCATAGTGACATTGCTGGGTTAGAACAGAAAACTAAAGAACTAAGAATTACCTCAACTTTCCCTCCATCCACAGCAGCGGGAATAACCGAGCACGTCAAATGGCAAAGCTCACAAGGGGGCTTTGAGAACACAGTGCAATGCAGCCATGAATATCTTTTGGAGAACCGATTGGCTCAATGTGGATTTAAAGCTTTACTGGTTTAGTGACTCCTTGATGAACCATGAAATTTAATGCTTTTATAAAGGTGTAATTCAAGGCAAAAGAGTTCGTATCCCAACTGCAATTCTCCAAAGTTGAAGACCAATTTGGTTCAGGCTACTTCTGTTTCTAAACGCCTTTGATTAACACAAAGAGGGAGAAAGAGGAGACACCTATTTAACCTCTGCTCTGGCATTGCCAGGAGTTGATTCAAGCCAACTCATCACTATTTGGGAAAACACTCAGAGAAATTACTTACGCTAACCATCTCAGAGTAACTGGCAATGTAACTCAAACCACCCTAGACATTTGTACACACAAGAGTAATCAATACTGAGAAGGGTGTTTTAGTTCTATCAATTTAGCAGTGGTGCTGCAAGCAGAGAGACTGTGTGCATCAGTGGGATTCAGCTCTGAGCAAGCCTGATTCCCCCAAGACTGCCAGCAAATAGCACTGCGGGGAGAACTGGAAGGGAGCTGGCAAGGCAGCCATGACTATATTCCAGGGCAAATGATGAGGTCCTGGCTGCCAGGACTGAGATGCCCAGAAGAAATGAGTTATCCTGAGTGCCAAACTATCCATCCACTTAGATTCAAAACTTCTTGCATCTGTTCAGAGAGCTGTCAGCACCCATCTCTTGCATCCCTGCCCTGGGCTCACCCCACCCAGTCTTTGCCAGTCAAACATTTAAAATTCAACACCCTCAAACTCTGCAGAGCGTCAGTAAGTACTGGGAAAGCCTTCTCATGACTGCTTGAAACTCTGCTTTGTGCCAACGCCTGCAAATCCCCTGACCCTGGTAGGAAGCTTCTGTGGCGAGTCCAACATTCATGTTGCTGTCTGCTGTTGTTGGCACCACGTCCCTTGTCCAGCCTGTGGCTCCTTCCTTGGTCTGTCAAAGTACAGCTGCTTGGAATACAGAGCTGTTCAGAAGAATGGGCTTTTTGGTGTTGGGGAGCCCTGAAGTACTGCTACAAAGACAATTAAACGACACTGTTGCACCTTGCTTAGCTGCACACAAGGCACAGGAGAGGGGAGAAAAGCATTTCACCACCACACTTCAGAAAGAGGTGGGGTACTCAGATGGTCTGCAACATTCCAAGTATTTTGTTGGCTGGTATCTTTGTGGGAAAATTGTAGCCAAGACTGTGATTTCTGTGGAAGATTATTAATGCTTGTTCTGAAGATAGAGACAGTGCAGAGGAGGGTTGATAGGCTGCAGATCCAAGTGCTTCAGGCAACTGCACCTGTCCTGCACTGTTAATTGTACCACTATAAACCTCATTAGATGCCATAAAAAATTGGGTGGTATACTTCCAGATACATTCTGTCGTATCTGCTCAAAATTGCAGACCACTGCGTGGGGACATAAATTCATGAAATGCAAAAGAACAAGCAATTCTGCTTTATGAGATGCCACATCCTGAGCCTCAGCTTGGCACCCGACAGTGCTGTTGCTCTCATTAGCAGCCTCAGAAGAAGGAGAAACACTGGCTGGGAAATGCAGGGTCTTCTGACCCTGCTGGGGTTGCCTCAGAGAGTCAGGGTTGAAGACCCTTGCTCTTTTCTGGCCTGTATCCATCAATCAGACCTTCAATCAGTAAGTATAATTGCAGGTCTTGGAAATCCCCGCCTTCTCCTCCCCACCTGGCTCTGTCGGAGCCGTAAGCACTATTGAAGTAGCGTACACTTCCAAGTGTGCAACGTTCACCCTTGAAAACAGTGCTCTGCCTTTCTAGAAAGCTTAAAAAGCAGAAATTTCATCAGGTACAAGCATTTCAACTTCCTCTTTGAGGCATACCCGCCTTGTTGGCCACCATGAAGTCTTGATCTGTCCCTCTAACTGATGTCTGGCACATCAGTTAGAGGGACACACTTTGTCACACATCAGACTACAGGAGATTCTGAGCACACCAGGTAACACCAGCTCATTGGTATTATCTAAAGCCTAAGTGAATTAGTCCATGACAGGCTCCCTTTCATTGCGTTTTAGATGCAGCCCTAGCTGTGGCCCAAGTCCAGCCCATTAGCCAATTCCCATGGAAATGTCTGAAAGCAAGCACACAGGTTCCTCATGGGGGCACCAAGGCAGAACACAAGCGAAGAGCTATGAGGTCTGTCTCTACCAAGGCAGCAGTGTACATGATCCACCTTTATGCTGAGCCTGCCAGGTCTGAGAAGTGGCCAGGGAAGTCAGATGAGGTCCACTAGGGAGCATTATCTCTGTCTGCCTTTCCCATGCCCTCAACGTGCAGTTTTGACTGAATGTCTGTTCAGCAGCAGATCATAGTTGTCATCTTCTCTATAAGACGCACAGACTGCTCGATACTTTCGGCACCTCAGGGGTTCAGTTAGTGGTGGGATTATGAGCCTCAGAAGAAATCTTGGTGCAAGTCCTGGATTGTAAGAAGTCATTGTATGAGGAGCTACAGACCCTCTGCTTAACCCTTAGTGCCCTCAGGAATTTCTCCCTGACCCTCTGCTCCCTGCACACTCTGCTGCAGAGCTAAATGGACCCCTGGGAGTTGGGGATGTAGCTGCAAAGGAAATCTCACTCAGCACTTGCAACCCAAACCAGAGAACATGTTTATTCCATGTGCGTGCTATAGGTGCAAGGGAGTTAGCAAGAAGGACTCACTGCATGCAGAAACCAAGTGAAGTTCAGATGGAAGGTCTTCCATGTTTAACGCTGCCCTTGCCTCTACGCAGCAGAAGCAAGAGTGAGTTTTCAGATGCTATCTTGGGCACCTTTCCAAGGGACAGCAGAAACACCTATTATCAGAACTACTGCCCTGCATCAAGACCCAGGAACGCTTACTGGAATGGCTACAGAGTACTTGGGCAAAAAAAGTGCCTCTCTCTAACCTCATTCTTCGAAGGGAGTGAAACACTTTAGCTACGATTTTAAAAGCCCAGTTTGAAGCATGGAAAAAGCCAGTTCTAATAGCATAAATTTGTTAAAGGCACACATAGATGAAACAGATCAATGTAATGAGCGATGTTAAGCCATCTTAATTGGAAGTGAACACTGCCAAAGCCACCTATGATGCAAGAGGCACCCTGCTGGGTCCTGTGTCTCTGTTCTGCGGGGTAAAAAGAGCAATGTCTCCAGGCTCTCAGTTTTGGATGATCTGTCATTAATGACAAAGCTCCATTAACAAAGCTAATGACAAAGCTCTGGAAAGGACAGACTAAGACAACATGACAAAAACAAGAAGAAAAGTTCTTTCAGATGTACTTTTGTCATAGAGGCTCCCAGAGAGATTTGGTTGACCTACCTTGGCAAGTGTGGTTGTCTTCTGACAGAACAAGTCCCCTTGGACATTCACATTGGTATGTGTCTTCCACTTCAATACAGGTATGGCTGCAGCCTCCATTGTTATTGTGACAGCCTTCAATTTCTGCAAAAGAAAGGAAAATCACCACACCCTGCTCCTCAGGCAGCTGTGTGGCAGCAACTCAGGCCGCAGAATATGCTGCTGGCTGACTAACCATAGTATGACCAACACAGAGCTTGAAGGCAACAGCATGGTGAGAGCATGCTTCCAAGAAAGCTGGTGGCAACCTATTTTCAGTTGTACAGTTTCCTGCATTTGTCATTTCATCATAAAGTTAACAAAGAAAAAGCTTACCAAGTTAAATCCCATGCTCTAACTGCCATATGTAAGAAAGCTGAATAGACCATCTTCAGCTTGGCCCTTTCTGACTTCTGAGACATCCTCTTAAATTAATTTTGTACATTGTTTCTTACTTCAGTGTGTGTCTAAGTTCTCTTAAAACTTCTACTACGTGGAACGCTACTCACTCCGTTAGTCATAAACAGAATTAAAGCCCTGAGATTTGCAGGGGAGGTGTCTTGGGGAGGACAGACTTGCAGTTAGTCAGCTCCTATTCCCACCAGCGAACACCAGAAAAAGTGATGTGCTCTTTGGCTGTCGGTTTCCCAGCTGCAAAGGAGGTAGGTGTAGCGGATTCCTGCATCCCCTTGGTAGACTGAGGATGAAACTCTGCTTGTTTAGCAGGAATTTGCTAGTTGGCTTAGAGAGGGCTACCCTGAGATGCATTATCACAGGGAGAGAAAGACAGAATTTCATTGTGTAAGGTCAATTCCTGTCCTAATTTTCTCCCATACTGAAGTGCAGAGGAGAGAGGGCAGCACCAGCTAACTGGGGAATTTGTCCTATCTTTTTTTACATCTTTTCTGTTCAGGTCAGGCAATTTCTCTGAGGATCTGAGTTTTTGTGAAAAACATATTCCTAGCGACTGAAGTTGCAAAGAAGAGCCTGAAGGGTCACGTAAATACATGCTGAAAATTTGAATATCTAAGGCAAGCAATGCCATTTCCAGGTGCTGTTTGCTATTATAAAGAAAATAACAGAGTATCATATTTTTTAAAAAATAACCTCCGCTGTTTAATTATTTTAGCCCTTTGGGATTAATACTGCTAGATGTTCTCAATAAAACAATAGTACATATAATATAAAGAAATCCCTTCTCTAAGCCTGCCATCAGAAATGACTGTGTAGTTTTCACTGAAATGTAAAGAAAAGAATGGAAATCTCCTACTCAATCCTACACATTGCTTGGAAAACAACAGCCTGAACACTCCATGTAAGTCAGAGTAATGAGTAAAGCACTATAAAGGAAATTTTGAGACACTCCTAACCCTACACAGACTCACCAACTCAAGCTAAATTTCCTGCATTTGATGAAAGCAACAGCTGTGAGGTGGCCCACAATCATTTACTCTAATGGCTCACAAAGCTAAGGACACACCTTCAGAAATAAAGCCTACTAACAAGATTGTATAAATCCCCTGCAGCCACGTTAAACTCATGAAAAATCACCATCCTTTTTACAGAAGGGGAAATAATATATCAAAGGCCCTAAAATACAACTTTGGGAAGGGCAGAGACAGATGAGTTTCCAAGACCAGACCATTTCAGCCCTGTCAGAGGAGCTCAGGAATAAAAACCGCCACATAGCACGGCTGTTTTTTGCGTGATGCCATCACAGCCAAATTATAGCACCAAACCATATGGCAATCCCCATCCCTCCCTGCACCAGGAATGTCTGCCACACAGCAGCTCATGTGGGGTGGCACGCAGGCTGCAGATGATTCAGTAGCTCAGAAGTGAGGCACATCTGTAGCTATTATTTTTGTCTGAGGCCACACAGGATCTGTGACACAACACGGTGGCTTTCCCTGTGGAGGGGACAGTGCTCTTTACAGCTGACCACAGAAAACATCACACACAAGTTAATTTTTGCTGGATTTTCATATTTCTGCTCAAAGATGTTTGCAAATTGTTAGTGACAACAGGCCCAAACTACAATTTGGTCTTTAAGCCCCTTCTAAGCTACCCAGTCTAAACTCATCAAGGGTTTTCAACCTGGCTGTGGCATCGCTGGGAAGTAAAGTAGCAGTTGCACAGAGCAGAGCCCACAACTAAGCACTTATAAAAAAATCAATTGGTCACAACGCTGCCCGAATCTCAAATCTAGGTTTTGTTTACAGACTGTCATCCCATCTCTGCAACCTCTATCCTGGGAGGCTAAGTGATTCTCATAGTCTAGTCTGATGTCAGGACATTACCCCACACCTCATGCTAGCCATCAGAAAACAGTAGTGTTAAATCTACCCCCATACAACCACCATAGAAATCTCCAGAGCCCAATTCCAGCATCTCCAGCAATAACTAGTCCTGGCCAGACAAACGATCTTCTAGATCCACTGCTGCCTCTCCCCCAATGGAGATAAATACAAGCAAATCCTGACAGAAATGAACAAGACAGGGAGAACTGAACAAGGAGACTCCTCTCTGCTTGATTAGAAGGATATTTCAGGAACAGCCCCACTGGCAAGCACAGAAGGGATATGAGTGACATATAATCCCTGCAAGAACCCAAGAGAGAAATAATGCTGCGAGGGAAGGGGAACGATTTTTATCATATATGATTTTCCAGCAGACTGCGATAGCCGAAATCTCACCTTCACAGGTTTTCCTGTCGCTTCCTAGTGTGCGCCCGATCCCGCACTCACAGCGGTAGGAGTTCTTCAGGTTAACACAAAATTCACTGCAGCCTCCGTTGTTCTGCTCACATTCATTTTCATCTGAAAAAAAAAAACAACCCACACTGTCATAACACTCCCCTGGTAAACACACAGCTGGCAAAAACGGGCTGCAACATGGCAGGATTGGGGCCATGGACTGGCTTTCCTACCCTCATGACCTGGATCAGAGCAACAGAGATGAGTAATCCCACTGAATGCTAAACACCTCTGCCTACTGACAGCAGCAGATCTGAGGGGAAAGACAGCAGCCACACAGCAGTGATTTCGGAGTGAGGACAGAAACTGGGAAACTTCCAATCTGCTTCCACACGCTGGGGAGTTCATGTTTTTATTTATCTTCTCATCCTGAATTCTGCTCCACTCCGCTCACAGCAACATAAAAATGGAGTTACAATGACTTCGCTACACAGCAGAACCAGGTAAATACCAGAATCGGTCAAAAATAATCCAAATCTATTTTTGTATCACACCTGCTATTGCTACACGTGGGCAACTGTCTTACAGCGATTTTAAATGATTCGACTCTAATAAAAAAAAAAAAAAAAAAAGACATGAGAATGAAAAACAGCTGTAAACAAAGCTGAAATTAAACCTAAGCATTTTAATGAAGCTTCCCCAAGAAAAGTCATGTCCTGAGAAACATCATCGTTTCAGCTTCTTGCCCCAGCTCTGGCTGTTCCCTGCCCCAGAAGACTCAGGTGTCCTCGCAGAACAGAAGTGTCAGCTTATCACAGTAAGACCTAGCCTGAGTACTGGTGCCCACACTGGCCACCACCAGCATTAGCTCCTCAGCCTCTCTGTACCAAAGAGGAGACAAGGGCCCAGTTCTGAGCTACTCCCCCTGAGGACTCAGTTTCTCTCTGCCACTCCATAGCCCTTCCTGCTCTGCTTCTCTGCAGCCCTCTGTGGCTTCTACCTTTCCAGTTCAGATGAAAGAGAAGTGCCTGAGCTGGCATCTCATGCTTTCTGGAGCAGACTCTAGATAAAAGTTGCACAATAACCTTGTAATGGGTTATAACCTACAGCAATATACCCATGAACAGTACCTGTATCATGTTTCTGTGCTGGCAGCATTCAGCTCTAGATTAGAGCCCTCTGGGGCGCTGAGAGTATTTACTGAGGAAAAAGCACAGCAGATGCTTTTGAATCTCTTCATAAAGTTCTGAAAACTCCTCTTAATTTTCTGTTTAAAAGACTAAAGTTCCTCTGTGCCCTGTCTGCCTTTTTAAAAATTTTTTGAAAGGTACTTTGTTCTCTGAGATTCTCATTCTTCAACCTGATTTAATCTTAGTGTGCACAAAGAGAATCAAATTGAGAGGAAGGGACAGCCATTGCTATTGCTGAGTCGAACAGGCTAAAATCCTGAGGTTATCAATCACAGGACACATAGGGTTTCACCAAAATGGCTCGGAAGTTACCAATTTACTAGACGCCAGGAGCTACAAACAAACAAACCCCCAACATTTTAAGAGAGAGGTCTCTTAAACTAAGACGAGATCTCTTAGTATTAAATGGTCCCATATATACACAGTTGGTAGTGTTGTCTCCTTCCACAAGTTATATGAACCGAGTATTTTTAGCCAAAATAAATGGCTGGTACCCTGCTTTGGGAGGCAGGAAGCATGTCCAGGAGACACACCACAACACTTCCCTTTTCAAACATATGACAGGATCCACCCTTTGCCTTCTAACAATAAAACTAAAGGTACTTAAAACAGAGGGGAAAGGGCTACTGGCAAAGGCAGAGAGATGCTGTTTAGAAGGTCTTAGAGCTTGGCTTGGTCAAGAGCTGTACCCAGCAATTCTTCTTGCTGGTCCTCCAAGTTCTATAACACACAGCAGATCTGTCCCTGTTCTCCCACACCAGTGACAACCAACACTTCTGGAACTTAGACTGGTTATCTTGAGAGTGGGTCGGGAGAGTGCTAGGCTGATTATAACCACGACTTAGTCCAACACAGATCCAGGTATTTGAGAGGTCAAAGGCAGTGCACTGAGTCGGTAGATCCACGACAGAAAGTCAAAGACCTAATCTAACCCCTCAAGTAATTTTGCAAATGAAAAGACAACTTGGGATCAGCAGTTCTACTCTGGGATTCAAAGCACAGAATGTACTGAAAAGAAGGCAGCCTAGCACAGGGGCGTTCACAGATGGAGCTGCTTAGCATTACTGCAGCATCTTCAGCCCTCCTCTTAGCGTGAGCTGGGAAAGGCAGAACATTCTCCATATTGGAAAGGCATAGGAGAGGCTAATGCAGACTTGTTTGGTTTGGTTTCTCTGGAAGGCCAGCACGGTTGCTGTCAGATACGTGACTGGGCAATTACTCAGCTTGACAGAAAGTCATTAGAGAGATGAGGCTGCAGATAGGTAAACCAGCTTGATTATTACAGCTGAGGTGTTGTGCCATCTGGTTATCATGAAGAGAGGCAGCAGTGTACAATTCCTACCTGGCCTGGCAGCAGCGGGGATGAAGGCATCTCCAGCACGTGCAGACAGACTCATGGTTTCTGCGTGCTTCCCTGCTGCAGGAAGTCCTTTCCTGCAAGCCTGCCATGCATTTTATTGAGTGCTGGTGTTTGTCAAGGGCACTTCTGTACCTAGAAGTCTTGCAGAGAAGCAGCCAACAGATGCTTTAGTTAGCTGGGAGAGCCAAGTCAGGCACTCGGCTGCAGAGATGTGGAACAGCTTTAGCAAAACTGTTCTGTGGAATCAGTGTGAGCAAGTGTAAATCTGCAGCAGGGCCTGGCTGCTCCCTCCACAGATTGTAACAACGGTGGCCCCTACCCTGATGCCCACAGACATGAGCAGTGTGAAAAAAGAAACCACCCACACCTGCTTTGTCAGCTATAGTCCGTATGGAAGAAACTCATCTGCCACAGCCTGCTGGACCAGCTCTGCTCTCAACTCTTCCACCAAATCAAGCCTCAAAGACAAAGATGAGATCCCACTCCCACCAAACACTAGCACCCCTTCCTCCCCCCGTGCCACCTCTTCCTATCCATTAGTGTGGCTCTGCAGGTCCCCAACAGCCCCACAGACAGACCTCCTCCTAACAGCTGGCAGCCCAGCTGCTCTCCTCCCAGCTCCACACAAACACAGCTCTCTTTGCCTGAGGGGATTTCCTCACAAATCCCTGAAGCCCACATTCCTTGCTCTGCTCTCACTTACAGCCCTCCACTGCCCCCCTGGCCATGTTAGTCTCTGTCAGTGCAGTCACCAAGTGCCAGCCCCCTTGCCAGGCTGCCCACTGAGGCTGTGCTGTTGTCTGCAGTCTTTTGGCTCTCCTCAAACCCTAGACCCTGGAAAATGCCCCACGAGGGCAGTGAGTGTGGTGAAGCTTAACGTGTAGTCCTATGCCAGCCAGCAAAGCTCTTGGAGGAAAGAGGCATTCAACAGAGTGGTTGAGAGGAAATCTCTAATGACAGACTGCACAGCTGTTCCTGAATACCAGTGAGGCTGAACTTGCAAAGAGACTGCTACTGACAGTGAAGTTGCTGCCTTCAGCAGATGGACCACGTGAAAATCAAATCTAGCCTTTGTACATGCATAGCTCCAGGGGCACCGGAATGTATTCACTCATGAGATGTCGTATCTCACCCTGCGGGGAGAGATGTGCAACCATTTACAGTATTAAAGACCTGTTCTATGCAGCACAGGGGGGAAAACCCCTCTCTGAATACTCTTCCTTTATAATACACTGCTTTGTAAGACTATGGATTGAGATGCAAGCAACAAAACAAAGGGGAAAGAAAGCATCAGTAACTGACACAAGTTATTTCCACCCTTACCAAGGCATGTCTGTCCATCAGGTCCTAGTGTTGTCCCCAGGGAACACGTGCAGTCACCGGTGTCCAGGCAGGAGCCCTGGCAATCCACCACATCACAGATGTCATAAAAATCTAGGGCACGACAAGAATGTTGTCAGCACAAACCACTGAGCTAGCACTGAAAAGACTGTATTTGTCCCAACAGCTTCATGCCCTAGTCTAGTCCATCAATTACAAACCTAGACCACACTAGAAAAGCTGAACCATCGAAGCTGACGAGAAACAATCTGAATTAATTACTTTAAGTCAGAGATGCAAATTTTGGCTTTGGTAGCATGCCAAGACAGACCACAGGCCTCAGAGAGAGCATTAAATCACTGCGGCCAGGTCAGCTACAGAAGATTTCTGCTAGCTGAACAAAGGCTAGAATTCACAGAGGTGAAACAGCCTAACTGATCTCTTACAGACAGGCCACCGTGTGCACTGCATCGCCTGACACGCTTCTGGGTGAGACAGCCAGGAACCAGTCACCACCTCTCTCAGGTGTATGCATGCTCACTACCTCTCCTGCACCACAGAGACAAAGGGTTTACAGAAAAGCAATTTCAGCAATTACTTACGCCCACAATACGCATGGAAACAGACGCTAGGCTTGGTTAAGTGATACACGTAGTACCCGCCCGGACACGCTTTGACATCAATCGTGGTGTTCCAAAGGCAGCAGTTCCCATTGAAGCTGGCACAGGCCTGGCGTGCCACAATGCCATCTGACTCCCGCGGGTGGCTGCCGTTCATCCAAATGGGAGCATGGGTGCCACAGTGGTTCTCTGGGATGCAGAAGGTAGGCATAGCATCGCCAGCCATGCCCGTGAAGCGATACCATTCCCCGTCAATCTGACTGTCGCACGTTGGCTGGCCGTGGGAACCATTTATCTGATGATCTGTGTTCCTCCAGGGCTCGTTCAGGCTGATGTAGGCAGAGCAGGGGTCCAGGGCTGAGACATGCAGCAAGACAGGAGAGAAAGCATCTGGTAGATATCAAATCAAGTCGTTGACTGATAATTGCAAGGAAGGCAAGATAATTTCCTTTTGTATTCCTGGCTTAACTGAATCATTGTTACAGGTTTTTCCCCGGGGAAAAACGGCGACACCAGCTAACAAACTGCTTTATGGAAAATTCAGACAGTTCAACTTAAATGTCTTGAAAGAAGAAGTAAATTATGCAACAGTCTGACATGCTGTTTAGCTGCTGTAGAGCACAACAGGGGAAAAAAAAAGAATAAATAAACTTGAGGTCCAGGGAGTCATTCTGCCCTAGGAAATACATCCTGGGAGCACTGGATCAAACCTAGGACATCCACCCTCTGGTGATGTGCTGAGTACCTGCAAGCTCCTCCTGAAGTCACCAGTAAACCTCTGCCACATCTTGGGGAAGAGGACTAGACTTCAAACAAGTTATGCAGCCTCTTTAAAAATCCGTAACCCGTGGCAGCCCTCACAGTCGAGTTGCCATAACCACAAGCCAGAGATCACTGAAGGTTTGCATGAACTGCAAGATAAGCAACAGGAATGCTACATTTACAGCATAGAAAGAAAACATTCCATTTCAATTATTAGACTTCTATATAGTTGTAATTATGTATAAACTCAAAGCATCTCACTTCAGGGTACAAATCTAAACAGGTAAATATAAGAACTGGTATCCTAGGTTATAATAAAATTGATCTATAGCCCAGCATGCTGTCTCTAATCAAGGGTGTATGCTCAGAGAGGTGAGATAGGAGAAAGAGACCCTGCTTCATTTGCCAGGAGTTTTGTTCTCCACTGGCTCTCCTATAGCTATATTCATTTATGCCAAGGTAGGTTAAAAGAGCTGTAGCTGAAATTCATGGACTCTGTAAAATCCTTTAATAGGGCCAAGAGAGAAAGGTGGCAGCCCCTTGTATTTAAAGATCCACTCAGACATGCCCTGGTCTTCTTTAGAGACTGTCCCTCACTTCCCTCTCTGCCGAATGCTAACCACCTCCACGATTCACAGTATCTATTGTGGTTTTATGAGATGTCACTGCCTCCATGCATCTCAAACAACTTCTTGAACCCTTTTTGTTTATTAGCTTAAAATCTAGAGACCACAAAGGTCCGAATCGGGATGTTCTTGGGAGCAAAACATCCAATTCTTTACACGGTCATGCTCCTTGCAAGCCCACAAACCCTCCTGACCTCCACAGGAGATCAGATGCTTGTGAGTCAAGTGCGTGTTTATGAGGGTAAAATATAAACACAAGGGCCTCCTGGTATGTGCAAGTCTGCTTGTGCAGTGCTCAAAGAGCGTGGCTCTTTTCAGAGGCCTTTCTGAACCTTCTGCAAACAATTACAACATACAGAATACCATAGGGAGACCAAAAAAATGAAGAACTGAAGTGTTCATTACATTTTCAGTCTTCTCCTAATTAACCCCAATTTGGCAGCTTCCTTACTAAAAGTCCAGAGGTTTCATTTTCACTAACAACTAATACATGATTAAGCACCACTTACTCGTGCCTTGCTATTCCCTATGAAGCAAAATGAATGCTAATACTGTCTTGAATAAGGAGAATTGATTACCATTTGCTAGAATTAGGCTAATAAAACCAATCATTCTGATTAAACGGATCTCAGACTGGAATACCCTGTACTTTCCACACTGCATTTTTTCTGAAGTTCCGAAATTACTCTCTCTGTATTGTTTAAACAACAGGCTGACACAATGTGGATGGGGGGGAGATATTATATTTTTTTTATTAGAGTGCTCTGGATGCAGACGAACCTTCTCAGTTCATTATTTGGATTTGCTTCACTGCCTTTGAAGTGGGAACTACAAGAGCTTCAGAGAATGGACTCCAAGTCCTCCTTATTTAGCTGCAACCTCTGTAAATACCTGTCTCACTGACGTGCTATCTTGTACCTTCTCACAAATACAATAGCTCTCGACAAACACCCTTATGACATCCTCAGCCACGTTTTGTTTGGCCTCGAATCCAGCATAAAAGGCAGGAGCAGCTGATGTAAGAGTGCTGCAGAGCTGCAAGCTGCCAGAGGAAGTGTAGCTCTGGGTTACAAAGGGAATCTCCAGTGCCACAGCTGATGAGACTGGCAGAGAAGAAGATTCACTCCCCACCACAACCAGCCTTTAATTCTCCTGAGCAGCAGAGGGAAACCCACAGCAGGAAATCTCTGATGAGATTCACCAGACAATTCCCTGTAAGCTCTCGATTTCACCTGCCTCTCCTTTCCTCTCCCCTTGCCCACAGACAGCAGGTACTGTTAAATCTCATCCTCTAAAAGCTTGGAGGACAGACTTCTTGCAATAGGGAAAGATGGGTCCCTGCCTTTTCTTTGCACTCAGCTGAACAGAGCTTCCTCTGGGCTTCCCTCAGTGTAACTCACTTGGCTTCCACGAGATGATTTAGTATGGCCTTAGGGTGAGTCATGGACTAAGATTAAAAGGTTTTTGTGTTGCTAAAAGCCAAGTGAGGCGAAGCGAGGAATGCCCTGTCAGCTTCCCAGCTGGGGAGAGCCAAAAATACACACACTCTCATTAGCTTTCATATAGTATAATTAACTTTATGAAATATTCTTTGTAGACAGACTCTGAAAACACTCATCTAGGGAGATCACATTGTCTCCTAAACATTCAGAAGATAATTTAGAGACATAATTTACAGAGATGAACATGCAGCAGCTCAGAGGGAGCTGCAAGAAGGGGAGGAAGGGAATAGGGCAGCACACCCTCCCACCTTTCAGTTCTCTGAGAGCTTCAGGCAGGAGTGAAGAGGAGGCAGACAAGCAGAAAAAGCAGACAGTGCTCTCTCAAACACTGCAGAGCTTCATGGCCACCCTCGGACTGCAGTCTGCCCCAAACCAATCTCCCTGCAGACACCAAGCATCCTTTGGCAGCACAGTTTACTGAAAACTAATTCAAGTTTCTAAGGAAAAAAACTCCACTAAAATACAGAAGCAACGAATCAACCTCTCATCTCTTCTCCCCAAGCAACAAAAGCATGGGGGTTTTGCACAAGATATATACCTGTCTCCAATTCCCTCTGCTTTTCATTTTTCTTAGCTCAATTTTTTCCTCCCCAACACTTCTTGCCCAGCCTGAGCAATTCGGCCTGACAAGCACTAGCTATGAAGTGAAGCTTTTCGATTTGTAATCTTGATGATATCATTAGTTCTCCACCTGACATGCTAGCATATATACTGGATGACAAATCAGGCTCCAATGAGCATTCATAAGCCCACCATTCTGCAGAGAGATGAATCTCGTGTGTATTGTGTAACTGGAGGTCTCTGCTGTGGCACGACTAAGCAATGAAATGAGCAGCACTGCATTATGACACTGAATTCAGTTAGGATTTGTCAAAGAAGCAGGTGAAAAAGTAGCATTATATCTACTCATGGAGTCTCCCCTCCAAAGGGAGAGGAAAATCCCACAGTGCCTTGGCAGCAGAGGTTCTCCCAATATGGGAGGCTTCAGACTCTGCGACCGAAAGATTTTTCCAATTGGAAAGAATTTCAAAACACCTTCAAAGAAAAAAAATATTTCTCAAGTTTTTCACCTAAGAATACCGAGGTTCAGCATGAACCTCAAAGGTAGCAAACAGGAATAGGCTTGAAGGCAATGCTTCTACTCACCCATCAAAGACACTGGCTGCAACTGGATGGTGAAGCAGATACAGAAAAACAAGTACTGGAACATCCCACTCAGCCACAGAACAGTTACCACTCAAGTAACAGAGGCCTGAAAGCCCTTACACACGCTGTGGCTCTTGCAGCCTTCCTCTCAGTGGAGCTTCTGACCCCAAGCTTTCTGAAAAGCAAGTGTGATAGCTCTCCTGGAAGTTTATCAGAGGAAGAAGCTGAAGGGATGTGAGGTACAGCTCTGGCCTTGACCTCCACAGAGCAGTTCTGCCCCTTATTGACAACAGAGATGTAACTTACTGATCAATCTTGTTTTTTTGACTCAACCCACTATTGTTTTCTGGCCTGACCGCCCCATAGTGACACCTCCGCTATCTTATCTGGGGAAGAATTCTAACTAGGGACACCCGGACATCCCGAAGGAATGGAAAAGAAGAACAGATGGGTGCCTGTTATCTCTGCTCCTTCCCAAGTCATATGACTTCATGGCTCCCTACAGGCAGAAAACATGAGCTAGAGAGGCTTAACTGCAGGAAATAGTGGCCAAAGGAAGGGATCCGATCCTTCCGAGCAGAGATTGCAGATGAGTGCGTAGAGCAGGGCTACAATGGGAACATTAGTCAAAGTAATAGACTGATGTCCCACAGGGAAATAAACTATGCTATACAAAGACCCTTTCCACTCCTCGTCACACAATCTGACCATAACAGCGAGACTATCAAAGGCAAATAAAGACATTTTTCTGCAGTAGTCTTATAGTCTTTTAAGAAAAACCAAACAACAAAACCAGAACAAAACCCAAACCCACAACCAAGAAACCCAACAGTACAGAATTAACTTCCATACTAAACTGAGTAATTATGAACCTCTGCCTTTCTGTTTCAAACCAAGCTACGTGGAGTTGCAGGTTGTAACCACAAGCTCTGACTACAGATGAGATGTAGCACACTGAATTGTCTTTTCTACTAAAGTAAACCAAGCACCCTGACTGGCAGCAAGAGGCATCAAGGACAACGTGAATAAGCAGAAAGGGATCTTCCCTCTCATCCCACTAGCTGTAGTTCTTATTACAGACAATAGACGTAAAACTCTGGTTCTAACATATACGTACATATACACATCTCCAGGTCCCTCCCTGCTTATGAACAACGGTCACACTCCAGGAAATCATCTAGATTTCTGGCAGGCAGAAAGCTCTCCATCAGCAAAGAGTACAGTAATTGCACAATCAAGCAAATGTAGGCATTTCTGCGGGAGGCTGGCCTGAGGGAGAACGTCAAGGTTGATGTGCTAGCTTCAAATCCCAGTAGGAAAGAAGTAGCTACGTTATTTTCATATCCAGTTTGCATAAGACAAGGAGTTGGGTATTTGCCTGCTTCGTAGAGACTGTATGTTACAGAAAGTTCTCAACGGCCTCTCTGTCCGGGTGTTCCCTTGGTGGTGAAGTGCAGCCACACTGCCCCGCTCCACCCCAACAGAGCAAACGTTTCAGTGGTGAATGGCTCTAGGGAACCACAAAAGACGCTTTATAAATTACCATCGTTGCTTACACTACCGCCACCACAAATTAAAAAAAATAATCGTTGTGGCTATGTTGTGCTGACGGCTATGCAGTACCAGAGAAGTTTTTTCAACAACAGGAAAAGCTAGCAAGGCATTTCGCTGTGCAAAGCCAGCAAGGCAGATAACCCTCAAAAGGTGGTTATGTGAATTCCCTGAAGAGAAACTAAAATTGAACAGAGTAATACAGCAAGCCACAGGAAGTTATATTGTGCTATTTTCATTGGGAGTTTCATTCCTACATTTAAGAGAGTAAATAAAACTGACAAGTTTCAACTGAATTTTCTGTTTGTGTTAAAGGCATGTATATTTCTCTGAACCATTTCATTACAAACAACTTTCATTTTTGTAGGTGGTGTATTAGGTCTGACTCTACTAATGTTTTGACAGTTATATTTAAGTGACTGACAACTGACAATTAAGGTAAGGAAATAAACCACATCATAGCAGTTTTGAGCCTCAGAGGTGTCACAAACAGGCCCTATCAAGTTCTCCAAAAGGGATTAAAGCGGGAGATGCCCCAGCATTCCCAGAAATGACAGTATCCCAGAAGGCCTGTAACTGGCTAGTTCAAAGAAAGTCTAAAGCTAGAAAAGACTCAGCATGTTACCTCTAAACGTTTTTGGGATCTACAGGAAAGACAAAGCCCATCTCAGTTTTCCAGAAGAAGCACCCGTAGAGGCAACCCTTCTGTCAGGACCCACTCTTTGTTTTGCAACCTGTTTTACGTAGAGTTTGCAAGCTACATAGCTCCTGTTCCCCCACAAACATTAGTCTCTATCAGAGTAAGCCACTGCAAACCTATGCCTCAGGGAGCTAAGGCAATTATTCCTGAGAGGGAAATGGAGGAAAAAAAAACCCCGAACCCAAAAAACCTCCCTCTAGACAGCCCTGCTGGAAGAGAGGGTATATCTCCAGTGGAGTACGCTAGGTGCTGGAGGGCCTGCACATCAGACAGATCTGATAAATCTACTTCCCCAACCTAAAAATGAGCGAGCCTGACTTCCCAAGAAGCAAGAAGAAGCAGGGATCAAGTTAGTACTTCTTAAAAGTATTCATCAGTATGGGTTAAAAGAGACGAAAAGGGAAGGTGATATTATAATAGAGAGCTGAGAATTTAGTTTGGTAACCCAAGGGATGGGATCTTCTAAACTTGCTGTGGTCTAAAGCCAGGTATGTCTATTCTTAATGCAAGAAAGGAAGGTAATTTTGCAGTTGGCAACCACACTTCTCTCTTCTTCCAGAAATTTGGAGAGCTTTACCATCCTTATGCAAGGAACTCAAACTCTTCAAAGCATTAGCTAGGCTGGAAAGCCTCACACTCTTCGTAATGGACTTATGAATAAAGATGCTTTGGTGTTTGATCAAGGTGGCCTTGTCTTTGTCAGTCACCTCTAAAGACACACCAATGTTTGATGACAGTGAGGTGTGTCAAGAACAGCTTTTGGTGCAGGAGTAACTCCTGCAGCTTGCTCAGAAGGAGCAGGCGGAAGAGCTAATCAGCATTTCCTCCTGCTGAGAGAGAGGAGAACCCGACACACACAACAGGATCCCTGTCTGCGATTGATTTGAGGATGTATGTTCACAATGAGCCTTGACAAGCTGCTGAGACGGATTGCATCAATGTCAAGGACTTAGAGATAGGCCTCGTTTCTGTAAACAACTTGTTCCAGGACACGGTGCCAATGGGAAGGGCTGTTGTGAACACGAGTTTGAAGTATGAGCAAACTCTACGCAAGAACAAGTAAAACACCAAGAACCCATTAGAATCAGACAAGTACATAACTCTTATTGAAGAGTACCAGTCATTTCCTTTCCCTTAGTGGAGCCCTGTGATGCAGAACTTGGTGTTTTGAGAATGTTTTTCCACAGGTGCTACAGAACCCGGTATATTGCCACGATCCTAAATTTCTAGATGGAGGAATTAGGGGATAGACAGCACATCCACAATGCATCAACAAAACTAGTCAGGGGCAGAAAAAGGAGCAGGACGCATCTCTTACAAGTTCACAGAGCCACGATGAGACAGCATAACACCAGCTTCTCCCATACTTCAGGGCTTAGAAACACTGCAAGTTTAATTTTCATTCTTGTGTTTTACCTTTTACCCTTTAATGTCAATATAGAAATAAAACTGATATTTTTTTCAAAGGGAATAACTGCAATCTCTTGGGATAGATAGAATAATACTTCAGATAGAAATCTCTCCTTCCTTGGTGAAAATAAAGTCACACAACATGGCACAGAGGAAAGCACCGAGGAGTGTTTACAACTACATGCAAAGACCACAAGAGATCAAAGAAATGGTTCCCGCTGGCTCAGAAAGACAGGGCAACTTGGCCAGCTTCACTTGATCAACACTGTGCCAAAGTCTGACAGCCAACAGCAGCTTCAGAGCATCACGCAAAACCTCTTAGAGACAACACAGAGGTATAAGAACTTGCAGCAAGGGGATCATTGTCACTGTCTGCCAAGTCGGAATGTTTACAGGGGAAAAGAAAAAGGGTTTCTGCTTGGGTTTTCAGGAAAAAGGAGCCGTGAAAACCTCCCCTGGAGTGGCTTGCAAGGGCAGAGCCTCGCAGGCATGGCAACAAGGGAACCCAACACATTCAGAACGATAGAATCATAGAATTGTCTAGGTTGGAAGGGGCCTTTAAGCCACCAACTGAACTCTGATAAAAAACATCACTAAACCACATCTCTAGACAATTTCTCCAGACTATTTTGAATTTGACATGTATTTATTTGCAAGCTCCCTCCTAGAGAGCAGAGGTTAACCAAATGAATAATAAAATTGGTAGAAAAAGCAGCATCTGAACACTGCAGTGCACACTGCTGTCTATCCCTCGTTGGATCTTACAAATGCAGTGTTATATTAAGAATCAGGCAGTGTTGCCTGCTCCATAGTGCTGCCACTGGGTCAGGACCCTTTTACCTGCCTGGCTCTGAAGCACAGAATAGCCAGTGCAAGTTTGTCGATGTTGATATACAACAGCATCTATCAAGAGAGCAAACATCACCCCTTCCCTTCCATATTAGCATTCAAGGGCAATAAAAGTAGAGGCACTGAGGAGGTTTGAGGTTTGTGGCATTTCATCCATCCCTGCCAGAGACCAGGTATGCCCGAGTGGTGCAGAGAGGAGCGAGACGGCCACCTTCCAGAGATGCAGACTAACAAGACCCACCAGACAGCCCATAGGTAAGTGTACAATTCTAGACTCTTATTTCATTCATTTTCTCACATTGTTTCTAGAACAGTATTAAAGCATATGGCAGGAACAATTTTGCCCCACCATTTTCTTCCTTGAAAAAAAAAAGAGATTGAGGTGCTAGATGTCGAAGTCTTCATTTCTTCCTGATGTGTCCTTATGTAACTGCTCCAAGCAATTTGTCAAGGGAGAGCGGCAGCTCATTTGTACACACCAGCAGACTGAGGGCTGCTTGGAGAAGATTGTCTGTCAGCATTTGCTGACCTAAATTTCATCAGTGATTTAAGGTAGGCCACAACTAGCAGCTTTCAGCTCCTCCTCTCTGACTTCAAAAAACATAGGAGAGAGTTGGCTATTTCAGCAACTGGCCAATCATGGAGTTTTAATTTTTTTTTAAATGGTCAATGGACATGATAAAAAAAAAATTAACATCTTCTGGCACTAAACATCTCAACGTAACATCCCATCAAGTTAGGGTAAAGTGCGGCCTGCCGATTCCCAAATTTAATGAACAAATGGCATGTCACCATGACAAATTAGACCACAGGCATTCAAGGGACAAGAGAAGAAGTAACAGAAACTTAAAAGTTTGGTTTTCCTCTGAAACAGCACTTGTATGCAATACAGAACTATGCTGACGCCACTTGGTACATTTTAGGTTGCTGGGTGTTATGCACCCATGTGTGTTCTTATCCTGCAACCTGCCACGTCTCCAGGTTTTGTCAGCCTCCACGTGGAGCTACTGTGCCAGTCAAACAAAGACAGATCTTTGTTAGACCAAACGTGTCTACATCTACCTCACTACTGCTACCTCAACTGTTCCTGAGATCCCTGTGTAACGCAGCTAGGCATGGCAGCAACGACTCCATCCGAGCGTCTTCAGGAAAGCTATTATCTGCATCATCATGGCCTCAGTGATGTAAGGTGAAGAAGAAACAACCTAAACAAAAAGAAATGGAGGAAACTCAGGAGACGCTGCCACACATAAAATAGTCTCTTCTCTTATGGGGAAAATAACATTATTCAAGAGCAGTAATTCAAAAATTGAATAGTTATTTATTGTTCCAGAAGTACATTGCTCTTTTATACATATTTCATAAATGATACAGGATTTTACACATGTTCAGGTTTTGTTGGTTTTTTTTTTTTTTTTAAAGAAGGACTTTTCTCCATGCTCCCTCCCTCATCCCAAACACACACCAAGGATTCAGCTACAGGATCGTGTTCATTGTTTTTCCCTTTAGAACTCACCACACAAACAGGATAAAACAGATAAAAAAAATAATCACACAACATAATTAAATTGAAAGACAGAGGAAAAAGAGAAGGGAGAAAAAAAACAAACTTAGAAACATGCACCCATTCGGTCCAACATGCCATTGAGTGAGAAAAGGCAGCGATCCCAGTTGTGTTTTCACATCTGCAAGGCACCTGGCGTCTAGTTAATACTGATTTTTCTCTTTCCTATTTTTTTTTTTAAACACGATTCTCCAAAAATCCCAGAAGCCTCTTTCCATGACACAGTGAGGAGTAGCAGTGAAACATCACAAAAGCAGCCAGCCTTTCTATATATAAAGCTTAGTGCCCTTCTCCCACCTTCATCCTGTCTCCACAGTATTTATCAGCAGGATGCTAAAACGGACTGACCCGCTTTGAAAGAAGAGATGTTTAACTGCTTAAGAAATCAGTCAGCCTTGGCTAGAAGAGGGGGCAATAGGTTGACTTTCCTTCCTCTATTTATTTTAGCTAAGAACAAGAGATGTCATTAGCTGCTCCTAAGAAATTCTGACCTGTGGGTGCAAAGTTCATTTAAAGCTATTGAAATAGGGGAAAGTGCTAGAGAACTGAAGTCGTTCTGTGGCTTGCACTGTAAAAGCCCTGGGCTTTCAAAAAGCCTCTGGGGCAAGGAAAATGCTTTGACCATATATGAGACTTTTTGACACAAGCAGTCAAATATCAAGTTGAATTATCCCATGTTGCAAAACTGTTCATTTAAGCAGGAGTCACGATTCTGAAACAGTTTCGTAATCCTTTAAACATTCATAATTTCATAGTCCAGGTGGCTATCAAATTTGGGGTAGGAAGAGGGGAATCTCCCTCCCTTAAGACTGAATATAAAAAAACCTCTCATGCAATGCTGCCATTGATTTCTAGGAGGAGCTCAAGGGCATTGGGACGCAAAGTTTATATAGTTATTATGGAATAATCCAAAATATCAATTATCAAATGTCCAGAAGAAAACTTATTCCTTCTCTCACTTGGCTACAATCAATCTGTGCTACAAATAAGCAAACGAGGAAGTCGGTGGAGCACACGGGGTGGGCTGGGAAAAGGAAGCTCACGGTTTTCCAGTAGAAAGCAGTCTTGTAGTAACTTTATAAAAGAGAGCAGGTCTGATCAGAAGTGTGCGTGTTAATGGCGGTGGAGTGCAAGTTCTGATCACCAGCCATAGCTCCAGGTGGCTTGGATTCTTTGTTCTCTTTTTGTTGATTTTTTTTTTTGAGAGAGAAAGAGACATCTGAATCAGGTAAAGGAAAATTTAAAAAGCTAAGCAGGCTGCTGGTGTCTTATCAAGAGGCAGACCCTGCAAAGCTGGAAGAAAACACCCCTATACCCCAGCATTACATTCTTTTCATGAACCCCCCAATCCTGTATTTGTACACAATTGCCATTCAGACGGTTTTTAAAGGTGACTATTTGCCAAGCCCTTTTGAGAACTAACATTCCACAATGTCCCATCTTCAGATTAAGAGATGCCCCCCCCTACAGTCCTTTGTCTTGATTAAAGGTAAAAACCCTCCACCCTCACACCACCTCCCAGCTTCCACCTGCAATGCTTTTATTAAAAAAGGCAAGAGCTATGAACAGGTTTTTTGCCGGGGTTCAGAACTTCTCTGCTGATCAGTCCTTTTCATCAATTTGCTGGATGGGCAGGTGAACCTGCAGCGGGTCTCGAAGCCTCTTAAGGTCCAATTCTGCCTAAAAGTAAAAGATACATTATAAAGAACAAGCTCTCAATATACCTTCATCCAATACCGTTTCTCTTTACTGAAGGAAAGTTTTTTTGTATTTCCTTGTTTTTCCTGTCCAGAAGGGAAGTGTTCAAGCAGTAAAGCAAAATCACGGGCACGTATTTGGGACAACCATTCTCAGTACTTACTGAAAGGCATTTGTTCTGCACTTCTCTAAACCCATCTACGTGCAGCCACTTCAAAGGAATGTTGTAAGGAAGATCTGATGCCCCAGAACTCATTGGAACTTTTTTTTTCATATAACAAACAAACCAACAGACCAACCAAAAACAACAAAGAACCACAAAACACCAAACAACTAGATAAATGGGAATGATTGTTTCTAGAAGAAAAGCTCCACGAAAATACAGCTACCCAAGGGTACAGTGTTCAACATGGCATGACAAAACCCAGAGATCTGAGTTTTCTCATGAAGCCAAGAGAACCTAGCCCTGACCTCCCTCTACTCCTTGCGCAGCTCCTTCTCCAAGACAGGGAGAGAACACATCTTGCCCTGGATATCCTACACTGTTATTTCCAGAGCCTAGAAATAAACAGAGAACGATACGGAGCAGTGAAAAAGAATGTGGTAGCTCTGCTTTGTTCTGCTTATGCCATACCTCTTCAGAAAGGCTCTCACAAACAGGAGGAAAGATCACTACCTGACTCCTTTGCTGAACAATGTGGACAGTTTGCCAAAAGTGTCCTTCTCCAGAATGTGACAAATCTGCCCCCATTGCCTCTAACAATACAGCTGAATATTTTGAACATTATTTTCCAGGACTGCAACCCAGTGCACTGAGGTGCTATGTCAGGGAGATATGAACTGAATGGATGCAAGTCTTCATTTCTCACTAAATCCATCTGGTGTGTAGGAGCTGAGAAGAAAGGAAATCTTGAATTAGGCTCCTCTGAGGCATGAAATGCCTGAAGCAACTTGAGATTTGCCAGCAGTTTCTAAATGGCCCTTACAGACACATACAGGCAACCATTTCACATTGATTTACACATCCAACTGTTCTATTCCTGGGCTTATTGAAACCAATTCAGTGATTGCACTGGGGCAGTGACGAGAAAATGGGCTGAACATTTAAGATACATCCATTCTTGTTTGAGGTGCATCTATTAATAGCAACTAAGAACTAGCAAGCAGTAATTTCTTTGTCTTATTTCTGGAAAAGTTCTTGTTACCTGAGCAATTGCATCCTTGAGTTGATTGTATTTCTCTAGATCAAATCGTGTCTTTTTGGCTCCTTTATGAAAAAATAATAAGTACTGTCTATCTCTGGCATCGGGATAAACGTATTCCTAAAAAGAAAAAAAAAAAAAGAGAGAAGACAGGAATAAAGCCACAAAATGCAATACAGGATACTGTTAGCACAGTATCTATCAGATGTGCTTTGGAAGGATGACTAGTTTCTGTCAGTGAAGGCACAAGATCAGACAGCATTGTCTAAGCTCACCCAGTGGGGTGGGGTGACCCCAGTCAATAGCTTAGCCCCCATCCAGTCAGTTACTCCCCCACTGCTGGATGGGGGAAGAGATTCAAAAGGGCAAAACCCAGGAAAAACTTAAGAGTTGAGATAAAGATAGCTTAATAAGTGAAGAAAAACCCTACAGGAGTGATGCAAAAGCAACCACTCACCACCTCCCACCAGCAGACCAGTGCCCAGCCAGTTTCCGAGCAACAGCTACTTTGGAGAAACTCCCCCCCCTCCCAGTTTATTGCTGAACATGATGACACATGGTATGGAATATCTCTTTGGACACCTCAGGTCAGCTGTGCCAGTTGTGTCCACTCACAACACCTCACCCAGCCTCAGCCTATATTGCAGGGGGATCTAGGGGTGGAAGAAACAATGACAAAGAGAAAAGATCTCGATGCTGTTCAGCACTGTTCAGCCATAGCAAAAACACTGGTGTGGTATTAAGACTGTGTTGGTCCCAAATCCAAAACATGTACCGTACCAGCTGCTATGAAGAACACTGACTCCGTCCCAGCCAGACGCAGTACAGTCAGGCATTTGCTTCTCTACCAGTGTGTGATATTCCAGCAGTGAGTTACCGTCACCTCCCTCCCACCCCAAATGTGTGAATCCTTCCATGCAGGGAGAACAAAAACTAACACATTTCAGAGTTCCAATGCTGGTAAGTTTGTGGGGACAATAGGAGAAACAGCTATAAATATCAAAATAAGCCTTTGTAAGATGGCCCTCATTCTCTTTTTCTTAAGATCATAAGCATGCAATAGCTAATTGATGCAACAACAGTTGCTCATGAGTTCATCTCTTAGCTTTTCTTTCTATGCAAGTGAGATCAAGAACCACAAATACCACAGCTTTTCTCAGGGATACTCTGCTGTAAAAAGTCAAGGCTTTTTAGAGCATGCATATAACTCCAAGCAGCAAATCCTACACAGCCACTACGAAGCACAGGTCTGCCTTGCTGAAGTTAACCCTCCCTTGCACTGGAACATCAGACAGCCTGTACGTCTGCAATGCATCCAACCTGCATCCAGAATCAAGCCAACCCTGAAATGCTGAGATTTTAACGTCTAGAAGAAGAGGTACTTGCTGATACAGATGACAATTGAAACACAACATCTGAGTTCAAGCACGGCGGAAATTCAATTGCACTTGGCTTCAGCCCCTGAAATGGTGCTGCTTGAAAGACCCCTGGGACACCACACTGGAACTCCTGCAGAATCTGTTCCAGTGGTCTTCTGACAGCAGAGACTCTTTGAGGCCTCTCTCCCTCATTATTTAGGTGGAATTATGAAGTTTAAATCGGAGTGATGAAACAAACTGTATATTAGAAACCCACACAGAGTCTGTCACAATTGCAAGGATCCAGAGAAGGACTTTTCATCTGGATGTGAGGCCAGATCCATGAAACACCTACACAAAAGCATTTCTGATGTGATCCCTGAGTGTTTATCTCTTTAAAAAGGCCAGCACCTCACATCAGAATATGTTTTTTCTTGTAACTCAGAAGTTCTCATGCACCCGCAGTTTATTTGGGCTGATAAATCACAGCACTTGGAGGCCTCCGGTGTAAGTCAATGTGTGTGAGGCTGCACGTGTGTGTGGGTGCAGAAACCATGGCCTGTCAGTAGATGAACCTGTATAGCTAAAGCAGTCAGTCACAGAACATACACAAGCATTTATGGTAAGACAACCAGGAAAACAGCAATGACCGTCACCAGAAGACCCCATAACCACAGACCACCATCCTGGAGAGCACAAATTAAATCAAGCAGCATATAGGTTCTAACAGGATAAGGAAGGGGCAAAGTAACTTCAAACAAGCATAATTTTCCTAATTTCCTAGAGAGTAGAGCTCAAAGCAAGTCTTCTACTGAAGTGTCAACGTCAGCACAAGTCCTACCTGGCGAGTCATTACGAAATAAGCGTACATTGCCATGGCACTACCATAGGTGATGAAATAGGTGACTGGTTCCATAATGTCCCAAGAATATTCCCACCAGGTGAGGCGGGCCAGAATCCCAAACTGAGTGGCCATGTAAGCCAGGCCTCCCCACAACACCAAGGTTGTCCTCTTCTCTGCTTTCCTGCTGAGCTCCATCCTTACCTGCAGGAGACAGATGTACACACTTTATATTCTCAAAAATAGTATGTTAACGTAATTAAGAGATATGCAAAAATAACACTTTTTATATTAAATCCTAAATTGAGACATACAATTTGAGTCTAGGTTATTCAGACAAATGCAGAATCCTTTTTTATCTGTATCTTCCCATCATTCTTAATTTACTCTGAGCATACTCTGGATACCTTGCACAGATGCTTATTTCTCTGTGTTCAGAGATGTTCTGCATTAGTCCCAGTCTTTATTTACTACCAAGTTCATTTCCAATTATACAAAGCAAGGAAACAAAATACTTCCATAGAAACCAGAACAGACATGGTTTGGTATACGCTTACTGCATCTTCTGCTTCAGTGATCTTAAAACTATTTGAGGCATGCCAAGGATCTAATTAAAACCCTGAAATAAATTAAGGCTGTATTTGGAGGATAAGTAAAATACAATGAGAAACTTCTCACTTTTTCTAGTGGTGCTAGTTGCTCCTTCAATTCCTCTAGTCTCCCTATCAGCTCCTTCTCTTTGTTCAGCTGGTGCTCCTCAATGCACAAGGCGGTGTACAACTGCTGAACCAATGTCTTGACATCATTCAGCGTCGTTGCATTTTCATGGCTTAAGAGCTCTAGGAAAAAAAAAAGAGACTGCTTTATATGCATTTATCCATAGAACTTCTCATATACTCTTCAGAAACTGCTATTAGTCTACACAGGAAATGCACAAAGCTATCTTTCCAACAAAGAAGCCTTTGGAAGAGCTCAAGCACTTTAAAACAATTTCTTCTCAAGAAAATCAGGCTTTATTACTGGATATTCCTAAAGTTTGGTAAGAACAAGGAAAAGAGATACATACTATTAGCTTGCCAGATTATCAACAGCTACTTCTGATCCTTATTTATATATACAAGACTTAACTAAGACAAACAACTAAACGAGCATCACACCAGCTGTCAAGAAACTGCCAGAATTCAGACCATCGGCAACCACAGTTATAAATGATGGTGGCCGAAGGTCTTGGGTTAGATCTTAGAATCTCAAGATTTGCAGTCTTATGATAATTATTTTGAGTAGCAATGCCAGGAATTTTCTCTCTGTGGGCAATCCCATGCTGTGATGCCTACAGGACATAAAATTCTCTCTCACAGTATTTACATAAAGACAGTAACAGGGCCACTAACTGAAACTGCTTTTATTCCTGCATTTCCACAAAAATAGCATTCCTGAAGGAAATCAACTTGTAAAGGGTTTGTGACTTGTTGCATATCACACACTCCATGTGGGAATCCCCCCCAAGTTTCAAATTCAAGTAAAAGAACTCAATATTTGCCAAATAATCTAACAAAAGGAGGAAAAAAAGAAAAAAAAGGAATTTTTTATTGTAGTTTCCTTACGCTTGTTCCTTAGATTATCTTCTCAAAATATGATTTTATCAACATAGAAAACAGAACTGACATGAAGTCACAACAACCCATCTAGACTTGGCCTGCAACTCTCAAATGAGCAACAAGTGAAAGAATGCAGATTCATAAAAGGCTACAGACAACTGAAATGTAAATGCTAGCAGCTGAGGGGAAAGAAGTGCCTCAGTTGTCTGTGCCAAGGCACACAAAAGACACCAAAGACACCACATCCCCCTCCCAGCTAAAGGGCTGCTTCCCCTTCCCTCCCTGAAGAAAAAAAAACAACCCAGGTGTTCCTGCTGAAGTGACCAACAAAAGGTACGTAGTATTTAAGATTACAGTATTCTGACACTTCCATTTTAAAATACACAGGGCAACTTTGTAAAAATGGAAAAGCAGTAGCTGAATAGTCTAACAGAACTAATCTCAGCAGCTATTTATGGGCACATTCATTTTAATACAAGCTAACTATAGAAATCTGCTTGGCAAATGAATCAGAAGCAGCATTTCATGTAACCTAGGTGATCCCGGAGCTCATGTACCAGCGCACAATGGGTATATCACACAAGTGAACTAACCAAAACCACATCAACTCACTGGCACAGATGTTGCTTTCCCAAACATTAGCTAAGTGGAACATATAGATTACCTTACCTTGGGACAGCAATTTCTCCAGTGAAGAAACAGACACCATGTTTGCATTCTCATTTAATTGCATCAGAAATTATAGCCTAGACCAGCTAGCCTTTCATACCATCATATGCTCTCTCAAGGGCTAACAGATGGAAGATATAGTTTGTTAAAATACCCACACTCCACTTTTGGCTTACGGCATCTTCTAAGTGTGTGAAAACACCACACTCAGGGGACAGAGCAGGGTGAGAGAGCAGAGAGTAACTCTTTGTGTATGTGAGACATCCAGTGATTTATATGCTCAGGCTTAAGGGATTTTTCTGTCAAGGTGCTCTTAAGGAGATTGGAAAACTCATCACTACTGGAGGTGAGTCTAGTCCACAGAGAGGGGAGAAACAACATCTCACCCAATGTTGCACTCCCAGTTCCAGNACATTTTTATTGTTTTCATTGCAAAAATCTCCTTGGAAGATAACTATATCCACAGAGAAAGATGGCATCTATCAGCAGATCTTCCGTGAAGTCAGCCACCCTGGGTAGTCTGAGGCACAAAAGATATGGCCACTCTCCTGATTTCTGATAGATCAGCTTCATTTATCATGCTGTCTTATTCAGGCTGCCCAAGATGGCAAAAGGAGCACTAACAGTTCCCTCACTGCTTTTACCTTATAAATGATTTTGTACTGCTCGAAGAGAGGCATAAGGTAGGAAGGCTCAAACACTAGGGAAAAAAACATCCAGATAAATAGGGGAAGGCATTTCCACCATCTAACCTCAACTGGAGATGCAAGTCAAGCTATAGATCCTAACTAATTTGCTGTCCTGTCTACAGGGCTAAAAATCCCTTCTAGAAAAACACAGCTTGGAAACTTCATGTCATTGCCCACAACAATAACAGAACAATAAGGTAGACAAAAATCCCCCACTATCTGTGAGCCAAGCAACAAGCAGAGAAACATTTCCAAGACCGGTCCTTTTGTTTAAGTCCTCAGATGTAAGTATAGGCATGCCAGAAGCTGGTGCTTTTTATATTATACTCCTTGAGAATGAGTTAACATTTTTTCCCCTAAACACTGAAAAGTAAAGAGAAAAAATTATAGATGAGATTGCATTTCTTTATTTATTCCTTTTACGGGGGGTACTGGCTTTAGGCAGAATGAGTATTTGCTTTTCATCATGGACTACTCTGATTACTTGGATATTGCTAAATTAGACTCCAAGGGCAGAATTAGAAACCTTCAGAAATAACACTTCACATTCTTGAACAAGTTAATAAAGCATCCTGCAATTAAACAGGGAACTGAATACTTAAATTCATTACTGATATTTATCAGAACCTGGCTGGTTTACCTCTCTTTGGTGGTCTAACATGATATGTGACATCATTAATGATCAGCTTGAAATCATCCAGCAGAAGCAAATCTATGCCTGTGGAGGAAGCGACACGTGTGCCATCTGCAAGGCAAACACAGAGGACTCATTAAACAGTAGAAACGAGTATCTAAACGCACCGTGGCTAAGCAAGCTGTAATGCCAGCCCAAATCCAGCTGTTGGATTTTGACATTTTCCCCACAAGCAATATTCTTTGTCAAGACAGATACATAGATTGAGAGACCTTAACATGGCAAATACTAGCTGAGCTATGTATGCAGCTGCTTTTCTAAATTTTGGGATATTTTGGGTCATCTCATAAAAAGCAGTTAACATCATCCCACACAGTTCAAATATTTTACTATGCTTCGCAATGCAATCCACTTACGTGATCCTTCATCTCTTCCTACTGGCATTAGAAATGATTATTTCGATCTCTGGTATCGGACAGCTTTGACATCACTAACCTAGCAAACATCTCCCTCTCAGGCCACAACTTTTAAGGAAATATCTACTTTGATGGCACTGTCGTAAGACACNTCTGCTTGGCAAATGAATCAGAAGCAGCATTTCATGTAACCTAGGTGATCCCGGAGCTCATGTACCAGCGCACAATGGGTATATCACACAAGTGAACTAACCAAAACCACATCAACTCACTGGCACAGATGTTGCTTTCCCAAACATTAGCTAAGTGGAACATATAGATTACCTTACCTTGGGACAGCAATTTCTCCAGTGAAGAAATAGACACCATGTTTGCATTCTCATTTAATTGCATCAGAAATTATAGCCTAGACCAGCTAGCCTTTCATACCATCATATGCTCTCTCAAGGGCTAACAGATGGAAGATATAGTTTGTTAAAATACCCACACTCCACTTTTGGCTTACGGCATCTTCTAAGTGTGTGAAAACACCACACTCAGGGGACAGAGCAGGGTGAGAGAGCAGAGAGTAACTCTTTGTGTATGTGAGACATCCAGTGATTTATATGCTCAGGCTTAAGGGATTTTTCTGTCAAGGTGCTCTTAAGGAGATTGGAAAACTCATCACTACTGGAGGTGAGTCTAGTCCACAGAGAGGGGAGAAACAACATCTCACCCAATGTTGCACTCCCAGTTCCAGACACTCCAGCATGCTACGGGCAAGCGGCTGCACAGTTCCCCAAGTCAGATATTTATTTTTTACTTTTTTTTAAAATATAAATATATATAAAAACATATATATAAATATATAAATATATATATTTATATTGTGAACCATAA